>CM076975.1:46347145-46404645 GCA_039105355.1 Benthosema pterotum | reverse complement strand
CCTGCAAGCGGGGCTATATGATCGTGGCTCGTTAAATCCGCACATTTTGAGCCCCGCTTGGCTTTAGTGGAACAGAATGAACCAGGCTCTAAAGACCAGGATATAAAAAGCGTGGATTTGGCTTAAATCCCCAATTTTCTAATCCACCTTTCGTGAAATACCCCCCTGGAAGAACAACGTGACCTGAAAGAGAATAGTGTTAACTATCATAACAGCTCAGCTTCCTGAAGCTTCAGTCTGACATTGTCCGCTGTCTGGGAGATTTCAAGGGGGAGGGGATTAGAGTTTCCCTCAACCAATCACATCATACCTGCATCTGACCTCAAGCCAGACGTTGTCAATCATGTGTTAACATTTTCGTGAATAATGAATTCATGGACTGAGCAGCAGGAGCTGAACTCATAATAGAAACAGCATCAGCCAGTGATACACATCTCCAATCTTATGGATCGGCTATCCACGCACTTTTCCTGGTTATCACAAACGTGTGGTCTGGCATGGACCCCCAGGGGTCCATC
Source organism: Benthosema pterotum (assembly GCA_039105355.1). NCBI lineage: Eukaryota > Metazoa > Chordata > Actinopteri > Myctophiformes > Myctophidae > Benthosema > Benthosema pterotum. The sequence continues at coordinate 46,404,127 of CM076975.1, read as the reverse complement.
ATGAGAGGGTTCCAGGGGGTCCCATGTAACTGAATAATTCACAGTTGTGTGACCATGATAAAATGTGGATCATAAAGTGATCAGCATCGATCTTAATATCACAGCAGCTACAATGAAGACTAACCCCCCTCCCCCCCGAGGGGATAAAATTATGAACTATTTTTAAACTAAAGAACATATGTGTTTTAAATGTTCAATTCTGGTTCTAATTCTAGAGGACAAGTATAATGTATTTATCTATATGAGGCTTATTAGCCTGGGACCCCCCCCCCCCCCTTCCCCTCATGGCGCCCAGGCAACTGCCTAGTCTGCCTAATGGCAAAAACGCCCCTGATTGACTCCAATGAGCAAACCTTTATACAACAGGGACTACCCATAGTTGTGATTTTAGGGTTAGAGAACAATGAACCTTAATGTCATGTCACCGTTGTTACAGCTGGACAGACATGGAGACTCCATCTAGTGAATAAACATTCTGTCAGAATCAGTGCTGCAAACGAATATTCCATATTCGAAAGAATATTTGAATATTAAAATGTAAAGAATATTCAAATGTCATAATTTAAGGTTTGAATATAAAATAAACAGGAAGAAAAATGCTGTGCGAGTAAATTAAAGCATTAAACAAAAATAGGCTTTTAGAATAATTATGAATCATTAATTTCATCTTGTAAGACTCAAGAGCACCAACTGTGGACAATACAGGACTTCACCTGGGTTGAACACATAGTGAACTTACGCACAGTCATGTTTGCTTGTGCATATAACATTCTTCGTTGGCGGTAAGTGTCCTTATCGTCTGATAGGTCATTTGTTAGATAATGGCCTAAGTACTTGACCTCATCACAGACCTCAAGGGCCGTACCGGACAGGAAAAAGACTAGGAAAGACAGTTTACCATCTTCTTTTGATCTTACAATCATGATATTGCTCTTTTTAGCATTATATATCAAATCATTTTCTGGGCCATATTGAGAGCAGACCCTCAGTAGTCATCTGCATATGTAACATGAGTAATATGGATGCTTCCACTTGCCCCAACACTATATGGTATTGTCAGTATTCTGTCACTTTAAGAGTCTCTCACTGGGTGCCTTTAACGGAAATACACCTATTGTACTTCCTAGCGGTAGGTTGTGTTTCTTTTACTGAGCAGATTATTTTCATTGTTATCTTTATTTTCATGTAATATAGTTATATATATGTACCCAGATGTGTTAGAATACAGACTACATTTTCATTGTACTGCATCTGTTCATTTACAGAAATGTTCATGTGAAGCACTTTGAAGAACAGAGCAGTGACTGTAGCATTGTCTATTTCGCCAGGTACATAATCGTATTCATTGTTAACTTGCTAGTTCAACTACGCTATGAAAGCGAAATGTTCATGTGAAGCACTTTGAAGAACAGAGCAGTGACTGTAACATTATCTGTTTCGCCAGATTAAATCTACTCACTGCTGATCCTGGTCTGCGGTTCTTCCAATACAATCCAATACAACACAACGCAAAGATCATGTCTGTTACACATACATCAGGTGGTTGATGACTGTGTTGCCAACCCCTGTATCACAACTGTTCAACTGTTTAGAGAGGTCATCCATGTATAAATTAAAAAGCAGGGGGGATAAAATGCTTCCCTGTCTCACTGCCATTTTTTTTTTACTGTGAAATGGGACGAGACACAGTTTCTCAATCTAACGCACATTGTTTGACATGCGTATGTTATGTTTAGGTTTGTGGTAAGACTTCAGTGATTTGTATCTTACAACATTATGTATGAGTACAGTACAGAGAATGTTTGCATTCGCCATCTTTGATATCTTTCATATTGGTTTAAACCCTGTGGAATTGTTGTATTTACTCTTAGTCTTAGAATCCATTGTTTTTCTGCAAACTTTCTCTCCCCTGCAGTTATGTTTAGGGTTAGAGAAATGGTTAGTAATTTCAGAACAATGAAACTTTGGAGTAATGTCATGGCACCGTTATTACAGCTGGAGACTCCAGGTAGTGAATAACCATTCTGTCAGAATCACACACACACGCATGCACACGCACGCACGCACGCACGCACGCACGCGTGCACACACACGCCACAAACCTCAAAGCAAGACTATTCCATTCCAAATGATGGGACAAATGCAGCAGGGGCGAAATCCAAAAGCGACCTCGCCCGCGGGCGCCCGGTTTCAAAAGCGGGCGCCCGCTTTCACGAAAACGGGCGCCCGGTTTCACAAAAACGGGCGCCCGTTTTCAAAAGCGGGCGCCCGTTTTCACAAACGGGCGCCCTTTTCAAAAGGTTATGGTTAGGGTTAGGTTAAGGCATAGGTTTACTGAGGTTAAGTTTAGGGTTAGAGTTAGGTTTAGGCATAGCCTAGTTTGTGAAAACGGGCGCCCGCTTTTGAAAACGGGCGCCCGCTTTTGAAAACGGGCGCCCGTTTTTGTGAAACGGGCGCCCGTTTTTGTGAAACCGGGCGCCCGTTTTTGTGAAAGGGCGAGGTCGCTTTTGGATTTCGCTGGCTCTCGACAAATGGGTGTGAGTGCATGCGCGCGCGCACACACACACGCACGCACGCACACACGCACACACGCACACACACACAGACAGTAGGGTTTGTTTAGTCAGTCAGTCGGTCAGACAGACAGATGGACAGTCATACAGACAGACAGATTATCAGACTTACTGGTGTTGTCTGTTGGTTTATCCTGGGGAGCTGAGGAGAAACATGACAAATAAATTAACTTCAGTGATTCAGTGTAGTCCTTTCTCCTTATAGGACTTTCAAAGGAAAGGACTTAGTGTTAAACACTGTCATTCCAAAGCCCAAAATACTAAGATTTTCATATTAACAAGAGGAAGGAAAACTATTGATGGAACACAGAATGTTCATTTGATATGTGTGTATGGAGCCTGAGGCTTCACCATTCCAACTCACTGCATTACTAACTGTCTCTAACCCTAATGGAAGATGGAACAATGTAAAGACATGTTGGGAGTTGATTTGGAGCAGCTACATGCAAGGTTTCACCTTCACAACATGGACAAGTGATGAAATTAGCACATGTGCTAACACAAATGCATCTTTGGTGCATTTACACTATATAGCGCCTTTAGGAGGCAATTAGGGGTTAAGTGTTTTGCTCAGGTGCACATTGACGCCAACTGCGGGGGAGCCTGGGTTCGAACCGGTTGCCATCCAGTGACTCTACCCCTGAGCCACTGCTGCCCCCAATCCTGCTGTGCAATGAGCAATGTGATTGTTATGTCCATATCAAATAAGTACAGAAACATAAGGTCATGTTGCTGGCTTCCATTGACAATGAAAGGTAGACTGCAGGGGTGGACTGGGAGCTCAAAACGTACCGGGCAATTTTGTCTCAGAGCGGCCCTCAGAGCGGCCCTCTGAATCTTTGTGGGGGCTCCGGGCCTGAGCCCCCATGAGAATTTAAGACATAAGGGGCTCTGGGGCTCGGGCTAACTAAAATTAGTTAGTTTTAGTTAACTATAAAAACCCTGCAATAGGCAGTCTCATTTGAAGAGGACAGAGGGCCGCCAGCACTGATTCGTGGGCCGGTTTTGTGCAGATTTTTTTTTTTAATTAAAACACGACATTAACGGACCCCGGGGGGGTCGGCCCACCGGGAAAATGCCCTGTATGCCAGACTGTCAGTCCACCCCTGGTAGACTGCATGGTTGAATCTGCCCTGTGTGAACGCAGCATAACCCTAAACACCAGCAGAAGCCTGGTAGTCTGGATGCCACTCTGACCCCAGGAATGTGGAACTATCAATCTCACATTGTTGTCATTTAGTCACACACACTTTCACCTCCAAGAAACTACAATTATCCTTCCAACTCAACAGGCTGTGGAACACTCCTAACAGGAAAATGCAAGAAAAAATAGCAGATCTACAAACTCACAATGTGTTGCATGACTGCAAAGCATTGTGATCTTTTAGCCTGGCTTTTTTTAAATGGCCGAAATGTTTACTGCATGTCTTCTGTAACTGAATCTACAATGTGTGTGTGTGTGTGTGTGTGTGTGTGTGTGTGTGTGTGTGTGTGTGTGTGTGTGTGTGTGTGTGTGTGTGTGTGTGTGTGTGTGTGTGTGTGTGTGTGTGTGTGTGTGTGTGTACTCACAACAATCTGCAGGTTCGTCTGACCGGTCCCCACAGTCATCTACTGCGTCACATTTCCATGACAATGGAATGCACTTGTAGTTCTGACAAACAAACTGAAGGGGGAGACAGAGGATTCTGTTTAGAATCAAAAATGAGTTCACGTAACTTAGTTACAACACAAAAATATATTATTATTAAAAAAACAATATCCTACTTTTCAAACAAGTCAAACAATTTGAGAAGAATCTGAATGTTCACAGCTATTGAGTTTCTGTTAAAGGAGTTACTGTACTCTGTGGAACTACGGCAGAATTGAAACTAAATACATTTTTAAAATGTACATATTAAATAGGATAGCTTGGAATGTAAGTTTTCTTTTGTTCCCCATCATTCTGACTGTATTGTCTTAGTGTGAAGAGTTAGTAAACACTGAGGCAGAAGTAGTTTGAGCTGAACAAAGAAGGAGTCAATCAAATCAATCAATCAAAACTTTATTTGTATAGCACATTTCATACAACAAGTGCAACACAATGTGCTTCACAGAAAACATGAAATCAGGAAAAGAAAGACAGGGAAACTATGATGAGCATATGCAATATGACAATTAACAGGCAAAAGCAATGCTAAAAAGATAAGTTTTAAGGTTTCTTTTAAAAGTTTCTGTGGATTCACACAGCCGAAGGTTGGCCGGCAGGCTGTTCCACGTTACTGGGCCATAAAAGCTAAACGCTGCTTCACCGTACTTTTTAGTTTTAGGTTTTACCCTGGGGATTTCTAAGAGCCCTGTGTCAGAGGATCTAAGGGCTCGCCCAGGCGCATATCTAGGAAGCATATTCATTAAGTATGCAGGGGCATTTTCGTGCATAGATTTAAAAATAAGTAGGAGGACTTTAAAATTGATTCGGTATGACACTGGTAACCAATGGAGTGAGCGTAGGATTGGAGTAATATGTTCTCTCCGTCTGGTCTTAGTCAGTACACGCGCTGCAGCATTTTGTACTAATTGAAGTCGTTCAATTTCTTTTTTGGGAATACCAGTTAGGAGGGCGTTACAATAGTCAAGCCTGCTAGTAATGAAGGCGTGCATTAATTTTTCGGACCAGATATGTTTTTTTAATCCCATGATCTTGCATCCTATTTTTTCACCCAGTACTACCAATTCCTGATGTGATCCCACACCCTCTGCCAACCAGGAAGGCAGTGGACTGGCCTCATGCCCTGCCCTTCCTTCAATGCAGGGGTTTTCAACCTTTTTGATACCAGGGCCCACCATTTATTCATTAGGATTTGAGCCACGGATCACCATTTGATGACATTCTCACCCCACAGACCCATAAAACGAAAAATTTCTTTAGGTTTTCTCTGCAATTCCAGGATTTATTTTTGCAAACAAAACAGCCAAACATCAACCAAAATGACCATTTTCCTACATTTTCTAATTGTGTAGACTTAATTAAGTGGTGCTAATTCAGATGATAGAATAGTTTAACTCTTGAGAGCGTAAAAAAGGAACCAAATCGACCCACAACGGTCCATTTGGTTTCATTTTTACGCTCTTAAAGAGTTACATCTGGTTAACCAACTTTTCATCTGGTTAACCAACTAAGCCAACAGTTTTCAATCTAGTTTTCAACCAGTGGTCCAGGTGGTCCCCGGACCCCTGGTTGAAAACCCCTGCTTCAATGCATGAGGAGTCCAAGCTGCCTTCTTTCTCTTCTTGGAACACGTTATTGCAACCAGCCCAGGATTACTGCATTTTTTTGTGAGGGTATCTACCCTAGGGGACACAGGGAGAACATGTGAGGTTATCTACCCTAGGGGACACAGGGAGAACATGTGAGGGTATCTACCCTAGCGGACACGGGGAGAACATGTGAGGGTATCTACCCTAGGGACACGGGGAGAACATGTGAGGTTATCTACCCTAGGGGACACAGGGAGAACATGTGAGGGTATCTACCCTAGGGGACATAGGGAGAACATGTGAGGGTATCTACCCTAGGGGACACGGGGAGAACATGTGAGGGTATCTACCCTAGGGGACACGGGGAGAACATGTGAGGTTATCTACCCTAGGGGACACGGGGAGAACATGTGAGGATATCTACCCTGGGGGACACGGGGAGAACATGTGAGGGTATCTACCCTAGGGGACATAGGGAGAACATGTGAGGGTATCTACCCTGGGGGATACGGGGAGAACATGTGAGGGTATCTACCCTAGGGGACACGGGGAGAACATGTGAGGTTATCTACCCTAGGGGACACGGGGAGAACATGTAGGGGACATGGGGAGAACATGTGAGGGTATCTACCCTAGCGGACACAGGGAGAACATGTGAGGGTATCTACCCTAGGGGACACGGGGAGAACATGTGAGGGTATCTACTCTAGCCCTAGAAGGCCCAGTGTTGCTTTTTAGCAACATTAACCCTTTAATTATTTAAAAAATGTTATCATTTTTTTTCCACATACAGTAAACATCATGGTTGAGGTTGATTGTTTAGAATTTCATTGAAATTGGTCATGATATTTGCATAACAATACCCCCCACAGAGGCTGTAATTAGCCTCTTCAATTAATCTCTGGACTTTTTTTCTGCAATTTTTGATGATTTTTAACCTTTGACCTTTAGCATAAAATATTTCCCCCCCATTTTTTTTTTGCTTTTTTTAATAGATCATGGTAGTACAACCTAGTAGTAAGGTTGAAAACAGTTTTTTCAAGTAGAAATAAGTCCGGGTCAAATAGAGGGAGGGGACACGGGAGAACATGTGAGGGTATCTACCCTAGGGGACACAGGGAGAACATGTGAGGGTATCTACCCTAGGGGACACAGGGAGAACATGTGAGGGTATCTACCCTAGGGGACATGGGGAGAACATGTGAGGGTATCTACCCTAGGAGACACAGGGAGAACATGCAAACTCAACATACAAAGGCCCTTTCACCAACCCCGCCTTGGGTATGGACACTGATGACATGGAGGAGACACGCCACCACTTTGCCACTTACCTAATAACTGACTGACTTGATAACTGATCTTATTAAATCTATTCATATCCCCCCATCTTTAAGTGTTTAGTGAAATATAAATAAATAAATTAGTGGAAATGCGGTAATGTAACACAAGTGAAGCTGAGGTGAATCACCTGGCTGGCAGTGCAGTTGGACATGCACTGCTTGTTGTCAGCTGACCAGTAGTGGTTCGTAGGACAGGAACACTTGTATCCTCCTCCAGGTGAGAGCAGACACAGGAGACTGCAGCCTCCATTGTTGGTCTGACATGGATGACCAGACACTGCAGGGTGGAGAAAACATGACAGGCGATAGTATAGACAATAACATCACAGTCACTGTACTGCAGTCTACTCCAATGTAGACTATAGTATGCTAGACATACTTTTATTAAACCCATATATAGAAAGCTCAGGTTGCTGACAGTGTTTTCAAAAGGCAGCCAGTGGAGCAAATTGCATTGATGTTGTCAGTTGTCAGATGTTGAAAGCTGATGCTGACACAACACACCCAGTAGAGTCTCCCTGTAACAGTCATAAGACATAATGAAGAGTAATAATGAGAGTTACAGCAGGTGGTACAGACCCTCAGGTTGTCTAGAGGGGTGGTAGATGTGGGTGTCCAATGGATGGCTCAGGTTACTGATGACTGTGGTCTTGTCGATACCATTACTCTTGACTCTGTAGATGGATCTGGTCCCCCATGGGTCTGTCCAGTAAATGTGATCCTCAAACACAGCAATAGACCTGACAGACCAGATGTTCTCCTGACTCACAACTACAGACACAAAGAATGCCAATTAAAAGTCACTGCTGTAATATGCAAATGCTAGTACTTCCAAAAACTGCTTTAACATAAATCAGTACAACAAAGTGAATAACATGTGTAATAACTGTGTGTGTGTGTGTGTGTGTGTGTGTGTGTGTGTGTGTGTGTGTGTGTGTGTGTGTGTGTGTGTGTGTGTGTGTGTGTGTGTGTGTGTGTGCATGCGTATATGGGCCTGTGAGCCTGTGTGCCTGTGTATGCATGCGTACCTGTTTGTCTGTTGGTTCCATCCAGGTTGGCAAACTCAATGTATTTCCCATCGTTGGTCCAATAGATGTGATCATTGATGTAGTCTAACGTCAGGCCTCTGGGCCTGGAGATCTTCTCCTTCACGATGACTGTCCTGTCGGCGCCGTCCATCCCCATCCTTCCTATGTGGGGGTTGTTGTTGTTGGCACTAATGTCTGACCAGTACAAGTATCTGTCAGGGAGACACTGTGTCAGGTCACTATTCACAACTAATTACACATAGTAGGAATACAATATGATGGACGGACGGATGTAAAAAAAAAAAAAAAAAACACAATTAAATTATGAGTCAGTTTTTCATTGTCAGTATTTCTATGACAATGAATTATCCCCTTAAAAGTGTAAACAGCTCTATTCACAGGATGGTTGATAAATCCAGTGTTTGGTTCATGATGTCACCACAGTGTTCTTACCCGTAGCGTACATCCAAAGCTATGAACCATGGCCAGTCCAGGTCAGTGTTGAGCAGGACTGTTGGGTACGACCCGTTTAGTTTAGACACACCTATGGTCTCATGCACATAGTCACACCAATAGAGGTTTCCTCCTATCCAATCAACAGCCAGATCCTGTGCTGTGATGGTTGCTGTGTTGTGAATGACCTGTTAATGAACCATACATGCACTCTGAATATACTCACCATGAATTCATTCTTACATTATAGTAACTCATCAAAGTATGGGCTGTATGGGAGCACACACACATTGGTGTGTGTGTGTGTGTGTGTGTGTGTGTGTGTGTGTGTGTGTGTGTGTGTGTGTGTGTGTGTGTGTGTGTGTGAGTGCGTGCGTGCGTGTGTATGTTTTAAAATGTATTGGAATCAAGAGTGTTTAAATTATTGTTTCATTCATATTACATATGTCCCCCTCAACACCACAATCTGTTTATCCAGCTCCTGAATGCAATTCATTAATTCAACACCATTCTCAATAATATAAAAGAAAAATAGTATCACATCTTTTTCTGCTGCATATTTCACATTGTAGTTCATATTAAATTTAGATATCTAAATTTAATATAAACTACAGCAGAAATCTCTCTCTTTTAAACAAAATGTTGTCAACCCCCTCCCAGTTTTTTACATAACATGTTTTGGTTAAGTACTAACATACAATAATAATATTACAGTAGGTTAAAGTAACTCAGTAATCATAAGAACTCTGAGTACTAGTATGAATACAAGTATCCTTCATTCATCTTCATAGTTGTCATTGTCACACTAACCTGGACGTCACTGCCGTTGATGTACATGACACTGATCATGGTGCGTAGGTTAGGGTACCGTTGTGTCTCCTCTATCCAGTAGATCTTCTGCTGCTGATAGTCAAAGTCCAGAGACACTGCACGCATCAAGTCCTGTCACAGCACAGCAGTTGTGTTAGTATCAGACTGGAATACATTCCAGCATGTCAAAAGCAGTGTGTGTATAATATTGTATAGGATTACATAGGATGTGTTGTTATTATGTCCAATGGTTTTCACCTGTTTGATCACTGTGGAGCTGGAGCCGTTCAAGCTGATCCTCATCAGGTTGTCTCTGTTGGCTAAGATGAGGAAGGGCTCCACCTCTGGAGAAAGTGAGACATTACACTTGAGTTGAGTTTATTTTTAGAAATACACACAAATAAACACCAAAGCAAGACAGACAGACAGACAGACAGACAGACAGACAGACAGACAGACAGACAGACAGACAGACAGACAGACAGACAGACAGACAGACAGACAGACAGACAGACAGACAGACAGTCTTACCTGTGGTATCATGTGATGGTGGTTTAGCCTGAAGAGCTGAGGAGAAAAACATAATCTAAATGAGATTCAGTGTAACAACAGCTGGTATTGGTTGTGTTTGTGGTTTATCTGTTGACATACACCAGAAAGATGTCCTTTGTCCTTTGGAATCAAATAACAAAAATAAACTAGAAAAGTGCCCTTCTGGGCACAGGTCTCCACCAGGCCAGGTCAGGTTGTGGCCTTCTGGTGGCGCTATAATAGGCCAATCTTAAAGGGGTGCTATTTATTCTTGTGACTTTAGCATTTGGATGATTTGAGGCAATTTGTGCAAAAAATGTGTTTTGCAAATGTCCACCAGTTGGTGGCGCTATAAAGCCACTGTGAAAAGAGTGGATTATTTTAAAAGATTTAAAGATTTCATGTAAATTGTCTACTGTGTTCATCATCTTTTCAAAATTGTCCTCTTGGTGGCGCTATAACAGTCCGTTGAGGAAAGTTTGAGGCAGAGGTTCAAGGTTGGCATCCAGGGAGTGTGTGTGCAAATTGTGGCATTCATCGGGTTAACGGTTTGGGATATTAGCTGGTAACAGATGGACACACACACACAGATTTTGGGCAAAAAATGGCAAGAATCGGTCTCCTGGTGGCGCTATAACAGGCTGTTGTGGAAGATTTGGGGCAGAGGTTCATGGTTAGCAACTATGGAATATGTGTGCCAATTGTGGCATCGATCGGGTAAACAGTTTGGGAGATTAGCTGGTAACAGACGGAGACAGACACAGATTTTTGCAAAACAATGGCAAAAATCGCCATCCTGGTGGCGCAATTACAGGCATTTGTGGAAAATTTGAGGCAGAGGTTCATGGCTGGCATCCAGGGAGTGTGTGTGCAAATTGTGGCTTCGATCGGGTTAACGGTTTAGGAGATTAGCTGGTAACAAACAGACACACGCACGGATTTTTGCCAAATAATTGCAAGTATCTGCCTCCTGGTGGTGCTATAACAGTCTGTTGCGGAAAATTTGAGGCAGAGGTTCATTGTTGGCATCCAGGGAGTGTGTGTGCAAATTGTGGCATTAATCGGGTAAATGGTTTGGGAGATTATCTGGTAACAGACGGACACACACACGGATTATTGGCAAAAAATGGCAAGAATCTGTCTCCTGGTGGCGCTATAACAGGCTGTTGTGGAAAATTTGAGGCAGAGGTTCATGGTTGGCATCCAGGGAGTGTGTGTGCAAATTGTGGCATTGATCGGGTTAACGGTTTAGGAGATTAGCTGGTAACAGACAGACACACGCACAGATTTTTGCCAAATAATTGCAAGAATCTGCCTCCTGGTGGCGCTATAACAGTCCGTTGAGGAAAATTTGAGGCAGAGGTTCATCGTTGGCATCCAGGGAGTGTGTGTGCAAATTTTGACATCGATCGGGTAAACGGCGCCAGAGATTACCTGGTAACAGACGGACACGTGTACACACACACACACACACACACACACACACACACACACACACACACACACACACACACACGGACGGAGGGCAAAACATATTCCCACCATGCCTCCGGCCTGGTGGAGACAACAAACACATAGCGCTGCTATTTTTGCCACAGGATGCGCAGTGGGCACTTTATATGGAAATAAATGAAAATAGCTGGAAAGCAATAGGTTGGCCGAGGCTCACATTTACTACAGAACACCAACCTGGAAGAACAATGTGACCTGAAAGTGAATAGTGTGGCATCCAGGGAGTGTGTGTGCAAATTGTGGCATTAATCGGGTTAACGGTTTGGGATATTAGCTGGTAACAGATGGACACACACACACAGATTTTGGGCAAAAAATGGCAAGAATCGGTCTCCTGGTGGCGCTATAACAGGCTGTTGTGGAAGATTTGGGGCAGAGGTTCATGGTTAGCAACTATGGAATATGTGTGCCAATTGTGGCATCGATCGGGTAAACAGTTTGGGAGATTAGCTGGTAACAGACGGAGACAGACACAGATTTTTGCAAAACAATGGCAAAAATCGCCGTCCTGGTGGCGCTATAACAGGCATTTGTGGAAAATTTGAGGCAGAGGTTCATGGCTGGCATCCAGGGAGTGTGTGTGCAAATTGTGGCTTCGATCGGGTTAACGGTTTAGGAGATTAGCTGGTAACAAACAGACACACGCACGGATTTTTGCCAAATAATTGCAAGTATCTGCCTCCTGGTGGTGCTATAACAGTCTGTTGCGGAAAATTTGAGGCAGAGGTTCATTGTTGGCATCCAGGGAGTGTGTGTGCAAATTGTGGCATTAATCGGGTAAATGGTTTGGGAGATTATCTGGTAACAGACGGACACACACACGGATTATTGGCAAAAAATGGCAAGAATCTGTCTCCTGGTGGCGCTATAACAGGCTGTTGTGGAAAATTTGAGGCAGAGGTTCATGGTTGGCATCCAGGGAGTGTGTGTGCAAATTGTGGCATTGATCGGGTTAACGGTTTAGGAGATTAGCTGGTAACAGACAGACACACGCGCGGATTTTTGCCAAATAACTGCAAGAATCTGCCTCCTGGTGGCGCTATAACAGTCCGTTGAGGAAAATTTGAGGCAGAGGTTCATCGTTGGCATCCAGGGAGTGTGTGTGCAAATTTTGACATCGATCGGGTAAACGGCGCCAGAGATTACCTGGTAACAGACAGACACGTGGACACACACACACACACACACACACACACACACACACACACACACACACACACACACACACACACACACACACACACACACACACACACACACACACACACACACACACACACACACACACACACGGACGGAGGGCAAAACATATTCCCCACCATGCCTCCGGCCTGGTGGAGACAACAAACACATAGCGCTGCTATTTTTGCCACAGGATGCGCAGTGGGCACTTTATATGGAAACTAGAAAAGTGCCCTTCTGGGCACAGGTCTCCACCAGGCCAGGACAGGTTGTGGCCTCCTGGTGGCGCTATAATAGGCCAATGTAAAAAAGGTACCATTTATTATTATGACTTTAGGATTTGGATGATTTCAGGCATTTTGTCCAAAAATGTGTTTTGCAAATTCACCTGTTGGTGGCGCTATAACAAGCCATTGTGAAAAGAGTGGAATATTTCTCAGCCTAGTATTATAGTGTGTTGAAGATTTTATGTAAATTGCCTGCTGTGTTCATCATCTTTACAAAATCAGCCTCCTGGTGGCGCTATACCATGCCGTTGTGGAAAATTTGGGGCAGAGGTTCATGCTTGCCATTCAGGGAGTGTGTGTGCAAATTGTGATGTCGATCTGGTTCACAGTTTGGGAGATTAGTTGGTAACATACGGACACACATTTTTTTTTTCAAAAAGATGCCACGAATCTGCCTCCTGGTGGCGCTATAACATGCCGTTGTGGAAAATTTGGGGCAGAGGTTCATGGGTGGCATCCAGGGAGTGTGTGTGCAAATTGTGGCATCGATCGGGTTAACGGTTTGTGAGATTAGCTGGTAACAGTCGGACACGCTCACAGATTTTTGCAAAAAGATGGCAAAAATTGGCCTCCTGATGGCGCTATAACACGCCGTTGTGGAAACTTTGGGGCAGAGGTTCATGGTTGGCATCCAGGGAGTGTGCGTGCAAATTGTGATGTCGATCGGGTTAATGGTTTGGGAGATTAGCTGGTAACAGACAGACACACGCACAGATTTTTGCAAAAACAATGGCAAAAATCGTCCTCCTGGTGGTGCTATAACAGGCCATTGTGGAAAATTTGAGGCAGAGGTTCATGGTTGGCATCCAGGGAGTGTGTGTGCAAATTGTAGCATCGATCGGGTTAACGGTTTGGGAGATTAGGTGGTAACAGACAGACATACACACAGATTTTTGCAAAAGCATTGCACAAATTGGCCTCCTGTTGGCGCTATAAAATTCCGCTATGGAAAAAATTGGCCTCCTGATGGCGCTATAACACGCCGTTGTGGAAACTTTGGGGCAGAGGTTCATGGTTGGCATCCAGGGAGTGTGTGTGCAAATTGTGATGTCGATCGGGTTAATGGTTTGGGAGATTAGCTGGTAACAGACAGACACACGCACAGATTTTTGCAAAAACAATGGCAAAAATCGTCCTCCTGGTGGCGCTATAACAGGCCATTGTGGAAAATTTGAGGCAGAGGTTCATGGTTGGCATCCAGGGAGTGTGTGTGCAAATTGTAGCATCGATCGGGTTAACGGTTTGGGAGATTAGGTGGTAACAGACAGACATACACACAGATTTTTGCAAAAACATTGCACAAATTGGCCTCCTGTTGGCGCTATAAAATTCCGCTATGGAAAATTTGAGCGAGAGGTTCATGGTTGGCATCCAGGGAGTGTGTCTGCAAATTGTGGCATCGATCAGGTTAACGGTTTGGGAGATTAAGTGGTAACAGACAGACATATACACAGATTTTTGCAAAAACATTGCACAAATCAGCCGCCTGGTGGCGCTATAAAATGCCACTGTGGAAAATTTGAGCGAGAGGTTCATGGTTGGCATCCAGGGAGTGTGTCTGCAAATTGTGGCATCGATCGGGTTAACGGTTTGGGAGATTAGGTGGTAACAGACAGACAAACACACAGATTTTTGCAAAAACATTGCACAAATCGGCCGCCTGGTGGCGCTATAAAATGCCGCTGTGGAAAATTTGAGCGAGAGGTTCATGGTTGGCATCCAGGGAGTGTGTCTGCAAATTGTGGCATCGATTGAGTTAACGGTTTGGGAGATTAGGTGGTAACAGACAGACAAACACACAGATTTTTGTCAAAAAATGGCCAAAATAGGCCGCCTGGTGGCGCTATAACATTGGCGTTGGGGAAACTTAGGGGCAGAGATTCATCGTTGGCACCCAGGGAGTATGTGTGCAAATTTTCGCATCGATCAGGTTAACGGCGCCGGAGATTACCTGGTAACAGACGGACACGGACACACACACACACACGGACGGAGTGCAAAACATATTCCCCACCATGCCTCCGGCCTGGTGGAGACAATAAATGAAAATAGCTGGAAAGCAATAGGTTGGCCGAGGCTCACATTTACTACAGAACACCAACCTGGAAGAACAATGTGACCTGAAAGTGAATAGTGTGGCATCCAGGGAGTGTGTGTGCAAATTGTGGCATTAATCGGGTTAACGGTTTGGGATATTAGCTGGTAACAGATGGACACACACACAAAGATTTTGGGCAAAAAATGGCAAGAATCGGTCTCCTGGTGGCGCTATAACAGGCTGTTGTGGAAGATTTGGGGCAGAGGTTCATGGTTAGCAACTATGGAATATGTGTGCCAATTGTGGCATCGATCGGGTAAACAGTTTGGGAGATTAGCTGGTAACAGACGGAGACAGACACAGATTTTTGCAAAACAATGGCAGAAATTGCCGTCCTGGTGGCGCTATAGCAGGCATTTGTGGCAAATTTGAGGCAGAGGTTCATGGCTGGCATCCAGGGAGTGTGTGTGCAAATTGTGGCTTCGATCGGGTTAACGGTTTAGGAGATTAGCTGGTAACAAACAGACACACGCACGGATTTTTGCCAAATAATTGCAAGTATCTGCCTCCTGGTGGTGCTATAACAGTCTGTTGCGGAAAATTTGAGGCGGAGGTTCATTGTTGGCATCCAGGGAGTGTGTGTGCAAATTGTGGCATTAATCGGGTAAATGGTTTGGGAGATTATCTGGTAACAGACGGACACACACACGGATTATTGGCAAAAAATGGCAAGAATCTGTCTCCTGGTGGCGCTATAACAGGCTGTTGTGGAAAATTTGAGGCAGAGGTTCATGGTTGGCATCCAGGGAGTGTGTGTGCAAATTGTGGCATTGATCGGGTTAACGGTTTAGGAGATTAGCTGGTAACAGACGGACACACACACAGATTTTTGCAAAAAGATGGCACAAATCGGCCTCCTGTTGGCGCTATAAAATGTCGCTGTGGAAAAATTGAGCCAGAGGTTCATGGTTGGCATCCAGTGAGTGTGTCTGCAAATTGTGGCATCGATCGGGTTAACAGTTTGGGAGATTAGGTGATAACAGACAGACAAACACACAGATTTTTGTCAAAAAATGGCCAAAATAGGCCGCCTGGTGGCGCTATAACATGCCATTGGGGAAACGTAGGGGCAGAGATTCATCATTGGCACCCAGGGAGTATGTGTGCAAATTTTGGCATTGATCGGGTTAACGGCGCCGGAGATTACCTGGTAACAGACGGACACGTGGACACACACACACACACACACACACACGGACGGAGTGCAAAACATATTCCCCACCATGCCTCCGGCCTGGTGGAGACAACTATCATAACAGCTCAGCTTCCTGAAGCAAATCAGGTTTGGGGCCGTGCTCATTGGCAGGGAAAATCTTCTGTAACGTCATACCTATGATAGGCACAGCAAAATGCCCCCCCCCCCCTGTGTTTTAAACGTTCAATTCTAGTTCTAATTCTAGAGTATAATGTATTTATCCATATGAGGCTTATTAGCCTGGGATCCTTTTGGTGGTCGCCCTGGTGCCCCCCCCCCCCCCCCCCCCCCCCCCTCATAATTTAAGGTTTGAATTTAAAATAAACAGGAATAAAAAGCATTAAAGCATTAAACAAAGATAGGCTTTTAGGATAATTATGAATCATTAATTTCATCTCGTAAGACTCAAGAGCACCAGCTGTGGACAAAACAGAACTGGAGCAATTGAAGCAACGAGGATGTTTGACAGCATGTTAGGCTGCAATATCTCATATTGAAGTTATATACATTCGATATTCGAATAATTCGATATTCATTCGAATCCACGTGTTTTGAAAGGATTGTTCGAATGTAATTATTGGCCAATTCAGAACAGAGCTGTAGAACTCTTATTTGAACCACACACACTAATACTTGACAGGGTGTGAATCTGGGGGTGTCCCAGGGGGACATCACTGGCAGTAGCTAGAGAGCTGTTTTTCCAAGTAGTCTAGGCTAGCCTAGACGAAAGCCAGAATTTAGCATTTTTCTGGGTCTGTGTTGGTGGGGAGGGTTCTCGTCCACGCACACACATGCACCGTTCTGTTCCCGTCCAGAAATCACTGGTACCACTACCACATGGTACTACAGCACAAGAGAGCAGAAACAGTCATGGTGACTAAGGGCTCCATTTTCGTTACATGCTAAACCCCTTATCCCAAATCCCCTATTACTTTTTTTTACTAGTATTTTGAATAACTTTTTGGAATATTTCAACATGTCAATCTATTAACACGTTGTGAGCTTGTAGACTGGCCATTTGAACTAGTAGTTTAAAAAGGAAAATGTTACCTCTAACATTTTCGTTACCGTTATGTGTCAGACACTTCACATGTTAGAGCACGTCTGAAATACAGAGCTTAGATCGACAAGTAAATATGAAATAAATGCTTAAATATGTAACTTGGTGTAATGCTAGAGTCCCCAGAAGTTTTCTGCAGTGGATGGCCAACCAGTCAGAAACTAAGAGACACTTTTTTACTGTGTTACTGCAAAGACCCATATGAAAAAACATTTATATGCCTACTCTTGAAAGTGGCACCTTAAATATAAAAGAGAATGGATCAACATAAAGGAGTTATGGGGTGACAAAATGAAATGAAATTTTTGTGAATAATTAATTCATGGACTGACCAAAAGGAGCTGAATAATAAAAAATACACGTCTACAATCTCACATCATGCATTGTTGATCAACGCACATCAAACAACATAATAATTCATCATAATTGGGCTAAAAACAGCCATATGCACCTTTCCAGGTGATCACAAATGTGGGGTCTGTGTTCCTGCGGTCCCCAGCTAAATACTCACGCATGCACACAGGCCTGAGCTAGCTGCAGGTGTACAGTTGTGTGGCACAGACCTCACGTCACTTGCATCGTTTGATTGAATGAATGGATCGATAACCCTAATATCACAGCAGATACAATGAAGACAGAGAGCCAAGGGATTAAGGGGTCATATTCTGTATAATCTACTACTGCATGCAGTTATCAATCAATCAATCAAACTTTATTACAGACGCATGGTCCATAGACATGTAAAAAAGACATACAAACACAAGTACGGACAAAGGCAGAAAATGTCTACAGAAAATCATAAAATCCAACTGTACAGGCTAACACGCCAATGGTTCCACAGTTTGGAAACAAATCTGACTGAGCTCAATTACTGGGTTTGTCAGAATTAAAACAATGCTGTTGTAAGAATCTGACAACCTACACATACATCTGTACATGAGGTTCCTCGACACAGCAGAGCAGGTGGGTACACCAATACAAACAAACATTTCACTTGCTGCAGCGTGGCACTTTAAGCAGCAGTCTCATAGCATCATTATAAGCCACATTGAGTTTCTGCATACTGCTCTTTTTGTAGCATCTCCACAGATGGGCAGTATACATTGGTGTACAAAAGGTTTTAAATAAAGTGGACTTCACCTGGGTTGAACACATACTGAACTTACGCACAATCATGTTTGCTTGTGCATATAACATTCTTCGTTGCCGGTAAATGTCCTTATCGTCTGATAGGTCATTTGTTAGATAATGGCCTAAGTACTTGACCTCATCACAGACCTCAAGGGCCGTACCGGACAGGAAAAAGACTGGGAAAGACAGTTTACCATCTTCCTTTGATCTTACAATCGTGATATTGCTCTTTTTAGCATTATATATCAAATCATTTTCTGGGCCATATTGAGAGCAGACCCTCAGTAGTTGCTGAAGGCCAGCGCTATACGGGCACAGGATGACCAGGTCATCTGCATACATCAGGTGGTTGATGGCTGTGTTGCCAACCTGACACCCTGTGTCACAGCTGTTCAACTGTTTAGAGAGGTCATCCATGTATAAATTAAAAAGCAGGGGGGATAAAATGCTTCCCTGTCTCACTGCCATTTTTTTTTTACTGTGAAATGGGATGAGACACAGTTTCCCCATCTAACGCAAATTGTTTGACGTGCGTATGTTATGTTTAGGTTTGTGGTAAGACTTCAGTGATTTGTCTCTTACAACATTATGTATGAGTACAATACAGAGAATGTTTGCATTCGCCATCTTTGATATCTTTCATATTGGTTTAAACCCTGTGGAATTGTTGTATTTAGTCTTAGAATCCATTGTTTTTCTGCAAACTTTCTCTCCCCCTGCAGTTATGTTTAGGGTTAGAGACAGGGTCAGTCATTTCAGAACAATGAAACTTTGGAGTAATGTCATAGCACCGTTATTACAGCTGGAGACTCCCGGTAATGAATAACCATTCTGTCAGAATCACACACACGCACACGAACACGCACGCACACACACGCACACACACACACACACACATACAAACACACACACACACACGTACACACACACACACACACACACAGAGCTTATAAGACTCTTTTCAGCCGCTTCGACCTCTATCCATCGATTGAATAGACACTTATCAACAGAAATGTTACGATCCAATCGTGCCGGTATAGCAGATATTCAGATACCCGCCGGGCAAGTAGATATTTTGTATTCATTGCATCGGTGGATCACGGATACTACTAGTAGGGCGGGGCGAAGCATAGTTTTACTGAAGTTATGTTTAGGGTTAGTAACCGCATAAAGCACCGTCTAACCCTAACCCTAGCCTAATCCTAAACCCTAAACCCTAAACATAACCCCAGTAAAACTAGGCTATGCCTACACCTAACCCCAACCCTAAACTTAACCTCAGTAAACTTATGCCTAAACCTAACCTAACCCTAACCATAACTTCAGTAAAACTTCCTTCGCCCCGCCCTACTAGTAGTATCCGTGATCCACCGAGGCAATGAATACAAAATATCTACTTGCCCGGCGGGTATCTGAATATCTGCTATACCGGCACGATTGGATCGTAACATTTCTGTTGATAAATGTCTATTCAATTGATGGATAGAGGTCGAAGCGGGTGCTCTTTTTGTGCAGAGGCCTTTGGCCTGAGGAGACAAATATTACAGACTATGAGATAACAGGATCAAACCTATTCATCTAATATTGAACTGCACAGTCATGGTAAACACTGTGCTCCACTGGCTGATGCATTTATCAGGTCTATGGGTGATTTTCTTACAACATTGACTGACCACAAGCCTCATCACAACCATGTGTGTTGATCACAGCTACACCTCCAGCCTATAGAGATGCGCAGTGACGTCACCGCCCCTGTTCCACTAGTGGATTCCCCATTCATTTTTCTCATAGACTTTTCGAATCATGATGACACACACAAACTTTTGGGACAATAAAATAATTTCTAAGATGAAAAACGAAACAAAAGGTCTTGTATCATGCCGTTTTCTACTTCTTTGGCCGCAGCACAATCGTGTTTTTATTAACCATTTTCGAAAAGTCTATGAGGAAAATGAATGAGGAATCCACTAGTGGAACAGGGCTGGTGATGTCACTGCGCAGGTCTATAGCTTATAGCCTATGCCCAGGCTCCCGCGCGCTCACGCACACACACTCTTTTTACCAGACCACGAATGCAGCATTTACTAAGGTGGACGCATGCCAGCATTGATTGATTGATTGGCCGATGGATTTTCTTATTAACAGCTTGGAGTTTTACAGTAGCCTACATTTGGAGCACAACTCAATAGGCTACAAGACACAGTGCAGTGAGTAGACAACCCTATAAAGCATGGGTGTCAAACTCTGGCCCGCGGGCCAAATTAGGCCCGCCGTGTAATTTCATTTGGCCCTTGAGACATTATCAAATTAAAGGGGAAGACCACCCATTTTCAACATTTTAATGTCATTAATATACCTTAGATGTTGTGTGGACATGATAGAAATACATCTGATGACATCACCAAGATGTATTTCACCATGTTAGTGATTTTTCTTTCAGACCCATATGAAAATGGGTGGAATTCCCCTTTAAAAGGTTAGTTTGTTCAAACTTGGCCCGTGGCTTTGTTCAGTTTTAAATTTTGGCCCACTGTATCTGAGTTTTACACCCCTGCTATAAAGCATTTGGACATAAATTACATACATTCAGGAGAATTGCAATTTTGGTCCAGAAGTATCCTCACAAGATGTCAGCCCTGCGGTGTAATCGTCTTTATATAAATTATTTTCGAAAAGTCTATGAGAAAAAGGAATGGGGAATCCGTTTCTGGAACAGGGGCGGTGACGTCACTGCACAGGTCTATATACTGTACACATGCACCAATTACCATTAACAGACATACACACACTGAACTCACAACCATCCAGGCCTGTGTATTATTCAGCCATCTTAAATTGGAATTTCATAAATTGTAGTTCAGCCCATTAAGACCTAACTGTGGCGGCGCTGCATCGCCAACACAAGCCCAATTTAAGACAGAACCTCATTTGGGTGTGAGGTCTACCAGTAGACCCCCTGTACCCTCCAGGAGACTCGCCTGGTTCCACGTCCAACGGTCCGTCCCATGGACCCTGCTGCATAATTCTTAATCTAACCACTACCATGCCTGGTCAGAGACCCACATGGTAGTGGTCGTGGTGCCAATACATAATCAATGGATAAAGAATCAACAGAATAACTCGGATTCAGTGCATTATAAGTAGCCTATTGTCTATGCAACGCATTGTGCATGCAGGTTGGTCCAGACTGTGCTGTGCTCACAAGCTTTATATTTATATTGTATATTTGTACAACAGTCAGAAAGTCTGTCCGTCTGTCTGATGCAGGAAAAGCAAAAGATTAAAATAAATAATAAACAGTCATGACATGGACCCTGGATGTCCAGGAGAGAGATCTCTCCTTCGGACACGAGCGGCACCAGACCTCGGCACCTTGTCGGGTCGTCGCCTCGAAGTTGGCAGAGAATTCTGTATTCAGCAGGACTTTTTCTTTCATTCAAAATTCTTAATGTAGTTTAGAATATAACCACAACAACGGAAATGTGGTGTATTTAACCAATTATAATTAAAATGGCTGAAAATTACACTGTCATGGTTCTCTCCTATACTAGTCATGGTTTTCATAGCAGTGTCATTTCACATCCACATCAGCCAACAAGTGTCATTCAAGCAGAGTGATTACCTGAGCTCCAGAGCAGGAGGAACACTATCACTGTCTTATCCATGTCTGGATTCTCTCACACTGGACTCTCAACTGGAACTTCACCGTTCTGCAGCGACTGCTTCTGGTTGGGATTCTGCTCAACACTCTCTGCTCTCTGTGTGCCTTTTATTGACATGCCAACTCGTCATATCTCTTCATCATCATCATCATTGTGTGGTTAAAGCGAGGTTCCAGGAAATGCCAAAAGTGAGACTTTGCTATCATGATTCTGCATTTTTTGGGGTTAGGGTTATTATTTGGCTTGTTTTAAACACATATTTAGAGGAATACAGACATCTCACCTGAGAAAACAGTCAATGAAAAAATATATGAACATTTACAGTATATGCCACATACGATTAACATACAGTATATATAGGCTACATTGCTTACACTGCTAAATAAAATGCCATTATCTACTATATGATTATGAATAATAACCCACCTTCATGGACAAGCTGTGACGTCACTTCCTGATTTTGTTCTTTTCCATTTCAGGGCATGACACCAACACTTGCCCGCTTGCCTGGGGCAAGTAAAAAAAATGGTGGGCCAAGTGAAGACTGCTACCTGGTTGCCCAATCGGGCAAGTGTGCAACTTAGTGCACTATAACACAACACAAGATAAATTTGTCTTGAAGGCAGTCATTGCACTCTGCCTCTGTGTCTTTCACTGCTTTCTACCTATCCACAATTCCAGGCTGGATTTGGTAAAACAAAACAGGCAAATTAACATACACATAAAAAAAACTAATCTTCTACATTCTCTAGTTGTGTAGATCTGGGCTAATTAAGATGAATTTTAACTCTTGAGAGTATAAAAATGAAACCAAATGGACCCGCAAGGGTCCATTTGGTTTCATTTTTACGTTCTCAAGAGTTACATCTGGTTAACCAACTTAACTGGGGACCACCTGGAACCTTCTCAGGGACCACTGCTGGTCCCCGGATCACCTGTTGAAAACCCCTGGTTTAAAGCACCCAAGTAGGAAGTAAACTTAAATGCAAAATTTACAATATATTTTTGGGGGGCAAGTGACCATGACCTGAGGGCAAGTAGAACCTGACGGAGACCTCGGAGACCTTAGTGTCAACCCCTGCATTTTTATCCCCCGCTTTTGCAACCCATTTTTCACCCATTGCCAAGGGCTATACACACCCTCCACCAACCTGGGGAGAAACCGGACTGGCCTCATGCTTCCTAAGTTCAATGCATGAGCTGCCTTCTTTTCAAATGACAGGGGAGAGTTTCCCTGGTTGGATGTGGCATGTGGAAGGAAGACAACGTTATTCCAACCCTGTCCCCTCCATCAGGCGTCCTGGCTGGCAAGAGGGAGGTAGTTTAGAGCCCAGGATTATAGCATGTTTTTTTTAGGGTGTCTACCTGAGGGGAACGGGGAAAACATGCAACAAACATGCAAACTCTACACAGAAAGGCCCTTTTGCCAACCCCTCTTCAGAGGTTGACAGACACTAAGGTATTTGAGGCACTTGCCGATCGGGCAAGTGCAAGTCAGGTTCTACTTGCCCTCAGGTCATGGTCACTTGCCCATCAAAATATATTGTAAATTTTGCATGTAAGTTTACTTTCTACTTGGGTGCTTTAAAGGTAGGGGAAGTGATTTCACTTTTGTCAGATAATCACCCAAAAAATATTTTTTCTGTTAAAATGCTCTATTATAAGGTGTGCAGACCATATATGGAGTTTCCCCCTCCCCCACGTTAGCAGAGGAGCTAATAAAAGTTCCCCAGGTGGAGGGTGAATTCTCCTCCAATCAGGATCGAGCAGCAGGTTCACATAGTGTAGCTACTGTTTGGTGCCCCTAGTGCACCAGGCTGGTACTACACAATGAATTTGAAATCACTTACCCTACCTTTAAACATTTCCTTTCGCAGTCGAAGACTGTTTTGTTTAAGTCACAATCAGCTACAGTAAATATTCAACTTGTAAATCAGTGGTTCCCACAGTGGTTCCCATAGTGCACCCCAGCAAAGTGATCATTTGGAACCAAATGGATCTGAGAGAGAGATAGATAGAGATAGCTAGAAAGCAGGGAAAGATGCAGAGGCAGTGCACAATGACCACCTTCAAGACGAATATATCTTGTGTTGTGTTATAGCGCACTAAGTCACACACTTGCCCGATGGGGCAATCAGGTAGCAGTCTTCACTTGCCCGACTATATTGTTTTTTACTTGCCCCGGGCAAGCGGGCAAGTGTTGGTGTCAAGCTCTGCTCTTCATTAATCAAGATATACAGTACATCCTGCCCTGTGACCACATTCTCCTGCACGCCCCCCCACCACCACGCACGCACGCACGCACGCACGCACGCGCACGCACGCACACGCACACGCACACGCACACGCACACGCACACGCACACGCACACGCACACGCACACGCACACACACACACACACACACACACACACACACACACACACACCTCCACTTAACTAGCCTAGCTGGTATGAAATGTAAAACAATTAACACTCATCTTTTACTTTCTCTGATAACATGAACCTTGGTTGAAAAAAATGTCCTTTAAAATGCTTATAGAATGCTAAAGGCCATTTAGACACTTTTTCAGGAGTTGAAGTTGTGACCATTTGCATGGCAAACTCCTGAATAGCATTTGTGCCTGTTGATACTGGCTTACAAAGGAGGTTATATCAACTGTGAATTGAATATATTTATTTAATCTGTAGTATATTTATTGTGGAGAGAATTACATTCAGCTTTAGATGACTCCAACATAAGACCTGAAGCAGATGCACCTGTCTGAAGTACAGTACTAGTATGGATAAATAGACAGTATATATGTAACGCCCGGGATTCGAACCCGGGTCGCCCACGTGAAAGTCCAACATCTTAACCACTAGACCAAAGGGACATCCCCTTGGTCCGGGGGCAGATACTAGACTTTGGAGGCCATCACGACAGAGGCTGTAGCCGCCACCACCTGCTACACTCACCTCCCTTTTGACCTCCTTCCACGGGGAAACCCGATCCGGGTCACGGCACCAATGTAACGCTCCGGATTCGAACCCGGGTCGCCCACGTGAAAGTCCAACATCTTATCCACTAGACCAAAGGGACATCCCCTTGGTCCGGGCGCAGATACTAGACTTTGGAGGCCATCAGGACAGAGGCTGTAGCCACCTGCTACATATAGACAGTTTTAGGAGAGGCCCAAAGCCAGGGGGGGCTATAAAAACTCAGAGTAGTAGGGCTTTATTTGTATTTATACTGCAAGGCTTCACATGGGGTGCCCTGTGATAAAAAAAAAAAAAAAAAAAAAAAAAAAAATCAGGGGGCCCAAAAAATGCAGCAACGCCCCTGGTCAGGGGTGACATTAGCTCACACTGGAACGCCCAAACTTCATTGGTGCTATTTGTTTTTCCCCCCATGAACAAAACTGTTTCATTTTAGTCGGAAAGTTGCCCATTTTAAACATAATAGTGTTTAATGTACTGCATCCTAATAACTTTAGAAAGGGACCATATAAGCCAGTAATTACCTGGGCTATAATTTAACTCCTGGGGGTTATAGTTGAAGATTTCTTACTAAGAGCATGCTACAATCTAGCATGAACTTGACACTATTACCACCAGTGGTCCCTGAGAGCATTTCAGGTGGTCCCCAGGTAAGTTGTTTAACCGAATGTAACTCTTGAGAACGTAAAAATGAAACCAAATAGACCCTGGCGGGTCCCTGGCTGGTCCGTTTGGTTTCATTTTTACACTCTCAAGAGTTAAAATATTCATCATCTGAATTAGCCATTTTGGAATGTATGTTTTGCTTGTTTTGTTTCGCAAATCCAGCCTGGTATTGTGGACAAAAGCAAAATAAATCTTTACATTTGGGGTCTGTGCAGCTAAAATGTCCCCAAATGGTGGTCAGTGGCTCAAATTCTGAATAAATGGTGGTCCCTGAGATGAAAAAGGTTGAAAAACCCTGGTATAAAGTATAATCATACCGGTAAGTGCATTTACATGTAAGTGCTGTATCTGGATTAAAAAAAAAAAATCCTACTCCAATGCCTCTCACAAAACAAAATTACTGTACGTTTCACAACACTACAATTATTTGGAAACTTAAATAAGTTGATCTGCGGATTTCAATACAAACTATGCAGCAGGGGTTTTCAACAGGTGGTCCAGGGACCACCAGTGGTCCCTGAGAGGGTTCCAGGTGGTCCCCAGATAAGTTGGTTAACCAGACGTAACTCTTGAGAACGTAAAAATGAAACCAAATGGACCCTTGCGGGTCCATTTGGTTTCATTTCTACACTCTCAAGAGTTAAAATATTCATCATGTGAATTAGCCCAAGTCTACAAAACTAGAGATTGTAGAAGATTAATGGTCATTTTGATCTGTATGTTTTGACTGTTTTGTTTCCCAAGTCCAGCCTGGAATTGTGGACAAAACGGCAAAATAACTCTTTAGTTTTGGGGTCTGTGGGGCCAACATGTCCCCAACTGGTGGTCCGTGGCTCAAATGCTGAATAAATGGTGGGCCCTGGTGTCAAAAAGGTTGAAAACCCCTGCTGTACAGTACTATTCACTGTGACCCACCTGGGGAGGTGTCATGGAGTCACCAATATCACTTTGGTTTATCATACTGATGAAAATGTTTATTCATTTTTTGAATCTTTAGTTATTGATGTTGTTCTTAAGAAGATGGGTATTCATTGTACACAGCAATTTGGTCATCTTGTGTTAAAAAAAAGCTGCACACACGCACACAGACACATGCACGCACGCACACACTTTATTGTACCCATCAAAATAACTTACAATGAATCATAGTAAGTTGTCCAGCTTGTAATGGTATAAATTAGGGGACAAGTAAATGCTACCTGCACACAAGTCTCGGCTTGATCAACCGAGGCTGGGTCGCCTGGGCGAGGGTGTCTAATGTTGAAAGACCCAAAACACCTTAAGTCCCCAGGTATATCATTACTGATGATGTGTACAGGTGCATCAGAAGAGTCTGATGTTTTTAAGAACTATTATTATTATTGTTATTATTAAAAGTTAAGACATTGGTGTTATGCATGTAAATCTTTTGGCCATGGCTTTAAAAAATGCCAACAGACCCAAATCTGAGTGACTAAAGATTATTTTTCATCCAGCACAGACAAACCACATCTCCTCCCATATGCATCACCAAGACCATTTTTATCGTCAGTAATCAGTTTCACAGTAAGGAGGAACTCTTTAATCAGAATAGATGGTAATCTCTCTGTGGTGGAAAATATAACCATAACGGTAAGTTCATTTACGCAATTTCTGTACCCAAGTATGTTTTTTTTTCCTTTTTCATTTTGCATCATCATTCAGCTATCCGTCTGCTCTCATGAAGCTTAAGTTCCAAACCTCTACAATTATTTGAAAACGTAAATTAACTGGTCGATGGATTTCACTACAAAACCGTACAATTCCACCGTTATTTTTTTGTTTCTTTGTGACTTTCGCCTTTATTTTATTACTTTTCATAGAGGGGCAGAGGGATGACAGGCAGCGAAGGCGGTCGGGATCGAACTGGCAGCACAATGCCATACTGCAGGGGTTTTCAACAGGTGGTACGGGGACCACCAGTGGTCCTTGAGAAGGTTCCAGGTGGTCCCCAGGCTAAATGATGGAAAGCTAGTTAACCGGATGTAACTCTTGAGAATGTAAACATGAAACCAAAAGGACCCTTGCGGGTCCATTTGGTTTCATTTTTACACCCTCAAGAGTTAAAATATTCATCATCTGAATTAGCACCACTTTCAGTAATTAAGGAGTCTACACTGTTTTGGTGGCAAAATACAGCCTCGAATTGTAGACAAAATCAAAGAATTCTTTAATGTCAGGTCTTTGGTGTGAAAATGTAATCAAATGGTGGTCCGTGGCTCAAATGCTGAATAAATGGTGGGCCCTGGAGTCAAAAAGGTCGAAAAACCCCTGCCATACTGGACCACTAGCCGAAGGACCGCTGACCCACGGCCCAGGACACTTTTGCTTGTTGATTTTTTCGCCATAATTATTTGTTCGATCCAAAGTATTGTTGTCACGATTTATCACGACCCAAGTTGACTTTCATCTTCAACACTTTGTATTTGTGTATACACCCTAGTTTCAGTTTGGGCTGTGGGAGAAAGGACTTGCGTCCAATCAGGAAAAGGGGGGAGGGGGGTGGACACTTGTAGTGCCTTCAGATGAATAAAACAGCCTTGTTAGGTATTATTTATTCCAAATCGCTCTTTGTGTACTGACCGCGTTTTGGTGTTCAAAGCATTGTTACACTTAAGCTATTGAAAAATATCAGACCTACAAGCTCACGGCGTGCCACCGAGTGGCACGCTGTGAGCTTGTGGCTCTGATTTTTTTTTTTTTTATTGTGAAAATGATGCGCAAAACTAAGAATATATTCTATTTGACACCTGATTATAGTTTCTGGCACGAGATTCTAGTTTCTGTTTCTGACAGATTCTAGTTTTTATATGAAAAATCTATGCTCCTGTGTCAGTGATGCTCAACATATTTCATTCCAAGGACCCCCCAGAATTATCTATATTTGGCTGCGGAGGACCCCCATCTGAAAACGTTTTCACAATTTATTCAAAAATATCAGAGCTACAAGCTCACAGCGCGCCACTCGGTAGAGTGGCGCGCTGTGAGCTTGTAGATCTGATATTTTTCAATAGCTTAAAGGTAGGGGAAGTGATTTCACTTTTGTCAGATATCACCCAAAAAATATTTTTTTTCTGTTAAAATGCTCTATTATAAGGTGTGGAAACCACATATGGAGTTTCCCCCTCCCCCACGTTAGCAGAGGAGCTAATAAAAGTTCCCCAGGTCACCACAATTCTCCTCCAATCAGGAGCGAGCAGCAGGTTCACATAGTGTAGCTACTGTTGGGGGCCCCTAGTGCACCAGGCTGGTACTACACCATGAATTTCAAATCACTTCCCCTACCTTTAAGTGTAACATAATGCTTTGAACACCAAAACCCTTTGTTCAGTACACAAAGGGTTAAGTCCTGTATGCTATGAGCATTAGACTGGACTAAACTATAAAGATATAGCAGTAGTTTGAAAGGTCCATTTGGTCCCCAGACCCCATGTTGATAAACACTGATACAATTGAATATTTTTAAATAAAATGACATATTGTTAATAACATGAACCAAGTGTCTATTGGTAAGTCTGGGCTGCTTCAATCTGGGAACCCATTGGTAAGAACATACCAATTATCCCTTTAAAACATACAGCATGTTTTAAAGCACATATGTCAAACTCAAGGCCCGGGGGCCAAATCAGGCCTGTGAATGGATTATCTTTGGCCCGCGGGATGATACTGAATTAATATTAGAACTGTGAATATTACACACACTGTGATAAGAAATTAATGCGACTAATTGTCTTACTTCCTCAACTCAGTCTCATTTACTTTCTCAATTAACTCAGCACTTGGTGAGGATCATAGAAGAACAAGATTTTCCCCCGAAAAATAGCAGGCGTTCACGTCTCATAGCGCGCCACAGAGTGGCGCGCTATGAGACGTGAACGCCTGCTATTTTTTCATTAAAACTTAAAACAGTTTTTTAATGCAGCCAGTTTCATCTTTACAATTATTTTGCCATTAAGAGACATTGATTTTTGATGGAAAATTACTTTTTTGCTGTTTAACCGGGACGTCATCGTACACCAGTGTCGAAACACAGACCGGTATCTCCGGCCCTCGACTTGTACCAATTTTTCTATTTTGGCCCACTCTGTATTTGGGTTTGACACCACTGTTTTAAAGGGATAATTAACATTTGTTCACACATAAAATACTTGCCATTAATATAGTGTTTGCAACTGTATTAATCGAATGATCGAGTCCCCTTTTAAATGGTGCATAAAAGTGCCTTCATCCAGGACGCTTTGCATAGAGTGCGCATTACATTCACCCATTCACACCCCAATGGTGGAGGAAACCATGCAAGGCACCAACCTGCGCACCAGGGGCAGCTGGGGGTTCACAGTCTTGCTCAAAGGCACTTCCGAGGGGGGCTCAGGCTGTTGGCTACCCCTGAGGGATTAGGGTTGCCTAGACGTGTGTATGGAGTGGATGCAATCTCTCAGGCTCTTCTCCCAGTCCGTCTTCCAGTCCACGCTCCGCTCCAGGTCTTGGCAGCGGGTGTCCATCTGGTCCAACGCCCGCACCGCCTCCGGAGGGTCAAAGGTCAGCCCCGCCCTCTCCACTGCCGCCTGGAACTTGGCGGGAGAGGCTGTGGCCACGTAACACCTGGGGGAAAACAAATACATTCCTGTGGGGTGTCGTTTCGAAAAGAAATACATTTCTGTGGGGTCTTCTTCAGCCTGAAGAAGACCTTGACAGGTCTAAACGTCGCCTTTATCCTGCTGTCGCTTAAATAAATTTTGGGGCACTTGAAAGTGAGTTGCGAGCCACTTCTTTTTTGTATCATTTCCCACTCATCGCCAGTGCAATACAAACAATAAAGACAGTAAAGCAACAAGTAACATAAGTGCAACAGATGAAGGCAATAAAATGCTAGATAAAACTATGACAAAACCTAATTATATAAAGTGAAAGGTACTTATAAAACTTTATTACATGGCTTGAATGAATGCTACAATCAGAAGCCAGTGTCACATGAGCGGTCACTTATGTCACAACAATGGACCTCTCCACTCAACAAAAGACCTCCTAGCTCGGACAAACGTAGCCTACAGTGAACTGCAGATGAATAAAAGCAGCCTTGTTAGGTATCATTTATATCAAGTATTAGTTAATTATTAATGTATTAACTATTGCAATGAGCAGGATAAAACGCTTCAAACCGGTGAGTTGTTTCCCAAAAACTGACCTCGGCTGCGCCTCAGTCAGTTAAAACCTAATTATATAAAGTGAAAGGTATTTATAAACTATAACAATTATATAAAGTTAAACGTATTCATAAATACATATAGCAGCTGTTGGGTACATGCATACTACAGGGACTTTATTTTGCGTTAGTGAGAGGGGTATTGTGCAATGGCTGTCACAGACAGGATGTGGGTAGTCTTGTTTAACATCATCAAATCCTCCCTGTCCCCTTGCAAGTTGCAATACACAGCCTTCCTAGTTAAGATATAGACATTTTATTTTAAATACAGTATCTCTGAGCGCCTGAGAGTTTTATTGTATTTGTACAACATGGTAATTATTTGAAGTGAAACATATTCATAAAACTATATCAAACCTTAATCATAAAGTAGTAGATTACTGGTGCAAGGGAGAGATAGCAGCTGGTACATGCACACTGCAGGGACTTTCCTTTCCGTTTGTGAGAGGGGTATTGTGCAATGGCTGTCACAGACAGCAGGGGTTGACACTAAGGTCTCTGAGGCACTTGCCTATCAGGCAAGTGCAAGTCTGGTTCTACTTGCCCTCAGGTCATGGTCACTTGCCCCCCCAAAATATATTGTACATTTTGCATTTAAGTTTACTTCCTACTTGGGTGCTTTAAACCAAGGGTTTTCAACAGGTGGTCCGGGGACCACCAGTGGTCCCTGAGAAGGTTCCAGGTGGTCCCCAGTTAAGTTGGTTAACCAGATGTAACTCTTGAGAACGTAGAGTTAAAATTCATCATCTTAATTAGCCCAGGTCTACACAACTAGAGAATGTAGAAGAATTAGGTCATTTTGATGTGTATGTTAATTTGCCTGTTTTGTTTCCCAAATCCAGCCTGGAATTGTGGATAGCTAGAAAGCAGGGAAAGACACAGAGGCAATGTGCAGAGTGCAATGTGCAATGCACAACATGGATGTTGTGTTATAGGGTACTAAGTTGCACACTTTCCCGATCGGGCAACCAGGTAACAGTATTAACTTGCCCTACCATTTTTTTTTACTTGCCCCGGGCAAGCGGGCAAGTGTTAGTGTCAAGCCCTGCAGACAGGGTTGTAATGACTCCTCTCCCTCTCACCTGTGAACGTCAAGGTCATGGGGACAGTGGTAGTGATGCCACACCGCCACCGCCGTGTGGGGACACAGCACGTAGCCGTTCTCCTCCCAGCATCTCCTCATGGTGCTCACCATGCCTTCGTCTGTCACCGCTTGGCTCCACATGGCCTGGGATAACTGATGTATACGTGTGTGTGTGTATGAGAGAGAGAGATGGAGGGAAAGAGAAAGAGAGAGAGAGAGAGAGAGAGAGAGAGAGAGAGAGACAGACAAAGAGAGACCGAGAGACAGAGAGGGAGAGAGAGAGGGAGAGATTCAACAGACAGACAAGCAGATGTTGATTGATCCCCACGACTGCCACAAGCGCCCCTGGGGCCCCTGGGGCACGGCCCCACCGGCCCGATGTCTAATTTAACCTGCAACCTCCAGAGCCACATGGGGCTCTTTAGCCCTCTCTGTAGCTTTTTTTGTATCTTAAGTTATCATTGCTGGAGGCTCAACATACCAACGTTCTAAACAAGGACAGCCAATCAAAATCCATCAGAGAAAACAAACATCTGGGATGCGGTCGATCTCACATTCAGAATCACTGACTGCTTAATGTGTCAATAAAATAAAATAGAATAGAATAGAATAGCACTTCTTGTCAAAGACAGCAATAAAAACACAGCTTCAGTGTTTCTGTGGTGTATTAAAAGGACCTGTTTGTGCAGAGCTTCAGGCAGGGTGCTCCGGTGAGAGCGTTGAAAGTCCTCCATCAAGTTCTTCACCAAAGCTCCGTCTCTCCCCGACAGCAGCCAGAACACACGCTCCATGTTGTACGGATCCTAGAGTAAGTGGAGGCATTGGGTGCAATGCTCAATCACTGTGGTGTAGCAGGTATGGTGTAAGTCTTCTCATTGGCTGCATGGCAGCAAATCAGGTCTGGGGCCTTGGGGTAGGCCGAAAGCCTATACCACCAGCCCTGGGCCTGAGCTTACCAAATAATGACCCAGAATAATTAAAGGTAGGGGAAGTGATTTCACTTTTGTCAGATATCACCCAAAAATATTTTTTTCTGTTAAAATGCTCTATTATAAGGTGTGCAAACCATATATGGAGTTTCCCCCTCCCCCACGTTAGCAGAGGAGCTAAAAGTTCCCCAGGTGGTGGCGAATTCTCCTCCAATCAGGATCGAGCAGCAGGTTCACATAGTGTAGCTACTGTTGGGCGCCCCTAGTGCACCAGGCTGGTACTACACCATGAATTTCAAATCACTTACCCTACCTTTAAAACCTGCAAGTCAAAAGGTCCAGAAATCACCTGACCCCCCCAATTAAAAATGTTACTGTACTCCCCTGCTTTGTTCATCATGAGTTGAAGCTCTGGATGACTGGTTTTAATTATTATGGATAATTATTTGGTAGGCCCAGGCCCAGGCCTGGTGGTATAGGCTTTCGGGCCTACTTGAAGGCCCCAGACCTGATTTGCTGCCATGCAGCAAATTACACTAGCACCATACCTGGCTACACCACAGCGATCGGGAATTGCGCCCATTATGAATAGGGGTGGGACAATTTACTTACCTCACGATACGATACAATATTGATATTTAGGGTCCTGAATCGATTTATATTGTGACTCTTAGTTATGCTGAGATTCGATTTCATGTATCGATATATCACATTTTTTACCCACAAATGACTGTGCTTTTATTATACTAGAACAAGGAGGATTCCACCCATTTTCAAGATTTTTTCTTCAAATGGACCCGTCAGGATCCATTTGGTTCCATTTGTACACCCTCAGAAAAAAAGGTCCTAAAAGAAAAATCCTTAACAAACACAACACAAACACAACGTGATGATGTCATCATCAAGTAAAATACAGTACAGTAAAATGTTGAAAATGGGCGGAAGAATCCCCTTTAAAACAATATGGACCATGACGAGTTCAATCAACTTGAACATCTTCAAGCAATTTGAATCAATATAGCAAATATAATAACTATAATGTATAACAAAATGTTCAATCATGCACATCAACGCAGCCTGATAACATTGGTCAGCCTTTCTGACATGAACACATTACAGTATAATATAATGAATAGGCCTACATAAATATCAAAATGGTCGATTTTGAACCTGGCGATTCGATGTGGATATCAAGGCATTAAGAATTGCGATGTGTTGGCATATTGATTATTTTGCCCACCCCTAATTATGAACAACTGCAGAGAACACACATGTTGTATGGATCCTACAGTATGTGGAGACGTTATGGACACTAACAGAAAACACACATGTTGTATGGATGATCCTACAGTATGTGGAGACGTTATGGACACTAACAGAAAACACACATGTTGTATGGATCATACAATTTGATTGTATGATGTGCTCATTTGGAGTTGCTCATTCTGATTAGTTTTATTTTTTGAAAATGCATTCCAGTCATTATTTCTCTATGGGAGCCGCCGATTCGGGCGACAGCAGCAGAACAGGCGACGCCGGCCGACATGGGTGGGCGACGTCGCCCGGAAAGATAAAAATTGGCGAGCTTTTCGGCCGAATCGGCCGACTTTTGGCCGGGCATAACCAATCAGAGCCAAGTGCTGCTTTTTTGCCCTCGACCATTCGCACAGTTTGGTTCCTAGTTCCGTCCCACTTTGTCCTCCACCATACTATTTTTTTCAGTGCACAGCACCGTCGTTTACGGTACTCATTTTGCATGCCATTCTAAGTGAGAATTTACGGTAATGACCGTCGCCGTCGCTCATATCGGGCGACGTTTTTTAATCCATCCCCGCCGTTAAAACGTAGGGTGACAGCGTACCTGGATGTCTATGGCGGGAGCCAGTGTCTGCGTGACAGTGTCGCTCATGGAGAAGTCCCCTCTTTGCACCGTCCTGTGGACGATGTCGTTGGCGTTCACCATGGCAACCAGACGCAGCGGCACGCCCATCTGCTTCACAATGCAGCCGGCTGATTGGACACACCACCAGAAAAAAAAAGGGTAAGACAGAGTTATACTGTACATACGACAACTCCCTTCACTTAGAGCAGGGGTTTTCAACCTTTTTCATCCCAGGGCCCACCATTTATTCAGCATTTGAGTCACGGACCACCAATTGAGGATATTTTTAGACCCACAGACCCCAAAACTAAAGATTTCTTTTGCTTCTGTCCATGACCATTAATCTTCCAGTTGTGTAGATTTGGACTAATTCGCATGATGGATATTTTAACTCTTGAGAGTGTAAAAATGAAACCAAATGGACCCGCTAGGGTCCATTTGGTTTCATTTTTACGTTCTCAAGAGTTACATTTGGTTAAAACAACTTAGCTGGGGACCACCTGGAACCCTCTCAAGGACCACTGGTGGTACCCGGACCACCGGTTAAAAACCCCTAACTTAAAGCATTGATAAGTGATTTGAAATTCATCATGTAGTACCAGCCTGGTGCAATAGGGGCGCCCAAGAGTAGCTACGTGAACCTGCTGCTCGATCCTGATTGGAGGAAATTCACCCTCCAAGCTGGGGAACTTTTATCAGCTCCTCTGCTAACATGGGGGAGGGGAAAACTCCATATATGGTCTGCGCACCTTATAATAGAGCACTTTAACAGAAAAAGAAAAATGGGTGATATCTGACAAAAGCCCAGCTTTTCCCTTTCTAATCCCTTTCTGCCGTAGCTGCCTAGTACACCATAAATAGACTTTAGTCGTCACTTCCCCTCCACTCTATCAGAGGCCCCAACAGGTCAGGAGGAGGCAGTCTTACTGGAGGAGACCAGTATTACTGCATATTTTTGTGAGGGTATCTACCCAAGGGGGCACAGGGAGAAACTGCAAACCTGCAGACCAGATGTCTCTCTTTGCGTGGGACAGTTCCTCATTTCAAGCGTCTTACAAATTGAGAGTCTGTCCCGCATTGCGACTGGCAGGCAAAATGACCTAATACTTTGTAGTCCCCTAATAGTTGGGCTTCTGTTGTCTTTTTCCAAGAGCCAGCGAAATCCAAAAGCGCCCTCGCCCGGTTTCACAAAAACGGGCGCCCGTTTTCAAAAACGGGCGCCCGTTTTCAAAAGCGGGCGCCCGTTTTCACAAACGGGCGCCCCTAAACATAACCCCAGTAAAACTAGGCTATGCCTAAACCTAACTCTAACCCTAAACTTAACCTCAGTAAACCTATGCCTAAACCTAACCTAACCCTAACCATAACCTTTTGAAAACGGCGCCCGTTTTTGTGAAACCGGGCGCCCGCTTTTGAAACCGGGCGCCCGCTTTTGAAACCGGGCGCGCCCGCGGGCGAGGGCGCTTTTGGATTTCGCCCCTGCTGCTTTTTACTGCTAAAGATGTGTCTTTTTTAATAATTTGAGAACTATTCCTCCCCCATGGTACCTCTATATTTCCAGAGGGGTCACATATTGCATACTGCCAATATTAAAAATAGCCGATCTACAATATCAAAATGTGTTGCGTTTTGAGATTGTAGATCAGCTGTTTGTGCTGTATTTAAATTGAATTTAAATCCTGAATTATTTTTGGAATACTGACATCGGGAGCCAGTGTCTGCCTGACAGTGTCACTCCAGAGGGGTCACATATTGCATACTGTCATTATTAAAAATAGCCGATCTACAATATTAAACTGCGTTGCGTTTTAGATCAGCTGTTTGTGCTGTATTTGAATTTAAATCCTGAATTATTTTCGGGATACTGACATCAAGATAATCTGCTAACCACATTTCGTCCCGTTTCTCACACATGCAACACTTCTGTCCCTCTTAAAACCCTTAGTGTCCTGAACGCGTTTTGGTGTTTTATCTGTTGAAAAATAGCAGATCAACAAGCTCATGTCGCGCCACCGAGTGGCGCGACATGAGCTTGTTGTTCTGCTATTTTTGAAAAATTGTGAAAATGTGCTGCAAATCTCTGAATACATTATTTTGGAAGCAAACATTTTATCTCAATTTTTCACTTCTGGGGAAGCCCGAGAACAACATGTTTTCAGATGGCGGTCTGCAGCCAAATATGGATAATTCTGGTGGTCCTTGGCTAGAAATATGTTAGCATCACTGACACAGGAGCACAGATTTTTCAGAAAAAACTAGAATCTAGTGTCAGAAACTATAGAATCTAGTGTCAAAAACTTGATTCTAGCGTCAGAAAGTAGATTCTAGTGTCAAAAAGGAGATCCTAGCATCAGAAACTATCATTTAGTGTCAATAACTAGAATCTAGTGCCGGAAACTACTGTAGAATCTAGCGTCAAAAGCTAGAATGTTGCTGCAGCTATAATCTGGTGTCAGGAACTACTGTATAATCTGGTGTCAGAAACTACTGTAGAATCTAGCGTCAAAAGCTAGAATGTTGCTGCAGCTATAATCTGGTGTCAGGAACTACTGTATAATCTGGTGTCAGGAACTACTGTATAATCTGGTGTCAGGAGCTACTGTATAATCTGGTGTCAGGAACTACTGTATAATCTGGTGTCAGGAGCTACTGTATAATCTGGTGTCAGGAACTACTGTATAATCAGGTGTCAGGAACTACTGTATAATCTGGTGTCAGGAGCTACTGTATAATCTGGTGTCAGGAACTACTGTATAATCTGGTGTCAGGAACTACTGTATAATCTGGTGTCAGGAACTACTGTATAATCTGGTGTCAGGAACTACTGTATAATCTGGTGTCAGGAACTACTGTATAATCTGGTGTCAGGAACTACTGTATAATCTGGTGTCAGAAACTCGAATCAAGGGTCAGGACAAAATGGGTTGATGAACAGTTTGGATCTGGTCACCCTAGCCGCCAGCGGCGACGGCGTCTCACCCACCCGCGATGTTGCCGGCCCCTCCGGTGGGCACCACCACCTCCAGCGGAGGCAGGGCAGCCTCACGGTGCTGGTGGCGGCGGTGGGCCTCCTGCTGCTGCTCCGCCAGGGGCCCCAGGTGGAGGTAGGCGTAGATGAAGTGTGCCAGCTGCACCATCACTCTGGACCAGTTGACGGAGTTCAGACTCATCAGGCCGCGGCTCCTCACCAGCTCCTGGTCGGCGAACAGCCCCCGTATGGGAACGTCGATGTCGTCCGAGCTGCCGTCCGCTGCCGAGACGGAAAAGAAAGGATTCCGTAAGTCAGGGGTGCCCAACCTTTTTTGACTTGAGAGCTACTTTCAAAATGAGCGGCTCAACAAGATCTACACATCAAAAATGTGATTGTTACATTACTAAAAATTCATTTCAAAGCCCTATAGAAAGTTTGAGCTTTGAAATAGTGGTGTTGGTGTTACTTACTGTCATAGTGTTTAAGAATAATGCACTTAAAATGAAAAATAGAGGGGGAGAATTGTAAGGTTTTCTTGCATAATGCTACTACTGACGTTTGTAAACAGTATTTGGGGTTTGAGTTGACAGTTCATGGCGTTAAGTTTAGTCTCTTGCACCCAAAACTAAGAACTTTGGACCCGTAAACAAATGGACCCATAAGGGTCCATTTGGTTTCATTTTAACGCTCAGAAGAGTTACAGATCTATACATTTTAGGGGACTTTCATGTGATCTACCTGCATTGCCTGTGTGATCTACTGGTAGATCACGATCTACCTTTTGGGCACCCCTGCCGTAAGTGGTCCCGTACCTCTGGGTTCAATCGCTGGGTCACGAATCGAGTGAAAATCCAATTTACTTTTAATTTAGGGTGCAACTGTAATTTAGGGCTGCAATAATAATCGATTAATCATAGTCGAATGGATTACTAGAACTGGCCCTTCGGTATATTTCACATAAGAAATGAATACAACTAATTGTATTACTTTCTCAACACAATTGATTTACTCTCTCATTTTACTATGAAAGCAGTGCTTGGTGAGAATCATAGAACAGTTTCATCTTCCATTCATTTTGCTGTTAAGAGAGTGAACTTTGGAGGAAATGATCGTTTTTGCTGTTTGCCTAGGTAGGACATCTTTGTAACGGGTGCCTGTGCGTGAGGAAACATGCCTTCGACTTGTACCGATTTTTCTGTTTTGGCCCGCTGTGTATTTGAGTTTTACATGCCTGCCTTAAAGTGTTCTATAACAAGCCATTGGTGTCACAAGCTCAGTCACTACGTATTTCGAGATGTCACATTGTGAGCTTGTAGATTATGTAGTTGTTCTGACCATTATGTTCACCTATAAAGGACAGTGACAGTAGCGTTTAACCCTACTTGACCCGGATTATTTCTACTTGAAAAAAACTGTTTTCAACCTTACTACTAGGTTGTACTACCATGATCTATTAAAAAAGCAAAATAATAATAATAATAATAATTAATTATAATAAATTAATTTTTTGGGGATATCTTTTAATATAATGAATGTACATGTTCTAGACATTCTAATAATCACAAAAATATATTTATTGCAGTCATTTTACATACTTTTATTAGGGTTAAAGGCTAAAGGTCAAAGGTTAAAAATCATCAAAAATTGCACTAAGTCCAGAGATTAATTGAAGAGGCTAATTGCAGCCTCTGTGGGGGGTATTGTTATGCAAATACCATGACCAATTTCAATGAAAATCTAAACAATCAACCTCAACCATGATATTTATGTGAAACATTTTTTTAAATAATTAAAGCGTTAATGTTGCTAAAAAAGCAACACTGGGCCTTCTAGGGCTAAATGCGTTACGACATCAATGCCGTTTCTGTTTGGTTTGGTTTGGTGAGCCTCCGTTGGGCCACTGACTGTTCACCTGCAAACACATGCACGTTGTGGTCCAGGCAGGTGGTCATCTGTTTCTCCTGAACGGCGGTGATGCGTCCTCTAGGGAACGCCACCACCACATCCACCCCACTGAGGCCTTTAACACTGTGGATGGCAGAGCCGCCGGTGTCCCCGGATGTACCTGCGCGCACACACACACACGCACATGCACAAGCACGCGCACGCACACACGCACGCGCACACAGACACACACACACACACACAGGCAAGAACCTAATAATGGACCCTTATGGAGCTGTGTAGTCCCTCCTCTTTCACGACGTC
This sequence comes from Benthosema pterotum, assembly GCA_039105355.1. Classification (NCBI taxonomy): domain Eukaryota; kingdom Metazoa; phylum Chordata; class Actinopteri; order Myctophiformes; family Myctophidae; genus Benthosema; species Benthosema pterotum. The sequence goes on along the minus strand of CM076975.1, from coordinate 46,364,093 downwards.
GCCCTGGCCCAGAAATTAATTCTCTATTAATTTTCCTCAAACTTTTACAAATGATTTATATAAAGATAAAAAAAAAAAGAAGCAAAAACTGTTTCCCCTCCCCATTCTTACCAATTGGCTTTGTCCGCGGTGTAGTTGCCTTAAATCATTTTGGAAAAGTCTATGAGGAATATGAATGGGGGAATTACTTCTGGGACACAGGTAACATCATGAAAGGGGTGGGACTGCTCAGCTCTATACCTCGAGTGTGAAATTAATATGGAGTATGGACTCATATTACCTCCTGAGAGTGTAAAACCCCAAAGGATCCATTTGGTATCATTTCACACTCTCATGAGGTAAATTATTGTTAACATCTGCACTAATAATTATAAGTGTACACAATTGGGGAAGGTAAACAAATCGCTGTTGCTCTATGCTTGGCAGTTATTAACATTTTTTCATTTCCATTTCTTTTTAATATGTTTTTTATCCCACGATTTTGTAACCCATTTTTTCACCCAAAGCCAATTCTTAATGTGATCCTGGGCTCTACATACCCTGGCCTCATGCTTCCTTCAATGCATGAGGAGTCCAAGCTGCCTTCTTTTCACCTGACAGGCGAACCCAGGACATTCTAGCTGTGAGGCGACAGCATTAACCACTGTGACAACGTTCCCCCTCCATTTCTAATTTTAGTTATAGAGGGACATAAGACTTTTATTAGCCAGGGATCCGTTATACAAGTATTATTATTTTTAATAATCTAAGGTGTCTTATAAGTAAATTAAAGATATTGCTCTCCTAAGTGCTGGAAAAACATTGACTTTGACCAGCTATAGCCTGGGATTTAGACAGATGCCTATAACAGGGGGTCCGGGGACCACCAGTGGTCCTTGAGAGGGTTCCAGGTGGTCCCCAGCTAAGTTGGTTGGCCAGATGTAACTCTTGAGAACGGAAAAATGAAACCAAATGGACCCTTTCATTTTCATTTTTACACTCTCAAGAGTTCAATTTTTACACTCTCAAGAGTTAAAATACTCATTGTTAGTCTACACAACTAGAAGATTTATGGTCATTTTGGTCTGTATGCTTTGCCTGTTTTGTTTCCCCAAATCCAGCCTGGTATTGTGAACAAAACCAAAAGAATTCTTTAGTTTTAAGTCTTTGGGGCTAAAATGTCATCAAATGGTGTTCCGTGGCTCAAATGCTGAATAAATTGGTGGTCCCTGGTGTCAAAAAGTTGAAAACCCCTGATCTATAAGTGCTGGGATTGGACCCTTTCTCACCAACGACGACGATGGCTGTGCGTTTCTCTCTGGTGAGGAAGTAGTTGAGGAAGTGGACGGTGCAGCTCATGGCCAGGTCTTTGAAGGCAAAGGTGCTCCCGTGGAACAGTTCCAGGACGTTCAGGCCGTCCTTCAGCCGGCGCACGCTCACCGCTCCTGGGACCCTGAAGCCCGACAGGGCTGCAGCTACCAGATCTGTAAGGAGAATCAGGGAAAGAGGGAGTGACAGGGCTGCACCTACCAGATCTGTAAGGAGAACCAGGGAAAGAGGGAGTGACAGGGCTGCAGCTACCAGATCTGTAAGGAGAACCAGGGAAAGAGGGAGTGACAGGGCTGCAGCTACCAGATCTGTAAGGAGAACCAGGGAAAGAGGGAGTGACAGGGCTGCACCTACCAGATCTGTAAGGAGAACCAGGGAAAGAGGGAGTGACAGGGCTGCAGCTACCAGATCTGTAAGGAGAACCAGGGAAAGAGGGAGTGACAGGGCTGCAGCTACCAGATCTGTAAGGGAACCAGGGAAAGAGGGAGTGACAGGGCTGCACCTACCAGATCTGTAAGGAGAACCAGGGAAAGAGGGAGTGACAGGGCTGCACCTACCAGATCTGTAAGGCAGGGGTTGACACTAAGGTCTCTGAGGCATTTGCCCATTGGGGCAAGTGCAAGTCAGGTTCTACTTGCCCTCAGGTCATGGTCACTTGCACCCCAAAAATATATTGTAAATTTTGCATTTAAGTTTACTTCCTACTTTAAACCAGGGCTTTTCAACAGGTGGTCCGGGGACCACCAGTGGTCCCTGAGAGGGTTCCAGGTGGTCCCCAGTGAAGTTGGTTAACCAGTTGTAACTCTTGAGAACGTAAAAATAACTCTCAAGAGTTAAAATTCATCATCTTAATTATCCCAGGTCTACACAACTAGAGAATGTAGAAGACTAGCTAATTTTGATGTGTATGTTAATTTGCCTGTTTTGTTTCCCAAATCCAGCCTGGAATTGTGGATAGCTAGAAAGCAGGGAAAGACACAGAGGTCTTGCCCGATCGGGCAACCAGGTAGCAGTCTTCACTTGCCCCACCATTTTTTTTTACTTGCCCCGGGCAAGCGGGCAAGTGTTAGTGTCAAGCCCTGTGTAAGGGAACCAAGGAAAGAGTGCCAGGATTTTTTTTATTTGTACATGTTTTTCCTCCTCCTAGCATGATTTAGGATGGGGACAAAAAGTCTTCATGAAGACTCCAAGAGAGTCTTTTACCATTTAATAAAGTATCAGTTTTTATACTCCCTCTCCTAAAAAAAAAGAGCAGCTTAGATCCCTGCCCTTTTTTCTTTTTCTCCCGAATATTAACTCTAATTCAAGGAGAGGTGCCACATGATGGCCAGGGGTGTAGTGGAGGGGGGACGGCGTCCCTCCACTTCTCACATCTAAAATATTTTTGGGGCAAAAGTAGGCCTATGTTTTTTGTCTTGTCATTTACTTTTATGGATACAATTAGGCATTATAAACAATCTTTCTCAATATAGCAAAAACAAGTATAGCTACTTGTTTTAATAGCGTGTCAGTGTGTGTTGCGCAGGTGCACGCAAATGCGCATCATGCAAATGCAAGTGTGCATGCACGTGTCTTAAAGGGGGATTCCACTCATTTTCAATATTTTACTATGTCATTAATATACCTTAGAGATGTTGTGTGGACATGATAAAAAAAAAGTTCCCCCATTCTGTGTTTCCTAGAAATGGAGGTCTGAAAAAAATCCTTAGCATGGTGAAAGACATCTTGATGACATCATCAAGATGCGTTTCACCATGTTAATGAGTTTCCTTTTTTCTGAGAGTGTACAACCAAATGGACCCGCTAGGGTCCATTTGGTTCACACTTATAACACTCTCAGAAAAAAAAATGAAATGGGTAGAATTCCCCTTTAAGAGGCGTCCCTCCACTTCTAAAAGTCCCACTACAACACTGCTCACCGCTCAGATGGTCTCTGGGCATCAGCTGGGTGGGTATGAACAGCGAGGCCACCTCCACCACCAGCTGGGGGTAGCTCAGCCCCCTCCAGGACAGCAGCGTGTCGGGGCTGAGCGTGGGCAGGCTCTCTGGCATGAACATCCCACCGTCTGCAGCGAAGCCCGAGAACAGGACATCACGGAAGTCCAGGCCACAGACCCCACCGCGGGTACTGCAGTACCTCATCAGTACACCCTGCACAGAGACACACACACACACCACACCACACCACACCCACACACGTTTAAAAAGGTATCCACAACTTTCCTACAAGTGTGTGTGCAGAAGTTCCTCTTTCTCTTGCTGTGTTGCAAGGTTGAGAATTAAACAAAAAACTAAATATTCTGAATATCTTTTAAAACATTTGAATAAAAAAAAAAAGCACACATTATGTTGCGATGGTTGTCTGTGGACAATTACATATTAATCTGGGATTCCTTGACTTGACGGCTATCTATTGTCATGTTGTGAGCTCGTAGACTGGTTGTTTTAACTATTTTTAAAATAGTTTAAAAAGGTGAAGAAGTTAAGGGGTTTAGCAGTGACAAAAATCTAGGCCCTAGTCTGTGCTTCTATCTGACAATTATTTGACCTTTTTTTTTTTTCCTTTCTTTTTATTGTTATTATTTCATTTTACAGAGAAAAGAAGAAAGACAAACCCAGCTTACAGAAATATACATTGTACCAATGCATGCCTTAGCCAGGTGTCTTGCCTTATACACATTTTCTTTCTTTTCTTTTTCTTTAAAAACAGACCCTCCCGCCCCCCACCCCTGCACCAACCACCATTGGGAAAAAAAAAAAAAAAAAAAAAGCAAAACACGAAATATATATATGTATGTATATACATGCATACACATATACATGTATATCCACACACATATACATACACACATACCTATGTACACACACATATAGATACATACATACAAACAAAAATACGTACACACGCACATACATTTTTTTTTTTTTTATTCTTTTAAATAAATGGGTAAACAAAAAGGAAGTGACATACAGGGAATTTGAGATGATTAAGTATGTACGTAACGAATCATATGTTAGAGGTCTTAATTTGGTTTAGAATAAGGTACCAACAGTCTATTGTTTGGAAGTTTGCACCGTTGAGTTTTGCTGTTGAAAGTTCCATTGTTACCACATTAGTGAGTAGCTGTTTCCACTGATTAAGTGGTAAAGTGTGTGGAGGTTGCCAACGCAACGCCAGCATCTTTTTTTTCCGCAGTACTACCTGCAAGCCAGAAGCGTCTCTGAGCTATATTAAAAGCTAAAGAATCATCAGTCGTTAAGGAGCAGTAGTTGGGGGCAACAAGGTATTTGTTTTTTTAGTACTTTAGAGAAATACGTGGTAATCTGTTCCCAGAAACCTTTAACTGGAGGACATTCCCACATCATGTGTATAAAGGTACAAGTAACATTTAAGGAGCAGTTTTGTGATGTGGCGAGTCTCATTCTGTATGCTTTCTGCGGAGTTAAATACGTTCTATGAATAAAAATGGCTTCATTAAAAATTATTTGACCTTTTATTTGTTGAGTTGTATTACGTGTTGATGTTAAGTTATTAACGTTTATGGCGATTATGCAACGCCAATGCCATTATCTCAAATAATTGTGACCAGGCGATTATGTAGTAACTGACCAGGTTGACCTCCACTGGACAAGATAAACGAATGGTGGGATATTATGGCATGCGATTACAATAGCACTTAGATAAGACAAGTTAATGACTTACACAACTAACAAGACTAACAAGCAACACATCAGCACATTGACAAGACATTGCACCAATAGAATAGTTAGTTTTGATTTGATTTCATTTCATTCAAAGATTGATTATGGTGAAAGCCTAATGAGACCCATGAATAGGCACACCAGGCACTATAGCATCTAAAACCATAATCACTAACAGTTTATCCACAAACTCAACAACAATGTTCAAAGTTCAGGTCAGCTGCAGACAGTGACACTGGAAGGGCTGTGTGGCCAAGGAAACATGGAAACTATAACCAGTTATTTTAAAATATAGAATAATATATAGCTTGTGTGTGCCAACATGAACCATACTGTAAAGGTTCATACTAAGTCGACTGGATGTTAGTCTGTTGTATAATCTAATGTTTCTATGTTTCACTAATACCTAGCTCTGGTCCAGAGCTCCACTGCTTCTGAGTCTGACTTGCATTGGAGTGCAGGTCAGACTCAGAAGCAGTGGAGCTCTGGACCAGAGCTAACTAATACCTATTCATAAAGTCCTCAAGTAGCCCACATATTCATAATAAGTACTAGACATACCGTAGTCAATTCTTACCTGCACGTGTGAGCAAACTCTTTAAATGGTGTAAACTATGAGAGTGGATATACAATAATGTGTGTGAAGTGCAGTGAGTAGCTGTCAGCTCTCCAGCAAACACTGCAGCACTGGAACCTCTGCTGCAAAACATGCATCACATCCCATCTTCCGGAGGGACGCTCTGACTTACCATAGGCTGTTGGAGCCATTTCTCCTTTGTTGTCATGGATACCAAACTAAATAACAGGATCACATGTTTCACTGAATTACGATTACCGCATGCGCATAAAACAGAGCCATATAGACGGCAGAGCCTTGGAAATAGATAGAGCTACGCCAACTCCGTTCACTTCATGGGGCCAGTCCATCTACATGGACTTCTGTTGGATAGTGACATGAATAGTGACAGACGGAAGTTACTGAATGCATTGGAGCCTATGGGCTCGCGCGCGTACATGAACCACGTGACCAGGCTGTTTTCTGACCCCACAATGTCGCAACTCTTCTACTAGATGGCTCTGATAGACGGTAGAGGAAGACCGTGTTACGCAAACTCCGTTAACTTCATAGGGCCAGTCCAATGACGGCTCTTCTACACATCAGTAAAAGTATTATGAACATTGCACTACACAGAATGTAGTCGTCGCACGATGCTTTGCACACACGGGCGTAAAATAGCTCTTTATTTGCGTCGACCTCGTTAGAAAACAACGTATTTCCAACTCCACGAGCAGCGCGCGAGCGCCGCGTTTCTGACCCCTCAATGTCGCAAACTCGCAACTGTCTATATACTCACCGCATCTCCGCTGCCAGGGCGACCCAGGAGGAGAAGCCAGCCAGATTGGAGGAGCGGCGGAGAGGAGTTGTATACATGCAGTAAAACATGGCGACCTTCTTTGGCGAGGTGGTGACAGCCTCCTCACGCGCTCTGGACGATGATGAGGACTACGATGATGACGACGATGGAACGTACGAAGATGAAGAAGATGAACACATCCACCGGGAGCTGCAGGAGGAGAGGTGTGTGTGTGGCAAGTCTCTACATCCAACAATAATACTGTACACACACAGCCAATGTCTGGGACGTTAGCATGTTTCGGTTTACAGAGCCATAGATCGGGACAGAGTTACCGCCAACTCCGTTCACTTCATGGGGCCAGTCCACTGGCGGCTCTCATACATAACAGAAACAGACTTCTACTGCGAAGCCTGTGATTATCTTAAATTATTTTTGTAAAACAGCACAACATGAACATTACAAAGACTTTAGTTGTTAACTGTGAACAATACTTTAAATTTCAATGTTTAAATTTCAACTCTTTCAGGGTGCATGAACCAGCGCTCTAGCGACCAGCTTCTGGCCCCTCAATGTCGCAAACCTAATGGATGGCTCTGGCATGTTAGCACACACATAATGGGATGATATAGTTAATGCGTTCCTATGAATCAAATCAAGGAACGATCATCACATCGCTGTCTCTATGCAGTGGCCACAGCACTGACCCATCTACAGTCCAGACTAGTAGTCAAAGCATGGGTTGGACTAGCCCTGAAACTGTCAATAATATCATAATGTATCAATACTCAACTGCAGTGAAAGTTGCTCTGTCATACTTGGGTTGGTTAAACTCTTATTATGGCTTCAGAAAGTCTTCCAGCCAGGCACTGAATTAATCCAAGTATAGTTGGGCCCTTTAAAAACCGATTTCACAACACCAAGCTGCTTTGCTTACACTGCAAGAGCAACCAACCAACCAATGAACCGATTAATCGATTACTAAATTAGTTGACAACTAATCGAATACTCGATTCGATTACCATTCATCAATTAATCGTTGCAGCCCTACCGCACAAATAATGTAACTGTAGATAAATCACCGCTTATCGACAACGTGGAAAAACTGCAAAGAAATATGACAAATATATATACCCTATTGGCCTGAATATAAGACTATGTTTTTTTCCCAATGGGAAATATCCCCAAAAATGGAGTCGTCTTATATTCAGGGGCTATACTATTTGACGTTCAATGTTATTTTCTCTATAAACGGGTCTTGAAAAATTAGGGTAGTCTTATAAACGAGTCGTCTTATATTCGGGACAATACGATATATATATATATATATATATATATATATATATATATATATATATATGTGTGTAACGCCCGGGATTCGAACCCGGGTCTCCCGCGTGAAAGTCCAACATCTTAACCACTAGACCAAGAGGACATCCCCTTGGTCCGGGGGCAGATATTGTTTTTTCCAGGCCATCACGGCAGAGGCTGTAGCCACCTGCTACACTCACCTCCCTTTTGACCTGCTTCCACGGGGAAACCCGATCCGGGTCACGGCACCAATGTAACGCCCGGGATTCGAACCCGGGTCTCCCACGTGAAAGTCCAACATCTTAACCACTAGACCAAGAGGACATCCCCTTGGTCCGGGGGCAGATATTGGTTTTTCCAGGCCATCACGGCAGAGGCTGTAGCCACCTGCTACATATATATATATATATGAACACAATTAATTAACACATCAAATATTAATGTCCTTGTCAGTCAATCATGCGGTCATTTTAAAGTGTCGATGGAATGCACATATTCATAATCAAACGCCCACACGCCACAAACACAGTACAAGGCATCTTCTACAGAATAGATACAGACAGAAATAAAACACATACCTATTATATTTGTGTATCATTGTATGTTCTTTCTTGTATTTTGTGGAGACTCACTCTCTGCCATAAAAGAGGTCACTCTGCAACTCTGCTCTGGATGTTTTGTTCCAACAGGTGGCTCAAATGATTAGCTGATTAGGTGATCACACCAAAACAAATACTCTGTATTTGTTCTGTTATCCAGAATAAAAAGAAAATACCTTCACAACATGCATATTTGGAAAAAAGTGTATTTATGTATGTGCTGCTTTAAATGGCCTATGTATGTGCTGGGTCAAATAAGAGATGCTGCATCTCAAGGGGCCATCCCGATTCCTCTTCTTCAGTACAAATTCTGACAAATACTGCCATCTATAGGATGCTATGCCAAATAGCGCCTTGACTGACAGCCCATTCAAAAAACAAACTAAAAAAAAAAAAGGTTACTTCAATGCTACCTGCCTGATAAAAAAATAACCTGGTGTGTGTGAAAGTGTATGAAAGCAACTTGACTGCTTTTACTTACTGGTGGGTAATGAATGATTAAACCGCTTGTGTTTTGACTTAAGGTGTAGTATTTGATGGTTGTGTTGTCTGTCTGTCTGTCTGTCTGTCTGTCTGTCTGTCTGTCTGTCTGTCTTTGAGCAGGGAGGTGCAGCTAAACTGGGGTCCGGGAATCTCAGCAGGGGGCAGTGGGACTGTCCCGTGTTCAAACGTCATCATAGCAGTGGGACACAACGCTACCAGTAAGTGACTTCGTCCCACATCCAATCCAGTCCATACTGTATCATCAATACTAGTCTCCTAAGACAGACCAGTTTGCCGGTAGGCACCCAGATTGCATGGCTACAGACACGACAACTGCCACTTGGTAACTTGTTCTCATGCCATTGTGTTACCTCTTAGTTTGTTTATACAGTTATTGCATCACACTGTGCATTTGTTTTTCAATATCCATCTATCTATAAATGCATGGTGAGAGTCAGCCTCGGAGACACACAGGCATACATCTCCTTTAGTTACGACCATAATCTACTGTATTTCAAATGAAAGTGGTTTGTGCGTTTAATAAAGACATGTAGATAATCAGCTGCTCTTTTTTCGATTATTTCATTTTTGCATGACATAAAAGTGATGAATATCGAAGCCGATAGTCGGCCGTTACGAGGAGGCGGTTTCCAAAAGATCCCTATCCTCGATCATCTGCAAAGAGTCTCGCCGCTGTCTTGCGTTTGCCTGCGTACAAACAAAAAATCGAGTCGGGTAAATGTCGTGGTGGTTGTTTTGTCTTTTATTTATTATTATTTTTCCTCAACAGATTTTCTGTCTGCCTACGTTCTGAACAGTACGGCGTGGGAAGAAGCGGGACACACGTCGGTGTGGAAGGAGGGGAGGACGGCGGTGTTTCATAGATACAAGGACAACACTTCAGTGAGTAACCCCCGTTGGCCATTTTAGGCTCTCCAACAGCGGGGATATAGATCTGTAACTCTTGAGAGCATAAAATGAAACCAAATGGACCCTTACGGACCCATTTGGTTTCATTTTACAATCTCAAGAGTTAAATTCTTTTTGAACATCTGAATCCAATTAGAAAATGTCGAAGAATTGTTATTTTGACCCAACGTTTGGGCAGATTATCTTTCCAAAATTGTGGACAAAAACTTGAAAATCTTTAGTTTTGGGTCCTCAACATCAAAGGTTGGTCCTCCTCCGTGGCTAAAATGCAGATTAAATATTGGGCCCCGGTATGAAAATAGTTGAAAACCACTGCTATAGAATATAAGCTAAACTAAATATACTAGAGTAAGGTACTTATTTTTCTAAACACTTATTTATTTTCATATTTTGAAACATACTCTATCCAATCAATCCAATCAGTAGACCTGTGTGTGTTCCACGTGAATGTCAGTCAGACAATGTTGCAAGTATTCATTAAAAAGCATGAATGGAAAGAAAAATGTCTAAATGAGTATAAAGTTCTTTTCCCCTTTTTTCCTCGGTCTAGTGCACGTAATGAAAATCGTGATGGCACTGATTATTTATCACATTTCAATTTTAGACAACACGCAATGCAAATAATACTAGCTTTTATTTATTATATTTAGAAATGTGTTCATTAGCCACATCAACCCTAGTCACAAGCTCACAATGTGACCCATTAAACTCTTATAAACTCTAGTCTAGATCAGCAATGTTTGGGGGGAAAATAGAACGGATCAAGTACAGCAGAGTATTAAGTAGTGATAGCCTCTTGCTCTCCTTGTGGTGAAGAATCAAGCAATGTTTGAATTGTTGAAATGTCTTTTAGATCCTCATCTGTCAAGTCACAAACTACATCCCAGAAGAGCAGCAGTTCCAGTGGACTGAAAAGGTACTAACACGTCACTTATGCAAATGACCCAATGATTCATTAATTGATAGCCGGTAAATTCTTGTCGATGTGCATAAACGCACACACATGCATATTAGACACCAACAGAGTACCAACTACTGCTCAGTTATGTTTAAGTTGGGGTTTGAGATAGGTTGTCATCAACGAGCATCAGCTGGATCTCTGCAGTGCTTTCTTTATTTTCTCACCAAAAGCCCTTGAATATGATCTACTGTGACTATCACCATCCCCCAAAAAGCTAAAAACAAAAGCTAATGTAAGGGCTTTACAGACGGGGAGCGATAAATCGCGTCTTCTATTTTCAGCGGGACTGGTGTTTGTTTTGTGCTTAGAAAACGCCACACGTTAAAGCAAACGTGTGACGCACGCCAGGCGTTATCGCACAGCGTCCAGCTTGTTGCGTGTGTGCTCTTTTAGTGCACACGCCAACATCTGATTTTTAATCAATCTGGTGAGCATTTTTTTCAAACACCACGCAAATCTCATCTGTCGGCAATGAGTGAAACGGAGGGATCGCAACGATATTGCAGGGTTTTGTCCTCCCTCATGTGGAAAGCTCTTTAATCGGAAGATATCTTAATGGCAAATTCACCCCCCCAAGACAAATCAGAGATTAGATAACTTATTTTAACTATTTCTGAAAAATAGTGAAAATGTGGCACACATCTTTAAGTTAAATATTGTTTTGGAGCGAACATTTTAATCAAATCTTTGCAAATTTAAAAGTGTGTGTGTGTGTTGTTCAGGTGTTGGGGTGTCTTCACAATGCAGGGCTGAGTGTCACCGTCCTGTCGGAGTGTCCCGTGTCGGACTACAAGACGCCGGACATCGCGTACAGCAGCAGCGGCGCTCCGTTCCTGCGCTGCCTGCGGACCGGTGCGTCCGGAAGGCAGGGGGCGCTCTGCAGGCCTCTGGAGCCGCCCAACATCATCACAGGGCTGCCCGCTGCAGGTGATTAACGCCACATAGGTCTTGTTCCCATTATAAACCAGCTGTTAGGAGGGGAAAGCTGCCCCAGTTTCTACCCTTTCTGAGCCAATAGCTTCCCCAGCCAGACCATGCCAGCAGGTTTCGTCATTGATTAATAAGAAATTAAAAAATATATATTCCGTATATATAATATATAAAAAATAGGATATGATTGCCATGCTTGATTGTTTTCTTTTGGGATTAAAATGATAATTTAATATCATGCATATGATGAGCAGCATGGTAAATTAAATTAAACCGGGAAAATAATGCAGTGCAGGGACCCCGATCTGAATCTAATTTCAGTTTTTCATCATTTTATCATTCGAATCTGAATCTGAACAGCTTAGGGCCGGGTCGGTCCTAAAATATACTCGATTTAGTCGGGCCTGAACTGTTGGGGCCCAGTTAGGGCCGGGTCTTAATTCTCAGGCCCATTAAGACCTTTAGCACATGCTGAGGTGAATCGCAGCGTGTGCCGCGTCCAGTTATTAGTTGATTTGACCCCCAATCCAATCCAACTCATTGACGCAGAGTGCCAAGCAGGGAGGCATCGGGTGTCATTTTTTAGTGTCTTTGCTTATGACCCGGCCGGGCTTTTGACCTCCCAGTTTCAGTGCAGATGGTTCGATCCCCTCCTAACAACAAGAAGGACACTGTCTGGGTGTAAATTAAAACTCATGTGTTTGCGTTGTGGTGTCAGTTCTCAGCCACTGTCAGATCCATCACATTCCTGCCGTGGTCTACCAGTGTTACACGGACGTCATCGCCCCAGACTCCATCACCATGGAAACCTACACGCCTCTGCTCAGCAGCCTGAGCAAAGCGGTCAAGGTGAGAGGACACCCTCATACAAATAAAAAATAAAACATCCAGCTCAAGCGGAGAAAGGAGTTGTTTTTTTTTTTTGTCGAATTACGCTTTAATTTTTAATACATTTCACTGGTTCAATATTTTGAACAAAGGGTGTTCAATAGCCCTCTAATCGTAAACCTCCTCACGACAGCGATTACGTAAGCCTCTCAAACAACATTTAAGTCTGAAACTGCGGTATTTTATATTGCTGGAAAGTCTGAGTGGTGACTATCTGCGCAGTGTGCTACTAGACCAGTGCACATCGTGGACACACTGTTCACTGAGCCTGGGTACCAGGCTGTGTTACGTTGAAGTTTAAATTCAACTCAGTAACTCGGTCTGGCAAGGAGCCTATCTCCACGATTTTTACTTAGCATTAGCAATACTTCGCGTTAACTTAGCATTACTTTAACCATTGAAAAATATCATAAAAATATCAGCTAACATTAGAAAACAAAGTAAACATATCCAATCAGAAACTAAACATGTGAGCACAGTTTGAGTCCTCTGTAGAACATGTTACTGTCCATCTCTAGTTCTAGTACTGTGGGCAGGGAACACCAGAGGTTTGTCCCCTTCTAGTAGTGACAAGGTATCAGGATTCGCATGCGCGTGCATGCAGTCTCTCTCAACGTTTGTGTACACATAATTGGTCTATTTAAGGTCAGTTCAGAAGGGAAGCAAATGATGAGCTTGCTTTGATCCTTAACACTTTGACTATGTAATTCATCCTAATCCCCTCTTGACTGTGGGTGTTTTTCATTCACCTTTGAAGAATCGCTCAATATTGTATGTAATTCCACTCCACCCACGGGGTGCAGCTCCACATGGTCCCACATGAAACCATTGTGCGGATTTCCCACTGGTCCCCTAGAGCCCACAGGCAGGGCTGTTGTTTTTTTCCCAGTTGTGTGGTAAAGTCACAAAAAAACACCAGAAAACATAATATTTCTAGTTATCAAACGTGATCTCCAGGCTCAATAAAACCAAAACCCTGGAAAATCAGATTCAGCAGGGAAAGGCAACTAACATTTGCCAACAATAGCGGCTCACGATAGGTCATGTGTATAGTCGTTACATAAGCCTTAATTTTATCTTTTTTTTTTTTCAACCTGAGGTAGAGGTACTAGGATGCCATACTGTGTGGCATAGGCTTAATACAGTTTGTCACATTCAATCTGGTCGGTCTTGTGATCTTTTGTAGACAGATATAATTAATTGGGATCTAGTAGGACTATTGTAATTTGTTTTGTAGAAAGGAAATGCACATTTAGCCCCATTGCAAATGATTCAGCAATCGGACAAAAATAACTAAAATCACAAGAACAGATGAAAGCAGCAAATAAAGAAATATTATTTTTATTTCTTTATTTGCTGCTTTCATCTGTTCTTGTGACACTCTTCTTTAACAGCCTACTTCATAAACTTTGGTTGAAAAAATAAGAGGAATAACCAAAAATGTTTCCATTTTGTTATCTGCTTATTAGCTGCTGCAACTTGAAACGAACCGGTTAGGTAAACATGGATAAATACTAGGGATGGGCAGATATATCAGCCGATAAAGGCTTTAAAAATCAATACCGAAAAATGTCAGTATCGAGAAAAATCTGACTATTTTAGTTTAGTTTTTTGGAAAAATCGTGGGACCTTTCCTTATGAACGAGTGGTGGCAGGCCTTGGTGCACATGCTGTGCACCAAGGGGAGGGTGTCTACAAATTTTACAACACCACAAAAGCCTGCATATATCAGTATCTGTTTATCTGTACCGGAAATTAATAGTTGGACAATATCGGGTTATCGGTTAAAAAAAAAAGGCAATATCGGACATCTCTAATAAATACATTGTCTAATTTCATCTCTTCTCTCTGTTGCAGCTCAATCCATCTCCCAGTGCAGAAGTCCTCTGCAAGTATGTCAAGTCCAGTGAAATTCAAAGCAACCTGTACATTTGAAAGTTTACATTGTTTATACTTAATGATTCTACTGTACAGTAAGTAGGCCAGTGCTTCCTGTACTTGTTGTGTGATGTTGTTGAATAAGTAAAGTACATTTTTTGGATTCGTTGCATGTTATTTTTTGTGAAACTGACATGAAAGTGTGACTAGTAAATCCATTGGCACACAAAGTGGACATTGGGTTTAACAGCTTTTGGAGTTTTGCCTTCATATTAATGAATGCTGAAGGTGAAGGTCGGTGCTACCCAACCTAAACATAGAATAAATGAGAACCAGTGAAAACAAAATGATGTGCCCTGAAAAAGCCAGTCGTGTGTCGTAGTTCACCCATCTCACACTGACGTGGTGGTGGGTTTTTATTTCGGTTGCATTTAAGCAAAATTCTCATAGATGTCAGTTACCAGTTCAAACTTCAAAGTGACATACAACTGACAAACACCAAGGAAAACTAAATGAAAAAGAAAGCAAATGGGAACAACAATAGCAAAATCTCTAGCTTGATCAAGGTTTGGCTCTTTGACCAGTATACAAGCAGAGGTTAAGCTTGTACTCAAATTGTCCAGTAGATGGCACCAGAGTCACGTTCATCATGGCGCGTTTCCACTGAATGTGTTCTACCAGCGAAAGCTTTTGTTAGGGTCTATGGGTGAAAAGCAGCTGAGTACATACAGTATGTTATACTGAAGTGCAACATTTTCAATACCATGATTGTGCTCCACTACATCTCAGAGGCAAACGCAGAACTTTTCCCCCACTACAATTATTTGCTCATAACATGTTAAAGGACCACTTCACCAATTGTCAACACATTTTCATATAACAGGTCCTCACTAATGTACATGATAAAATACCACTTTTTTTTTCCTACTCAGTCTGTGTCTCACAGGAGGGCTGTGGGCAGTTCAGAAACTTCCAATGACATCATCAATGGTGGAATCCAAGCTAATAGAAACCGCAGGCTTTCAATTGATTGCAGAATGATGATGTCATTGGAATAAGTTTCTGAACTGCCCACAGCCCTCCTGTGAGACACAGACTGTCAGACTGAGAAGAAAAAAGTGGTATTTTATCATGTACATTAGTGAGGACCTAATATATGAAGATACATTGAAAAGTGGTGAAGTGGTCCTTTAACAACATGGCACGCTTTGAGCTTTGTAGATCAGATTTGGCAAGGAGGTTTGGTGGTCTAATCCAGGGGTTTTCAAACTTTTTCATCCCAGGGCCCACCATTTATTCAGCATTTGAGCCACGGACCACCATTTGATGACATTTTAGCCCCACAGACCCCAAAAATAAACTTTTGCTTCTGTTCATGTCATGACCATTAATCTTCTAGTTGTGTAGATTAGCACTAATTCACATGAATATATTTTAACTCTTGAGAGTGTAAAAATGAAACCAAATGGACCCGCCAGGGTCCATTTGGTTTCATTTTTACATTCTCAAGAGTTACATCTGGTTAAACAACTTAGCTGGGGACCACCTGGAACCCTCTCAAGGACTACTAGTGGTCCCCGGACCACCTGTTGAAAACCCCTGGTCTAATCTATAAAACATTTAAGTAAAGTACCCTAGTCAAAAACGTATAGGATTCCTCCTATAAGATTTTGGAACAAATCCAATTGGATATTTTCTCATAGGATTAAGAAAATCTATGAGGTATAGGGTTTCCCAAGGAATCCTTTAAGAAATTCCTATAGGAATTGTGTCTAAAGACTGACACTGTAACAAATCCTTGTTATAGGGCCTTAACTTTGTTTATGACTAATTCAGTGAGGTGCTGACATCACGGTCAAGGTGCCATAATCACAAAGGTGCCATAATCACAGGTAAACATTACACTGTGTGGTTATAAGACTTAACAACCAGGATGTGGCAACACAAGTCGTTCCCTTTTTAATCACCATCAGTCATCATGGTGATAAGACATCAAACTGGCCTTAACCTGTTGAGGCCTGAGGCCCTTTCTTTTCTACAAAATGCCTTCTAGATCTCTAATAGTTTTCTGACTAACTCGATGTTCTTATGGCTGTGGTTCTCACTACCAAATGCCCCTGTACCCATCCAAATATGCTTAAAGTGCTCAGTTATGAGGATTTCTTAGGGGCCCTTTAATGACATCACTTCAAAGGAGCAAAACAGTGTTTGGTCTTGGGATTTTTTTTGGCAGCTGCAGGCTGCCTAATAAACAGGCAGAGGGAGATTGGAGATTTGGAGTGTTTTTTGGACACTCAACTCATAATAGCATTCCGATTCCAGAGATCTGGAATATATAAGTCATTCCACAGAAACGGTACCATTTGGCCTTTTTTTTTTCTGAAATTTTGACCGAAAGGTTTCACTTTTCTGAATAGCCCACAATATTAAGGACATCTTTAGCTGTAAGAAAAACATAATTTTCCATCTCAGGCATTTTTTTTTTATATATATATCTTTTAACATGGTAATTCGGAGTTGAGCCAATTAAGTTATTAACGGAGTTGTGTTTTTTGTAATAATGATAGCCACTACTCTAACTGAGTTGAGTGAGAGGAGAAGAC
>CM076975.1:45987145-46342145 GCA_039105355.1 Benthosema pterotum | reverse complement strand
TGATCTCTAGGTCCTACTTGTAGAACCACTTGGCAGTTGTTGTGGTGTGGTATTGTGAATGCTATGGATCACTGCATTATGAAACCATCGAATGCAGTTGAATTTAGTGTAGTTGGGTGGGGAGAATCAGAATGTCGAAGTCTGTACGGGGACCGCGCTCAGGCTCATAACGTGCCACCGTATGAGCTCGTAGGTCTGATATCTTTTTGCAAAAATTGTGAAAATGCGGCACAAATCTTTCAATATTCTGCCAAGTTTTTAACTTTACTCCTGGGGGTTGTCCCATATTTTCGGAAGGTGGTTGACGGTGGCCATATACAGATGATTTTGTGAGGGTCCGTGGCACGAGAGCACACTTGTACACATGTGCAGTACAATTCTAAAATTGTATTAAGAAAACTGATTCAGAAGACATTTTGTAGAAACTGTTTTCAGATCAAAATGGGTTAATAATAATGATGGTGGAAACCAGAACACCTGCCATGGGCCGTTGTAAACTGCAGACAGGTGCTCTTTTATGGTGGTTCTGAATGAGGACTGTTTGACGGATGCATGGTTGTATTATTGCGTTATTCCACTTTTTAGTGTCAGGATAAGAGGTAGGAATTCATCCTCAAGGTTCAAGGTTACTTTATTTCGTCTCGTGAGAGAAATTGGTCTTGGACAATCATGCTTGCAACAACATTAAGACAATACAGGACAGTACAGTTACAGTACAATACAGTGGTTGTGACTCGTACACCTCACCAAGCTTACACACCACCTCCCATAAGTAGTACTAGTAGTAGTAAAGAAGAAATATAAATATAAATACAATTAATAAACAGTCCAAGGTCTAGTGCAGTTCTAGCAGCATCATAACATTCACAGTCTTCTCCTCCCTCCCCTTGCCCCCTCCGCAAGAGAGTTGTTGAGGAGTGAAATGGACATTGGTACAAAGGAGTATTTAAATCTATTATATCTCCATTTTGGAGCTTCGTACCTCCTACCTGACGGCAGTAACCTAAACTCGGGGTACAATATATGAGAGGGGTCAGCGCAGTTTTCTTTGCCTGCCCTAGGGTCCTCATGTTGTCATCTTGTTAAGATAAAGATAAGATAGAGAAAACGTTGCTGTCCAATCAAATTTGCCTTTGGGTCACTGGCAGTCAGTGTACTTCCAACAATAAAAAGATGACATAATAAAATAATACACAAATGCACGACAGCAGCCTTCAGTGATTTGGGTGATTTGTAAAAACCCTCTGGTCCCCACCCTGCTCCGACGAGTTCGCCAAAATGCGACATTTGGAAATGGCCTAAATTGCACCAAAACGCAGCCTTTATTTTGAAATAACCGACTTCCTGTTCGGTTTCGGACGCGGCACCAAGAGACTTTTTTTTAAGTTGCGACATGATACAGGTGCGTGCCGATTTTCGTGGATGTACGTCAAACCGTATGGTGGGGCTTGAGGCACGAAGTTTTATAGGGGGCGCTGTTGCACAATTAGGCCACGCCCACTTTTAACAATTTTAAAATACGTAATTTTTCGCCACTAGTAACATGCGTGCCAACTTTCGCAACTTTTCGTGTACGTTATGCGGCCGAAAAACGCGATTTATTTCGGGGAATAAGAAAGAAAGAAAGAATTAAAGCTGCAAGCAGCGATTTACGGGCCCTCGATCGTGCAAGTTTCGGGCAAATATCGGCCAATCAGAAAAGGGGACGCGGCTAAGTCACAAGGAGCCAAAACATAGTCCAATGCTACCACCCATATGTCTCTATGACAGCATTGAGGAGTTATGGCAGGAAATAGTATCGACCAATCAGAAGAGGGGGCGGGGCTAAGTTACACCAATCAACGTCAGGGACGCGTCAGGGACTCATTACTAGTCCAATGATGTCACCCATATGTCTCTATGACATAGCATTGAGGAGTTATGGCAGGAAATAGTATCGACCAATCAGAGGAGGGGGCGGGGCTAAGTTACACCAATCAACGCCAGGCACGCATCAGGGACTCATTACGCAGTCCAATGCTACCACCCATATGTCTCTATGACATAGCATTGAGGAGTTATGGCAGGAAATAGTATCGACCAATCAGGTGCAAGTACAGGGGGTGGGGCCCCTCTTCTGATTGGTCGATACCAATCAGGACGTCAGGGACTCATTACCGGGTCCCATGATGCCAGCCATATGTCTCTATGACATAGCATTGAGGAGTTATGGCAGAAAATAGTATCGACCAATCAGGTGCAAGTACCACTTCCTGTTTGGCGGCGAAGTTTGGCGCTCCGCCACGGTGGCGCCGTTTTACGAAAACTCACGATTTTAATAAATTTTCATCGTCAACGTCTTTTCTGCTTGCCGAGCGATTTTTTTTCCGAACGGACCCCCCCGCTCCGACGAGTTCACCAAAATGCGACATGTGGAAATGGCCTAAATTGCACCAAAACGCAGCCTTTATTTTGAAATAACCGACTTCCTGTTCGGTTTCGGACGCGGCACCAAGAGACTTTTTTTTAAGTTGCGACATGATACAGGTGCGTGCCGATTTTCGTGGATGTACGTCAAACCGTATGGTGGGGCTTGAGGCATGAAGTTTTCTAGGGGGCGCTGTTGCACAATTAGGCCACGCCCACTTTTAACAATTTTACCATACGTAAATTTACGCCACTAGGAACGTGCGTGCCAATTCTCGCAACTTTTCGAGTAAGTTATGCGGCCGAAAAACGCGATTTATTTCGGGTAAGAAAAAGAAAGAATAATTAAAGCTGCAAGCAGCGATTAACGGGCCCTCGATCGTGCAAGTGTCGGGCAAATATCGGCCAATCAGAAAAGGGGACGCGGCTAAGTCACAAGGACCCAAAACATAGTCCAATGATACCACCATTATGTCTCTATGACATAGCATTGAGGAGTTATGGCAGGAAATAGTATCGACCAATCACAAGAGGGGGCGGGGCTAAGTTACACCAATCAACGTCAGGGACGGGTCAGGGACGCCATACCGAGTCCTATGATGCCACCCATATGTCTCTATGACATAGCATTGAGGAGTTATGGCAGGAAATAGTATCGACCAATCAGAAGAGGGGGCGGGGCTAAGTTACACCAATGAACGTCAGGGACGCGTCAGGGACTCATCACCCAGTCCATTGCTACCACCCATATGTCTCTATGACATAGCATTGAGGAGTTATGGCAGAAAATAGTGTCGACCAATCAGAGGAGGGGGCGGGGCTAAGTTACACCAATCAACGTCAGGGACGCGTCAGGGACTCCTCACCCAGTCCAGTGCTACCACCCATATGTCTCTATGACATAGCATTGAGGAGTTATGGCAGGAAATAGTATCGACCAATCAGGTGCAAGTACCACTTCCTGTTGGGCGGCGAAGTTTGGCGCTCCGCCACGGTGTCGCCGTTTTACGAAAACTCACGATTTCCGTAACTTTTCATCGTCAACGTCTTTTCTGCTTGCCGAGCAATTTTTTTTCCGAACGGACCCCCCTGCTCCGACGAGTTTGCCAAAATGCGACATGTGGAAATGGCCTAAATTGCACCAAAACGCAGCCTTTATTTTGAAATAACCGACTTCCTGTTCGGTTTCGGACGCGGCACCAAGAGACTTTTTTTTAAGTTGCGACATGATACAGGTGCGTGCCGATTTTCGTGGATGTACGTCAAACCGTATGGTGGGGCTTGAGGCACGAAGTTTTCTAGGGGGCGCTGTTGCACAAGTAGGCCACGCCCACTTTTAACAATTTTGAAATACGAAATTTTTCGCCACTAGTAACGTGCGTGCCAACTTTCGCAACTTTTCGTGTACGTTATGCGGCCGAAAAACGTGATTTACTTCGGTTAAGAAAGAAAGAATAATAATTAAAGCTGCAAGCAGCGATTTACGGGCCCTCGATCGTGCAAGTTTCGGGCAAATATCGGCCAATCAGAAAAGGGGACGCGGCTAAGTCACAAGAAGCCAAAATATAGTCCAATGATACCACCCATATGTCTCTATGACATAGCATTGAGGAGTTATGGCAGGAAATAGTATTGACCAATCAGGTGAGGGGGCGGGGCTAAGTTACACCAATCAACATCTGGGACGCGTCAGGGACTCATTACCGGGTCCCATGATGCTAGCCATATGTCTCTATGACATAGCATTGAGGAGTTATGGCAGAAAATAGTATCGACCAATCAGAGGAGGGGGCGGGGCTAAGTTACACCAATCAACGTCAGGGACGCGTCGGGGACTCATTAACCAGTCCATTGCTGCCACCCATATGTCTCTATGACATAGCATTGTGGAGTTACGGCAGAAAATAGTATCGACCAATCAGGTGCAAGTACAGGGGGCGGGGCCCTCTTCTGATTGGTCAATACCAATCAGGACGTCAGCGACTCATTACCGGGTCCCATGATGCCAGCCATATGTCTCTAACACATAGCATTGAGGAGTTATGGCAGAAAATAGTATCGACCAATCAGGTGCAAGTACCACTTCCTGTTTGGCGGCGAAGTTTGGCGCTCCGCCACGGTGGCGCCGTTTCACGAAAACTCACGATTTGCACAAATTTTCATCGTCAACGTCTTTTCTGCTTGCCGAGCGATTTTTTTTCCGAACGGACCCCCCCGCTCCGACGAGTTGGCCAAAATGCGACATGTGGAAATGGCCTAAATTGCACCAAAACGCAGCCTTTATTTTGAAATAACCGACTTCCTGTTCGGTTTCGGACGCGGCACCAAGAGACTTTTTTTTAAGTTGCGACATGATACAGGTGCGTGCCGATTTTCGTGGATGTACGTCAAACCGTATGGTGGGGCTTGAGGCACGAAGTTTTCTAGGGGGCGCTGTTGCACAAGTAGGCCACGCCCACTTTTAACAATTTTGAAATACGAAATTTTTCGCCACTAGTAACGTGCGTGCCAATTTTCACAACTTTTCGTGTACGTTATGCGGCCGAAAAACGCGATTTATTTCGGTTAAGAATAATAATAATAATAATAAACATTGCGGAATCAATAGGGCTTCGCACTTGCTTTGCAGTGCTCGGGCCCTAATAAACATTGCGGAATCAATAGGGCTTCGCACTTGCTTTGCAGTGCTCGGGCCCTAATAATTAAAGCTGCAAGCAGCGATTTACGGGCCCTCGATCGTGCAAGTGTCGGGCAAATATCGGCCAATCAGAAAAGGGGACGCGGCTAAGTCACAAGGACCCAAAACGTAGTCCAATGATACTACCATTATGTCTCTATGACATAGCATTGAGGAGTTATGGCAGGAAATAGTATCGACCAATAAGAGGAGGGGGCGGGGCTAAGTTACACCAATCAACGTCAGGGACGCGTCAGGGACTCGTCACCCAGTCCATTGCTACCACCCATATGTCTCTATGACATAGCATTGAGGAGTTATGGCAGAAAATAGTATCGACCAATCAGAGGAGGGGGCGGGGCTAAGTTACACCAATCAACGTCAGGGACGCGTCAGGGACTCGTCACCCAGTCCATTGCTACCACCCATATGTCTCTATGACATAGCATTGAGGAGTTATGGCAGGAAATTGTATCGACCAATCAGAAGAGGGGGCGGGGCTAAGTTACACCAATCAACGTCAGGGACACGTCAAGGACTCCTTACCGAGTTCATTGCTATCACCCATATGTCTCTATGACATAGCATTGAGGAGTTATGGCAGAAAATAGTATCGACCAATCAGAGGAGGGGGCGGGGCTAAGTTACACCAATCAACGTCAGGGACGCGTCAGGGACTCAATACCCAGTGCAATGCTGCCACCCATATGTCTCTATGACATAGCATTGAGGAGTTATGGCAGAAAATAGTATCGACCAATCAGGTGCAAGTACCACTTCCTGTTTGGCGGCGAAGTTTGGCGCTCCGCCACGGTGGCGCCGTTTTACGAAAACTCACGATTTGCACAGCTTTTCATCGCCAACGTCTTTTCTGCTTGCCGAGCGATTTTTTTTCCGAACGGACCCCCCCGCTCCGACGAGTTGGCCAAAATGCGACATGTGGAAATGGCCTAAATTGCACCAAAATGCAGCCTTTATTTTGAAATAACCGACTTCCTGTTTGGTTTCGGACGCGGCACCAAGAGACTTTTTTTTAAGTTGCGACATGATACAGGTGCGTGCCGATTTTCGTGGATGTACGTGAAACCGTATGGTGGGGCTTGAGGCACGAAGTTTTCTAGGGGGCGCTGTTGCACAATTAGGCCACGCCCACCTTTAACAATTTTAAAATACGAAATTTTTCGCCACTAGGAACGTGCGTGCCAATTTTCGCAACTTTTCGTGTACGTTATGCGGCCGAAAAACGCGATTTATTTCGGAGAAGAAAAAGAATAATTAAAGCTGCAAGCAGCGATTAACGGGCCCTCGATCGTGCAAGTTTCGGGCAAATATCGGCCAATCAAAAAAGGGGACGTGGCTAAGTCACAAGGTGCCAATAAATAGTCCAATGATACCACCCATATGTCTCTAGGACATAGCATTGAGGAGTTATGGCAGGAAATAGTATCGACCAATCAGAAGAGGGGGCGGGGCTAAGTTACACCAATCAACGTCAGGGACACGTCAGGGACTCATTACTAGTCCAATGATGTCACCCATATGTCTCTATGACATAGCATTGTGGAGTTATGGCAGGAAATAGTATCGGCCAATCAGAGGAGGGGGCGGGGCTAAGTTACACCAATCAACGTCAGGGACGCGTCAGGGACTCATTACGCAGTCCAATGCTACCACCCATATGTCTCTATGACATAGCATTGAGGAGTTATGGCAGAAAATAGTATCGACCAATCAGGTGCAAGTACCACTTCCTGTTTGGCGGCGAAGTTTTGCGCTCCGCCACGGTGGCGCCGTTTTACGAAAACTCACGATTTTAATAACTTTTCATCGTCAACGTCTTTTCTGCTTGCCGAGCGATTTTTTTTCCCGAACGGACCCCCCCGCTCCGACGAGTTCGCCAAAATGCGACATGTGGAAATGGCCTAAATTGCACCAAAACGCAGCCTTTATTTTGAAATAACCGACTTCCTGTTCGGTTTCGGACGCGGCACCAAGAGACTTTTTTTTAAGTTGCGACATGATACAGGTGCGTGCCGATTTTCGTTGATGTACGTCAAAACGTATGGTGGGGCTTGAGGCACGAAGTTTTCTAGGGGGCGCTGTTGCACAATTAGGCCACGCCCACTTTTAACAATTTTACCATACGTAAATTTACGCCACTAGGAACGTGCGTGCCAACTTTAGCAACTTTTCGTGTACGTTATGCGGCCGAAAAACGCGATTTACTTCGGTTAAGAAAGAAACAAAGAATTAAAGCTGCAAGCAGCGATTTACGGGCCCTCGATCGTGCAAGTTTCGGGCAAATATCGGCCAATCAGAAAAGGGGACGCGGCTAAGTCACAAGGAGCCAAAACATAGTCCAATGATACCACCCATATGTCTCTATGACATAGCATTGAGGAGTTATGGCAGGAAATAGTATCGACCAATCAGAGGAGGGGGCGGGGCTAAGTTACACCAATCAACGTCAGGGACGCGTCAAGGACGCGTCAAGGACTCCTTACCGAGTTCATTGCTATCACCCATATGTCTCTATTACATAGCATTGAGGAGTTATGGCAGGAAATAGTATCGACCAATCAGAGGAGGGGGCGGGGCTAAGTTACACCAATCAACGTCAGGGACGCGTCAGGGACTCATTACCCAGTGCAATGCTGCCACCCATATGTCTCTATGACATAGCATTGAGGAGTTATGGCAGGAAATAGTATCGACCAATCAGAAGAGGGGGCGGGGCTAAGTTACACCAATCAACGTCAGGGACGCGTCAAGGACTCCTTACCGAGTTCATTGCTATCACCCATATGTCTCTATGACATAGCATTGAGGAGTTATGGCAGGAAATAGTATCGACCAATCAGAGGAGGGGGCGGGGCTAAGTTACACCAATCAACGTCAGGGACGCGTCAAGGACTCCTTACCGAGTTCATTGCTACCACCCATATGTCTCTATGACATAGCATTGAGGAGTTATGCAGAAAATAGTATCGACCAATCAGGTGCAAGTACCACTTCCTGTTTTGCGGCGAAGTTTGGCGCTCCGCCACGGTGGCGCCGTTTCACGAAAACTCACGATTTGCACAACTTTTCATCGTCAACGTCTTTTCTGCTTGCCGAGCGATTTTTTTTCCGAACGGACCCCCCCGCTCCGACGAGTTGGCCAAAATGCGACATGTGGAAATGGCCTAAATTGCACCAAAACGCAGCCTTTATTTTGAAATAACCGACTTCCTGTTCGGTTTCGGACGCGGCACCAAGAGACTTTTTTTTAAGTTGCGACATGATACAGGTGCGTGCCGATTTTCGTGGATGTACGTCAAACCGTATGGTGGGGCTTGAGGCACGAAGTTTTCTAGGGGGCGCTGTTGCACAAGTAGGCCACGCCCACTTTTAACAATTTTGAAATACGAAATTTTTCGCCACTAGTAACGTGCGTGCCAATTTTCACAACTTTTCGTGTACGTTATGCGGCCGAAAAACGCGATTTATTTCGGTTAAGAATAATAATAATAATAATTAAAGCTGCAAGCAGCGATTAACGGGCCCTCGATCGTGCAAGTGTCGGGCAAATATCGGCCAATCAGAAAAGGGGACGCGGCTAAGTCACAAGGAGCCATTGGACATAGTCCAATGATACCACCATTATGTCTCTATGACATAGCATTGAGGAGTTATGGCAGGAAATAGTATCGACCAATCAGAGGAGGGGGCGGGGCTAAGTTACACCAATCAACATCAGGGACGGGTCAGGGACGCCATACCGAGTCCATTGCTGCCCCCCATATGTCTCTATGACATAGCATTGAGGAGTTATGGCAGAAAATAGTATCAGCCAATCAGAGGAGGGGGCGGGGCTAAGTTACACCAATCAACGTCAGGGACGCGTCAAGGACTCCTTACCGAGTTCATTGCTATCACCCATATGTCTCTATGACATAGCATTGAGGAGTTATGGCAGAAAATAGTATCGACCAATCAGGTGCAAGTACCACTTCCTGTTTGGGGCGAAGTTTGGCGCTCCACCACGGTCACGCCTTTTTACGAAAACTCACGATTTTAATATCATTTCATCGTCAACGTCTTTTCTGCTTGCCGAGCGATTTTTTTTCCGAACGGACCCCCCCGCTCCGACGAGTTCGCCAAAATGCGACATGTGGAAATGGCCTAAATTGCACCAAAACGCAGCCTTTATTTTGAAATAACCGACTTCCTGTTCGGTTTCGCACGCGGCACCAAGAGACTTTTTTTTAAGTTGCAACATGATACAGGTGCGTGCCGATTTTCGTGGATGTACGTCAAACCGTATGGTGGGGCTCGAGGCACGAAGTTTTCTAGGGGGCGCTGTTGCACAAGTAGGCCACGCCTACTTTTAACAATTTTGAAATACGAAATTTTTCGCCACTAGTAACGTGCGTGCCAATTTTCGCAACTTTTCGTGTACGTTATGCGGCCGAAAAACGCGATTTATTTCGGTTAAGAAAAAAGAATAATAATAATAATTAAAGCTGCAAGCAGCGATTAACGGGCCCTCGATCGTGCAAGTTTCGGGCAAATATCGGCCAATCAGAAAAGAGGATGCGGCTAAGTCACAAGGAGCCAAAACATAGTCCAATGACACCACCATTATGTCTCTATGACATTGCATTGAGGAGTTATGGCAGGAAATAGTATCGACCAATCAGAAGAGGGGGCGGGGCTAAGTTACACCAATCAACGTCAGGGACGCGTCAGGGACTCATTACTAGTCCAATGATGTCACCCATATGTCTCTATGACATAGCATTGTGGAGTTATGGCAGGAAATGGTATCGACCAATCAGAGGAGGGGGCGGGGCTAAGTTACACCAATCAACGTCAGGGACGCGTCAGGGACTCATTAAGCAGTCCAATGCTACCACCCATATGTCTCTATGACATAGCATTGAGGAGTTATGGCAGGAAATAGTATCGACCAATCAGGTGCAAGTACAGGGGGCGGGGCCCCTCTTCTGATTGGTCGATACCAATCAGGACGTCAGGGACTCATTACCGGGTCCCATGATGCCAGCCATATGTCTCTATGACATAGCATTGAGGAGTTATGGCAGAAAATAGTATCGACCAATCAGGTGCAAGTACAGGGGGCGGGGCCCCTCTTCTGATTGGTCGATACCAATACGAATGTCAGGGACTCATTACTGGGTCCCATGATGCCAGCCATATGTCTCTATGACATAGCATTGAGGAGTTATGGCAGAAAATAATATCGACCAATCAGGTGCAAGTACAGGGGGCGGGGCCCCTCTTCTGATTGGTCAATACCAATCAGGACGTCAGGGACTCATTACCGGGTCCCATGATGCCAGCCATATGTCTCTATGACATAGCATTGAGGAGTTATGACAGAAAATAGTATCGACCAATCAGGTGCAAGTACCACTTCCTGTTTGGCGGCGAAGTTTGGCGCTCCGCCACGGCGGCGCCGTTTTACGAAAACTCACAATTAGCACAACTTTTCATCGTCAACGTCTTTTCTGCTTGCCGAGCGTTTTTTTTTTCCGAACGGACCCCCCCGCTCCGACGAGTTAGCCAAAATGCGACATGTGGAAATGGGCTAAATTGCACCAAAACGCAGCCTTTATTTTGAAATAACCAACTTCCTGTTTGGTTTCGGACGCGGCACCAAGAGACTTTTTTTTAAGTTGCGACATGATACAGGTGCGTGCCGATTTTCGTTGATGTACGTCAAACCGTATGGTGGGGCTCGAGGCACGAAGTTTTCTAGGGGGCGCTGTTGCACAATTAGGCCACGCCCACTTTTAACAATTTTACCATACGTAAATTTACGCCACTAGGAACGTGCGTGCCAACTTTCGCAACTTTTCGTGTACGTTATGCGGCCGAAAAACGCGATTTACTTCGGGTAAGAAACAAAGAAAGAATAATTAAAGCTGCAAGCAGCGATTTACGGGCCCTCGATCGTGCAAGTTTCGGGCAAATATCGGCCAATCAGAAAAGGGGACGCGGCTAAGTCACAAGGACCCAAAACGTAGTCCAATGATACCACCCATGTGTCTCTATGACATAGCATTTAGGAGTTATGGCAGAAAATAGTATCGACCAATCAGAATAGGGGGCGGGGCTAAGTTACACCAATCAACGTCAGGGACGCGCCAGGACTCATTACTAGTCCAATGATGTCACCCATATGTCTCTATGACATAGCATTGTGGAGTTATGGCAGGAAATAGTATCGACCAATCAGAGGAGGGGGCGGGGCTAGGTTACACCAATCACCATCAGGGACGCATCAAGGACTCCTTACCGAGTTCATTGCTATCACCCATATGTCTCTATGACATAGCATTGTGGAGTTATGGCAGAAAATAGTATCGACCAATCAGAGGAGGGGGCGGGGCTAAGTTACACCAATCAACGTCTGGGACGCATCAGGGACTCATTACCGGGTCCCATGATGCCAGCCATATGTCTCTATGACATAGCATTGAGGAGTTATGGCAGAAAATAGTATCGACCAATCAGGTGCAAGTACAGGGGGCGGGGCCCCTCTTCTGATTGGTCAATACCAATCAGGACGTCAGGGACTCATTACCGGGTCCCATGATGCCAGCCATATGTCTCTATGACATAGCATTGAGGAGTTATGGCAGAAAATAGTATCGACCAATCAGGTGCAAGTACAGGGGGCGGGGCCCCTCTTCTGATTGGTCGATACCAATCAGAACGTCAGGGATTCATTACCGGGTCCCATGATGCCAGCCATATGTCTCTATGACATAGCATTGAGGAGTTATGGCAGGAAATAGTATCGACCAATCAGGTGCAAGTACCACTTCCTGTTTGGCGGCGAAGTTTGGCGCTCCGCCACGGTGGCGCCGTCTTACGAAAACTCACGATTATCACAACTTTTCATCGTCAACGTCTTTTCTGCTTGCCGAGCGATTTTTTTTTCGAACGGACCCCCCCGCTCCGACAAGTTTGCCAAAATGCGACATGTGGAAATGGCCTAAATTGCACCAAAACGCAGCCTTTATTTTGAAATAACCGACTTCCTGTTCGGTTTCGGACGCGGCGCCAAGAGACTTTTTTTTAAGTTGTGACATGATACAGGTGCGTGCCGATTTTCGTGGATGTACGTCAAACCGGATGGTGGGGCTTGAGGCACGAACTTTTCTAGGGGGCGCTGTTGCACAATTAGGCCACGCCCATTTTTAACAATTTTAAAATACGAAATTTTTCGCCACTAGTAACGTGCGTGCCAATTTTCGCAACTTTTCGTGTACGTTATGCGGCCGAAAAATGCGATTTATTTCGGGTAAGAAAGAAAGAATAATAATAACCAGGACGGTTTCAATAGGGCTTCGCACATGCGTTGCAGTGCTCGGGCCCTAATAAACATTGCGGAATCAATAGGGCTTCGCACTTGCTTTGCAGTGCTCGGGCCCTAATAATCCTTACGGTTTCAATAGGGCTTCGCACATGCGTTGCAGTGCTCGGGCCCTAATTAAAGCTGCAAGCAGCGATTAACGGGCCCTCGATCGTGCAAGTTTCGGGCAAATATCGGCCAATCAAAAAAGGGGACGTGGCTAAGTCACAAGGTGCCAATAAATAGTCCAATGATACCACCCATATGTCTCTAGGACATAGCATTGAGGAGTTATGGCAGGAAATAGTATCGACCAATCAGAAGAGGGGGCGGGGCTAAGTTACACCAATCAACGTCAGGGACACGTCAGGGACTCATTACTAGTCCAATGATGTCACCCATATGTCTCTATGACATAGCATTGTGGAGTTATGGCAGGAAATAGTATCGGCCAATCAGAGGAGGGGGCGGGGCTAAGTTACACCAATCAACGTCAGGGACGCGTCAGGGACTCATTACGCAGTCCAATGCTACCACCCATATGTCTCTATGACATAGCATTGAGGAGTTATGGCAGGAAATAGTATCGACCAATCAGGTGCAAGTACAGGGGGCGGGGCCCCTCTTCTGATTGGTCAATACCAATCAGGACGTCAGGGACTCATTACCGGGTCCCATGATGCCAGCCATATGTCTCTATGACATAGCATTGAGGAGTTATGGCAGAAAATAGTATCGACCAATCAGGTGCAAGTACCACTTCCTGTTTGGCGGCGAAGTTTTGCGCTCCGCCACGGTGGCGCCGTTTTACGAAAACTCACGGTTTTAATAACTTTTCATCGTCAACGTCTTTTCTGCTTGCCGAGCGATTTTTTTTTCCCGAACGGACCCCCCCGCTCCGACGAGTTCGCCAAAATGCGACATGTGGAAATGGCCTAAAATGCACCAAAACGCAGCCTTTATTTTGAAATAACCGACTTCCTGTTCGGTTTCGGACGCGGCACCAAGAGACTTTTTTTTAAGTTGCGACATGATACAGGTGCGTGCCGATTTTCGTGGATGTACGTCAAACCGTATGGTGGGGCTTGAGGCACGAAGTTTTCTAGAGGGCGCTGTTGCACAATTAGGCCACGCCCACTTTTAACAATTTCACCATACGTAAATTTACGCCACTAGGAACGTGCGTGCCAACTTTCGCAACTTTTCGTGTACGTTATGTGGCCGAAAAACGCGATTTACTTCGGTTAAGAAACAAAGAAGAAAAAACATTGCGGTTTCAATAGGGCTTCGCACTTGCTTTGCAGTGCTCGGGCCCTAATAAACATTGCGGAATCAATAGGGCTTCGCACTTGCTTTGCAGTGCTCGGGCCCTAATAATAACCAGGACGGTTTCAATAGGGCTTCGCACATGCGTTGCAGTGCTCGGGCCCTAATAACCAGGACGGTTTCAATAGGGCTTCGCACATGCGTTGCAGTGCTCGGGCCCTAATTAGGCCTACTGTATTGTCTCCAATATAAGACCACTCTGGTTGTAACACAACCCACATTTTTAAGACCCACTTGAGGAAAAAGAACATTGAATGTCAAATAGTAATAGTATAGTCCCTGATTATAGTACAAACCCTGTTTTTTTAAGGATATTTTCATTGGAATAAAACATAGTCTTGTATTCTGGACAATAGAGTAAGTGAAATCCCTTTCTATAGGTTTAAAATAATTGAATTGCATCCTCATAATGCAGCAACAGTGATAATGAGAGGTAGGGATTAGGTAGTAGAACAAAAAAGGCTTTTCAAGACGTTGAAGGCTTTCATGTTTGGCAGAGAGACGGTCATCTTTTCTGAGCGGATTAAACAGCCAAATGTTGGATTGAAATTAGGATGGTACAGATATAGTAACTGTATATAAATCTCATTTTTAATTCTATATATCGTTTAATATTGTTAGCTAAACAGAAAATATAATATTGATTTGTTTCACTTTGTATTATACTGTATCGATTTGCAATGCAAAGAATCGGTATAGAATCAATACTAATACGTACCTATAATACTTTTTTGCTTTGTTGCTAACAATTTTAAGAAAAGCACATCTTGTGTTTATATACAACGTCCATTTATAGGCTAAATAATGGAAAGTTGGTTAACCAGATCTAACTCTTTGAGAGTTAGAGTTAGTTGTGTCATGTTTACTCTCAAGAGTTAAAATATTCATCATGTGAATTAGCCCAAGTCTACACAACTAGAGATCTCGGTTTGCCTGTTATGTTTCCTGAAATTCAGCCTGAACTTGTAGATAAAAACAAAAAAAAATCTTTGGGTCTTGGGTCTGTGGGGGCTAAAATGTCATCAAATGGTGGTCCGTGGCTCAAATGCTGAATAAATAGTGACCATTCAGGGCTTGACACTAACACTTGCCCGCTTGCCCGGGGCAAGTAAAAAAAATGGTGGGGCAAGTGAAGACTGCTACCTGGTTGCCCGATCGGGCAAGTGTGCAACTTAGTGCACTATAACACAACACAAGATAAATTTGTCTTGAAGGCAGTCATTGCACTCTGCCTCTGTGTCTTTCCCTGCTTTCTAGCTATCTCTACCTATCTCTCTCCCAGGTTCATTTGGTTCCAAACTATCATTTTGCTGGGGTCAGGGACCACTGGGTCTGTGACCACTATGGGCTAATTTAGATGATGAATTTTAACTCTTGAGTGGACCCTTGCAGGTCCATTTGGTTTCATTTTTACACTCTCAAGAGTTACATCTGGTTAACCAACTTAGCTGGGAACCACCTGGAACCCTGTCAGGGACCACTGGTGGTCCCCGGACTGCCTGTTAAAAACCCCTGGTTTAAAGCACCGAAGACTAAGAGGGAAGTAAACTTAAATGTAAAATTTACAATATATTTTTGGGGGGCAAGTGACCATGACCTGAGGGCAAGTAGAACCTGACTTGCACTTGCCCGGTGGGCAAGTGCCTCGGAGACCTTAGTGTCAACCCCTGCCATTGAATAGTAATGAACTGATATTGTCCATCGTGATCCGTATAGAATTCTCTGTTGAAAGATACTGTTACACCCCTAGTTGAAACGTTGGCGAGTGCACAGGGACAGATGAGTCACACCACTGTACACACATCTGGGACACAGTAGCCGTGACGCTGTCTCACTACGAGGACTCAGAGAGAGCGGCTGCCAACGCTCACAGAGCATGGCATTATTACTGGAACGTGATGTTAGGAGTACTTTTGTATCCCTGGCAGTCAGGGCCACTTATTGTACAATAAAGCGAAGCAGGCAGGCACATTGCACACACAAACACGTGTACAGTTCACGGATGGACAGACAGACAGAGGAGGAAGGAGGAGGAGACAGAGGGTCAGCATGCCATACTAGTTCAGAGAAATTCTGGCACGAATTTGAATTAAAGCCTTGTGAAATGAAAGATACGTGTGATGACGTATCCACCATCGCAGCAATAAAAAACATTAGAAATTAAGCTCACCATGTCATTCCCATACTGTTTTCAAATGGGTTAAACCGCTTTCAAAACAGACTGACTAACTCGGTGCACACTAAAATATGTATACAGGTTGTGTGTAGGATAGACCTAATCCCCTGGGGTTGCTCCACACCACTCCGTCACTTTTGTTTACAAACGGAAATAACAACGTGGGCTACAGAGATGGAAGTGACAGATCAAAAAACCCATAGCCTGGAGCGATCCAACGATCTGATTGATTCAGAAACCTCAGAAACGTTCCTGGGAAATTCAGGCTGAAACTTAAAGGTAATAAAGGCAACTTTTTAGCCTCTACTTTGATGCTGCAGCTGTTTCCCTGCAGAGGGTCCAGAACTTTTCAGCAGTATTTTAGCCGATCATAGCACAGCAGTCTCCAGCAGTTTCATAATGAGCCAATAGAGTGGAGGTGAGGTCGAGTTAGAGCCTGCTTTTAAACAAATCTGTTTACAAACACAGTGTGTGTACACAATAAAGCCTATATTACCTTTAAACGTAAAATGCCCTCTGTTTCAGTGCTTTAATATTTTTTTTATTTTAATCCTCCAGTTCAGCGAGAGACATAGACAGAGATAGGCATTCAGACAGACATTCATACAGTACAGACAGACAGACAGACAGACAGACAGACAGACAGACAGACAGACAGACAGACAGACAGACAGACAGACAGACAGACAAAGAGACAGACATTCATACAGTACAGACAGACAAACAGAGCTAGATCAAACCAGCAGTAGATACAGTGGTACATCGCAGCGTGCGTGGTTTGGCATTGTTATGACATGTAGTTGGTAAAAGATGATTGCTGGAACTTGCTTTCTGTTGCTTTTCCTTGGTGTTATTATCACTATGAGAACAGATAGCGATAGAGGTTTGGCTTGCTCTTGCATTCTGTTGACGTGCCGTTACAGTTGAGATACTGTGAAAGGTGACTGCTGCACGAACAAACATGTCTCTCTAACTTACTAAAGTACACACAGAGGAATAGAGGTGCAAACTGTAACCACAATTGGTTTTTCAGAGCAGAGTGTGGCCACAGATCTTAGTGGTTGAACTCAGGGTCACCCCTTTAGTTTGCGATCACCTCTGCGAAGCAACCATGTAACAGCATTACGTTAGTCTTAGGGTACATTTTAAAATGTGTAATCTGGCTTACAGTAACGGGGGTTACATGCTAGATTACACTATCCCCATCCCCTCATCAATTTTAGCGACACAAAAAAGTTAAAAACACCAAACAATATAATAATTTGAACTAAAGCATGCATGAAGACACATGATCAGGGGCTGCGCTCTGCGCTGTATATCACTGCCGCTGCTGCTCATTGGCCCTTTCATAGGTTCAACATTTATCTAATTAAGCAGGAGTTTTGCTCAAAACTAATCCAAAAGTATCTGAAAGTAATGTTACCTTACATTTTAAATTGAGTAACCCGGATTCATGTTAGTGACCACAATTTTTAGCAAGCAACTTGTAACTGATTGTGATTTATCCCTCAAGTTACTTTGCTTTTGTTATACTAGATTATACAAAATTATAAAATGAATAGAATGAATAGTACATTTGGTGAATGTTCGCATGCCTATAAAGACAAGCTATAGGGGTTCAAGGTGCCTCAAAGAACCGTTCAAACTAAGGCTGTTGAAAATTAGTTAATGGCGTTAATTAATTTTGTTGATTAATCTCATTAAAAACGCAGTTAACGGATGTGCACACTGTCAGTACAGCAAAGTTCAAATGCTGTACAGGAAAACATGTCATATTTTGGACATAGTTTGAATGGTGATTAATCATGATTAAATTAATTTTGAAGCTGTGATTAATCTGATCAAATTTTTTGAATCATTCAACAGCCCTAATTCAAACCAAATAAAAGACGGTTCTTTAGTACAGTAGGCAACGTTTTTTTTTTTTTCAACTTTTTTTTTACGGAACCATGCAGGCTTTTAAAGAACCAGCATTCTTCTGTGCGTAGGCAGTAGTGCAAAGCACGGTTCAAAGAGAGTGTTGTTTATGTTCCCACTTCCCACATGAAGCAGCGCCTCTCCTCCCTCTCCTCCCTGTCTCTCACCAACACAGTAATAATCGCAGCCCCTCGCTCACACGCATGCACGCTCGCTCTCGCAAACACAGCTAAGCTGCCTCAAGGCCAGGTTAGAGAGAGAGAGAGAGAGAGAGAGAGAGAGAGAGCACATGCAGCAGGAAACACCAAATATGGTCCTCTGTCTTCCAGCCGTTTCCCAGCATGCCCGGGCACACAGAGACCATACGGGGCTGTTTCTTATTGACCAATGATAACAGATGATAAGAGACCGTATACGGTTTGACAGAAAAAAGGAGTGCCCTCGACAACAGACGCATTATGTTTGCTTTGCGATCGCTATCTTTCACCTTCTGTTTTTCATGGTGTGATACATTGGTACTGTAGCAATAAATGGGAGTGTGAGTGTGTCTGTACAGTCTGGTTTACCCATCCATCCGGCCATAGAACAATCCCCAATCTTTTGGTTTTGTTTGTTGTTGTCACTATTTATTGGCATGTGACATTCGTCACCTACATTTAGCCTTCTGTGCGTAGGCAGGAGACAAAATGTCAGTGCAAAAAGACAAAGTACTGTATCATATAGGCTATCATATATCTACTAGGAGTGAGTAGCCATTCTCTACGGCACTCAGGGAGCAATTAGGAGTTAAGGGTCTTGCTAAGGAACTGGGCACACACTGGGGATGAAAACTGTGCTAATATTTTAAAAACAACAATACAGCAGTACAAATTACGTTCTGAAATCTGAATTATCCCTTAACTCTTTCACAGCTGCTGATATGAGCCCTAACCTGTTCCTACTCAAAGCGTTTAGGTATTGTCAATGTTAAAAACAGCTCAAGTGGTCCTGGATGCCAATTGTTTTTATTACATGGCCAATCAGAAGCCAGCGTTCTGGTCACGTGAGCGGTCACATATGTCACAATAACGGTTCACTTTATAACGGACCTCTGCATAATCAAGGTCCCCAAAGTGCAAACAGCTGTGCTCATATCAATCCGTGCCATGCTTCTGTATTTAGTTCCAGCACACCGTTAGCGGGTCCATTTGGTTAGCCACGTACTGTATTTGGTTGTTTACATGCCGTTGCCATTCAGGTGAATATTATATTTTATTACTCTTGAGAGTGTAAACATGAAACTAAATGGAACCGCAAGGGTCCATCGGCTGTTTCATGTTTATGTTGCGGGTCCATTTGGTTTCATCATGAAACCAAATCAGTGTCACTGATCTTACTGTATCAGTGTATCAGTGTCACTGATGTTACACTATCAGTGTATCAGTGTCACTGATGTTACTGTATCAGTGTATCAGTGTCACTGATCTTAATGTATCAGTGTGACTGATCTTACTGTATCAGTGAGCAGTGTTGGTCTATATTACTTAGGAAAGTAACTTCTTTACTTTACTCGTTACCCCTTAGACAAAGTAATATCATTACTTTACTTATTACTGGATTTGAAGAGTAATATATTACATATTACGTTATTACTTTCCCAAGTTCTCAACACCGCTTTTGAAAAAATAGAGAAGTACAACATAATCCATTTATTACAAAATAAAGCAGCAAGCGATTTGTAGTGTACATAACTGCGCAGGATGCAGCGTGTGGACTGGATCTACAATCTACTAGCCTCGACACCCAGGCTTTCATTTTCGTTCGCCTTGCGCGAAAACGGAAAGCCTGGACTAACGCACGTTGGAAAGTGGCCTTCAAGTGGGAGTGAACCTTCCGGGGTGGGCGTCGCTCTAAATAATGTGACGTAGAACAGCAGTGGACGGGCGCGGGAGGGGCCGGAGATGACGACACGTTAGTGAGATCAAATCAGAGAGCAGCACTTCCGCCGTGTGGATCCCACGACACCCCCGCCCCCCAAGGCCAAAATCATTGAGGGCTAGACCAGGCTAACAATCTACTGCACATCTCTGTTGTTACAGTACCTGTCAATAGCTTGTACATCTGTTCTATTTTTGCATGTAACAACAAGCTCATTTTAAAAAAGTAACTTGGCGTTACTTGCAAAGTAATGCGTTACTTATTACCCATTTTTGCAGAGTAATCTCGTTACTTTACTTTTTGGAGCAAAAGTAATAATATTACAGTAATATGTAATCTAAAATTAGTTACTGCCCAACACTGTCAGTGATCTTACTGTATCAGTGTCAGTGATCTTACTGCATCAGCGTCAGTGATCTTACTGTATCAGTGTCACTGATCTTACTGTATCAGTGATCTTACTGTATCAGTGTCAGTGATCTTACTGCATCAGTGATCTTACTGTATCAGTGTCAGTGATCTTACTGTATCAGTGTCAGTGATCTTACTGTATCAGTGTCAGTGATCTTACTGTATCAGTGTCAGTGATCTTACTGTATCAGTGTCAGTGATCTTACTGCATCAGTGTCAGTGATCTTACTGCATCAGTGTCACTGATCTTACTGTATCAGTGTCACTGATCTTACTGTATCAGTGATCTTACTGTATCAGTGTCAGTGATCTTACTGCATCAGTGTCAGTGATCTTACTGCATCAGCGTCAGTGATCTTACTGCATCAGTGTCAGTGATCTTACTGTATCAGTGATCTTACTGCATCAGTGTCACTGATCTTACTGTATCAGTGTCAGTGATCTTACTGTATCAGTGTCAGTGATCTTACTGTATCAGTGTCAGTGATCTTACTGTATCAGTGTCAGTGATCTTACTGTATCAGTGTCAGTGATCTTACTGCATCAGTGTCAGTGATCTTACTGCATCAGTGTCAGTGATCTTACTGCATCAGTGTCAGTGATCTTACTGCATCAGTGTCAGTGATCTTACTGCATCAGTGTCAGTGATCTTACTGCATCAGTGTCAGTGATCTTACTGCATCAGTGTCAGTGATCTTACTGCATCAGTGTCAGTGATCTTACTGCATCAGTGTCACTGATCTTACTGCATCAGTGTCAGTGATCTTACTGCATCAGTGTCAGTGATCTTACTGCATCAGTGTCAGTGATCTTACTGCATCAGTGTCAGTGATCTTACTGCATCAGTGTCAGTGATCTTACTGTATCAGTGTCAGTGATCTTACTGCATCAGTGATCTTACTGTATCAGTGTCAGTGATCTTACTGCATCAGTGTCAGTGATCTTACTGCATCAGTGTCAGTGATCTTACTGCATCAGTGTCAGTGATCTTACTGCATCAGTGTCAGTGATCTTACTGCATCAGTGTCAGTGATCTTACTGCATCAGTGATCTTACTGTATCAGTGTCAGTGATCTTACTGCATCAGTGTCAGTGATCTTACTGCATCAGTGTCAGTGATCTTACTGCATCAGTGTCAGTGATCTTACTGTATCAGTGATCTTACTGTATCAGTGTCAGTGATCTTACTGCATCAGTGTCAGTGATCTTACTGCATCAGTGTCAGTGATCTTACTGCATCAGTGTCAGTGATCTTACTGCATCAGTGTCAGTGATCTTACTGCATCAGTGTCAGTGATCTTACTGCATCAGTGTCAGTGATCTTACTGCATCAGTGTCAGTGATCTTACTGCATCAGTGTCAGTGATCTTACTGCATCAGTGTCAGTGATCTTACTGTATCAGTGTCAGCGCTCTGTACCTGATGTTGTATTTACTGTGCCGTTGACAGAGGCAGCTGGCGTTGGACATGTGTGACGACTCTGTGATGTCACCTCTGATGAACTACTACCTCTCTATGGACGAGGACCAGTCTCTGCAGGAGGTCCCCTCTGGCTTGGACTGTGGAACGCACGGTAACGTTATCACCCTATCATCATAATAACAGCAATGCCAGGGGGGGTCCCCCAGCTAAAAAAAAATGATAAAAATGACGCTAGGGCCCTTATGGCTCTGTAAAACTGGGAGTAAAATTATGTTTGATTTTACCATATGCAATATGGATTATACACAAAATATATTATTAAAATAATATTTATATAGTTTAAGTGCATGACATAAATATATTTTTGTGTACATTTGTTTACTTTTTCACCTGTCAAAAGCATTGTAAAAACATATCATGTTTCAGAGCATCTGCTAAAAAAAAGTATGTATATACTGTATATCAAAATAGCTGATCTACAAGCCCCCAATGCTTGTAGATCTCTCAGGCTTTACTCTATGGCTCTGGTTACAGCTATATGCCTCCATAAAACCGTGCTCTACCCATTCTTTTCAATGAGAAAATGCTCAGTGGGTTGAGTCATTGTGCATATGAGTTAATTGCGTTAAAAGTTTTAATCAGATTAATCAACAGAATTAATGTAACTAATGAACTCGTTATTTTCAACAGCCTTGACATGCTTTGTTTTTGTTCATGTTTAATGTAAGGCGCTCTGGATTAAAGGGGAACTCCACCCATTTTAATATGTCATTATACCTTAGAGATGTTGTGTGGACATGATAAAAAAAAAGTTCCCCCAATTCTGTATTTCCTAAAAATGGAGGTCTGAAAAAAATCATTAACCTCATCAAGATATATGTATACCATGTTAATGATTTTTCTTTCAGACCCCTTTTTTCCTGAGAGGGTACAAATGTGAACCAAATGGACCCTAGCGGGTCCATTTGGTTCACATTCGTACCCTCTCAGGAAAATTGAAAAATGGGTGGAATTCCCCTTCAAGAGCGTCTGCTAAATGGCTGAATTCTGAATGGTAAACGGTACTCTAGTGAGTAATGAGTCAGTGATGTGTTCTTACAGCAGACGTGGGCCCCTGCGCCGTGCCTCTGTTGACCCCCTGCAGCAAGGCTGTGATGAGTCAGGCTCTGAAGGACAGTTTCACAGGCTTCCACAAGGTCCAGCGCTGCTGCGGCATCCACGACAGTGAGTCTGCACGAACACACACATACACACACACACCGCTCTCCATTATTGTTGTTCCACGTGACAACAAGAGCCCACTGCACTGTGACAACTTGTTTTTGTCTGTGAGTCAGGGGCACCGCTAAGGGGTCCAGACTTGGATGCTTAGAGGGGCGCGATTACATACAAATCAATGCAAAACGGGCGCTGCGCAAACCCTGACACGGCAGGACGGACGGGCCGAACAGACCCGCCTTGGTCGAATGAGCGGGTCCATTTGGTTACACTCCTAATGCGTCTACAGCCAGTCTGTGCATGGCGTGAGCAAACTGACTTATTATTCTTATTTCTTACCAACATTGACAAGACGCACGGCCCAAAATAAAGCAATGCAACTGCCTGGAAACACATATCGTGCCACTTTAACCATCCCAAGTATGAACGCCCCTTAAGGCAGACTTCATGTTTAAGACTCCACAGACGCCACACAAAGAGTGAAAGGCTTTCGGACCGCGAGCCAACAATTGGCTGCCGCACCTCGTGTTGTGTAAAACACCAGAACGCTGCTGCATATGAACATCCTGTTTTGGAATCTCTCACGCTAAAGTCAATGCTAGTGAGCTCGAACTGACCCGTCCTTGCTCCAGAAAATACCAATGATGTAGGAGTTCTCAACGGGCCTGAAAATTGAGGCCCGGCCCTAACTGATCAGGCCCAAAGCCCAGCCCAGCCCGACCGATTAGGATAGTTTTTAATTCAATATATATTGCTTTTTTCATGGAGCCCTAGGCCCGACCCGGCCCTACTGATCTGCATACATTTTAGGCCCGAGCCCGACCCTAAATGTCGGGTCGGGTCTGGTCGGGTTCGGGAACAGTTTGAGAACTCTAATACACTGTCACCTAAGCAAGGGAAGCACATTTTGTCTCAAGCACATCCTCTATAGTCTCCCTTGCAGGTCATGCCGGACGTTAACACTGACTTTTGAAAACATCTTGGAAAAAAAAATCAAGTTTGAGGACTTTGCACTTGCAGAATCTGCCTCTGGTCTTAATGAATACCTGAATACTAATAACAAGTCCATTGACCTGTGGTCAATCTTTTTTTTTCCCAGACCCTCGGCGGTGGAACAAGCAGCACGTGCAGCAGTGGCTGCGCTGGGCCGCGGGCGAGTTCAGCCTGGCCGCCGTCCACTACCCCAGCTTCGACATGGCCGGACAGGAGCTGTGTGACCTGGGCAAGGAGCGGTTCCTGGAGCTGGCGCCCGACTACGTGGGCGACATCCTGTGGGAGCACCTGGACCAGATGATGAAAGGTACCGCGAAGCTGGAGAAGATGTGAAATGGGTGCCATTTCCTCTTACGTCTTGGATGGTATCGGTTGTTTTGAGGCATTTTGTACCAAAGAAATTCGGGCGTTATAACAGGTCAATGTGAAAAGGGTGGGATATGTTCCTCAGCCTAAAGTCTGTGAGAGATTTCACATAAATTGCTTGCTGCTTGCTTGCTTGATTTGAGGCTTTTCGTTCAAAACGGTTCCAATCCTGCAACCTTTAAATCCAAGCTTAGTCACTCCCATCAGCCGACACAGGGAAGCTGGCAGTACCTCCACTAAAAAAAGCCTCCACTCGCCCCAAGCTCTTCTCCCTCCTGGCTCCAAAACTATGGAATGCACTTCCCATTGCAGTCAGAACCACAGACTCACTACCCATCTTCTTCCGCAGTCTGAAAACACACCTCTTTAGACTCCATCTCAACCCATAGCACTATTATATACCAACCCATAGTACTTGCAGCACCATCCTAGGTAGTTTAGATAGCACCTCATTAGACTTACTAGAGAGATCAGTGACATATATAGGTTGTCTAATGCATTACGGCGTTTTAGTGATTGCATTGTAAACTGTGCATAAGTGTATTCTAAATTCTGCTTAAATTGTAAAGTTTCAACTAATCTGTATGCATATGAGGTATTGCAGTGTTTTTTTAAATTGCTCTGGATTAAGTCTGCTAAATGCCTAAATTGTAATTAGGAGCTATCATGAAATATCGGACAGATCAGTCTTGAACACATGGCTATAAAATGGTGTGTAATAAAACGCTTGATTTTTGTGATAAAAAACATGGCATTGAATATTTGGCCTTGGGTTAACATTGCCAGAGATCAGCTGGTAACAGATGGATGCACATGAACAAACACACAGACAGAGTGCAAAAACAATACTCTCCCCTTGCCTTCGGCCTATTGGAGACAAAAATAGAAAGAGAATATAGCCCACACTCTCAGTAATAGAATGATGATTTGTGTTTAATGAATCCGCAGGCAGCAGTCAAACCAGACAGACATGTTTTGGCATGTGGGCCATCGTCAGTGTTCTAATTCCGAAACTGACGAAGCCCTGTGCACCGAAACACATAAGTTGAGCA
The DNA here is from genome assembly GCA_039105355.1 of Benthosema pterotum. Classification (NCBI taxonomy): domain Eukaryota; kingdom Metazoa; phylum Chordata; class Actinopteri; order Myctophiformes; family Myctophidae; genus Benthosema; species Benthosema pterotum. The sequence continues at coordinate 46,316,898 of CM076975.1, read as the reverse complement.
AGCCTCCAAGGGAGCTAAAGAAATTGCTGAATGCGATGCACAAGTACACCTCCCCACTAGCCTGATTATCAGACTCAAGTTCAGCTTCCTGAAGATTGAGTCTGAAATTGTCCGCTGTCTGGGAGATTTCAAGGGGGAGGGGTTTGGTTCATTCCCAACAAACCAGAGGTTGTTGTCAATCATGTGGCTAATGGGCTAGCCCAGGGGTTTTCAACCTTTTTGACACCAGGGACCAGCATTTATTCAGCATTTGAGCCACGGACCACCATTTGAGGACATTTTAGCCCCACAGACCCCAAAACTAAAGATTTCTTTCATCTTCTAGTTGTGTAGACTTGGGCTAATTCAGATGATGAATATTTTAACTCTTGAGAGCGTAAAAATGAAACCAAATGGACCCGCAAGGGTCCATTTGGTTTCATGTTTACGCTCTCAAGAGTTACATCTGGTTAACCAACTTAGCTGGGGACCACCTGGAACCCTCTCAGGTCCCCGGACCACCTGTTGAAAACCCCTGGGCTAGCCTGTTTGCCAACCACACGAACGCAGCCAACGAGCGCTACTAGCATGTGAACAAAACCAGTAAAATATGTCAGATCGGATGATGATGTTTATACAACCCGACACTTCTTCAAAGAAACTATTTGTCATGGTTCAGTTTAACGGACAGATTGATACATCCGCGATTCACCGCAACAAACATGGTGGCTGCACCACTATGTTTGTTGTTTGATACCAACTGTTGCACTGTTGACAGACAGGGCTGCTGGCCAATCAGCTGCGGCTGTTCAGATTTGTCGTTAGACCAACCCCCAACTCTGACTCTCATTGGATGAATACATGTTGGTACCGAAGGAAATTAAAGGTTGACAAGAGAGGCTACATTGATCGGACTGGACCAGGCTATACCTCCCCACTCCTACATTATGTCTTCCTCTCAGTAATTTAGGATGAAGATTAGCATTTACCAAAGTTTAATCGTCTTTCTCCAGGTTGCCAGGAGACAGAGCTGAACTCTCTCAGCAGTGTTGTTCCTGATGTGATGAACTGGATGAGCTGTGCTGGTGAGACCTGCAGACAGACAGACACAGAACCATGTGCATTTATACTGCACAGAGAACCATATGCATTTATTCTGCACACACAGAACCATGTGCATTTATTCTGCACAGAGAACCATATGCATTTATTCTGCACACACAGAACCATGTGCATTTATTCTGCACAGAGAACCATATGCATTTATTCTGCACACACAGAACCATATGCATTTATTCTGCGTACACAGAACATTATGCATTTATTCTGCACACACAGAACCATAAGCATTTATTCTGCGTACACAGAACATTATGCATTTATTCTGCACAGACAGAACCATATGCATTTATTCTGCGTACACAGAACATTATGCATTTATTCTCACAGACAGAACCATATGCATTTATTCTGCACACTGAACCATATGCATTTATTCTGCGTACACAGAACATTATGCATTTATTCTGCACACACAGAACCATATGCATTTATTCTGCGTACACAGAACCATATGCATTTATTCTGCGTACACAGAACCATATGCATTTATTCTGCACACATAACCAATGCATACAGTACATACTGCACAGATAGTATAATAAAAGCGAAGTAATTTGTGGCACAAGTCATCATACGTGTATAACGATATATTGAATCGCAATATAAATTGAGTTGGCACCCTAAATATCTAGTATTGTATATTGAATTGTATTGTGAGGTGTGCATTTATACTGCACACAGAAACATGCATGAATCTCTTTACTTTCCAATACGTTTTAAATATTTCTCTCTGACCCTAACCCTGGTTCCATGTGTCCACAGACAGTGTCCCTGACAGCCAGTGTTCTGTGACGGTACCAGACACCAGCAGCAGTCTGCTCAGACAGCTGTTTGAGAGCCCAGACCCAGTGGCTGAACCGGTCCACAACCCAGACACCCACCTCTACCCCCCCACCACCACCACCACCGCACTGCCCAAAGGATGTAAGTCAGAAATTGATGAAAATAATAAGAAATCCGCCCAAGAGGCGGATGTTTATTTATTTTACAAATGCAATGTTTCACAGTGTTTTGATATTGTAATCAATTTCTAAGATAATTCCGACTTAAAAGAATAGTCGTGCTCCGAGGAATATTGCCTTTTTCCCCGTGGCAGATACTACCTCGTCTAATAGCTATAGCTCAAACGCACCCAGGTTGACCTGGTCACGGACTAGTAAGCGGCTACATGGTTTTGGTCACTCGCCCTACCCAAGTTGTTGCATTTTCATGTATGGACTTTTGGGTTTCAATTTAAGGCCTTCATTCGTCTTTTTAGATTCTCGTTTGAAACATGCATTAGTCAGTGGCAACTTGATTCAACAAGTTCAGAAGTAGCAGATCTATTATAAATATGCAAATGACGGTGAACTTGTTCAATAAGTCATTATATCATTATTATAATGACTCTAGTATAAGATATCCTCCATATCAGTACCCCCACCACCTCAACTGTCCATAAAGAAATGATCAAGGACTGGTTATATCAGTGGTGATTTAGGTTCAAACCATTAGAAATAAGCTTGAGGGATACAATATAATATTAAGTATTAAAAAGAATTTTAGGAATCCATGTTATTTGCGTTATAAGTGGCTCGGCAGGCTGCGGTTTAATAGCCATCTGGAGTACAGGGAGTTTTCCCGGTGGCCTGCGCCACCTAGTGGCCTGGACAAGATCCAAAATGCACTAGTGGCACTTCCAAAATGCACTAGAATGTGCTCGTCTGGAACATACAGATCAAAATGACCATTAATCTTCTACATTCTCTAGTTGTGTAGACTAAGTTGGGCTAATTCACATGATGAATATTTTAACTCTTGAGGGTGTAAAAATGAAACCAAATGGACCTGCAAGGGTCCATTTGGTTTCATTTTTACACTCTCAAAGAGTTACATCTGGTTAACCAGTTGCCCTGGCCTGGCAAAGGCAATATTGTCCCGGTGGGAAAATATGTGCCAATCCACCCCTGGCTAAAACACTGCTGTGTGTTGCAGTTTCCCTCCCAGACCAGAGCTCAGTGGACAGTGTGGAGAGCCTGGTGGGGCTGCGCTCGTGGGGCAGCCAGTCGTCCCTGTCCGACATGCAGACCGTCCCTTCAGTCGACGGCTTCGACGACGACTGCGCCGGCGGCAGCACGACTGCGCAGCTGAAGCAGACGCGCACTTTCCGGGACTACGTCCTGGAGAGGAGCGAGCTGGTGGAGCTGGGCAAGCCTGTAGTCCCTGCCGCGGTGCTGGCCGGATTCACCGGTACGACTGAGACCCTCTGGAGTCTGCCATTTTGGTTTTAATTATGTGTAGCTATACTCTAACTAGATGTATATCAGAATAAGTCTAAAGGCATTGTGAGTTGCTTTAATTCATTTAAAAATGTTGTGTGCAGCCTAATCAGCAGCTAATCAAATATATTTTTGTTTGTTTATATAGTTAGCTATAGTTAGTTAATATATATTTTAAGGTTATAGTTAAAGAAGTGTCATAATCCGATGAATCGATGAATCGTTCATTGTTATAATAATAACATGTTTTGCAGGGAACAGACCCATCCAGCTGTGGTGTATAGTTATAATAATGTGTATTTTATTGTTTTACAGGGAACGGACCCATCCAGCTGTGGTGTATAGTTATAATAATGTGTGTGTTGTTTTACAGGGAACAGACCCATCCAGCTGTTCTGTATAGTCATAATAATGTGTATTTTATTGTTTTTCAGGGAACGGACCCATCCAGCTGTGGTGTATACTGTATAGTTATAATAATGTGTGTGTTGTTTTCCAGGGAACGGACCCATCCAGCTGTGGTGTATAGTAGTTATAATAATGTGTATTTTATTGTTTTTCAGGGAACGGACCCATCCAGTTGTGGTGTATAGTTATAATAATCTGTATTTCATTGTTTTTCAGGGAACGGACCCATCCAGCTGTGATGTATAGTAGTTATAATAATGTGTATTTTATTGTTTTTCAGGGAACGGACCCATCCAGCTGTGATGTATAGTAGTTATAATAATGTGTATTTTATTGTTTTTCAGGGAACGGACCCATCCAGCTGTGATGTATAGTAGTTATAATAATGTGTATTTTATTGTTTTTCAGGGAACGGACCCATCCAGCTGTAGTGTATAGTAGTTATAATAATGTGTATTTTATTGTTTTCCAGGGAACGGACCCATCCAGTTGTGGTGTATAGTTATAATAATGTGTATTTTATTGTTTTTCAGGGAACGGACCCATCCAGCTGTGGTGTATAGTAGTTATAATAATGTGTATTTTATTGTTTTCCAGGGAACAGACCCATCCAGCTGTGATGTATAGTTATAATAATGTGTATTTTATTGTTTTCCAGGGAACAGACCCATCCAGCTGTGGTGTATAGTAGTTATAATAATGTGTATTTTATTGTTTTCCAGGGAACGGACCCATCCAGCTGTGGCAGTTCCTACTAGAGCTGCTGACAGACCACAGCAGCAGACCAGTGATCAGCTGGACAGGAGATGGATGGGAGTTCAAACTCACGGACCCCGATGAGGTGTGTACTTTTTGTTTTTTTCCCTGATTAACTTCAATCAAAGGGGGAAAACAAACTGCTGTTCACAAACTAAATATGGTGCGTAGCTCGTAGCATGTACAGTGTTGTTCGTTCTGCCCCCTGGCATGTTATGCACATTAACATTTGGATTTTACCAGCGTTTGTTTTCCCGAGAAATCCGACTTGTTTGAACATGCTGTAAAACTGAGGAGAAGCCAAAGTAGTTGTACCTCATTATTAGCCTACAGTGCATAAAGCTGTGTGTGTGCGTGTGTCTGTGGGTGTGTGGCAGAGATCGTGAGCGGAGCGGAGCGGGGAGTGGAGCGGGTGGATTTTTAAGTGAGCGCTGAGCGCGTTTTCAAATGGGTCGGAGCGCGCTCTGGAGCGGGAATTATCCTCCGCTCCAGCCCGCTCCAAGCCGTTCAGTCCAGACAACGGCACACGTGTTCAGTAGCACAGCATAAACGTGTGGTTGTGGTTCAGATGGCGACTATAGGCCTACAGTGCCAGCAACACGATCAAGACATTTAAAATCCTCTCCGAGGTGCGGGAGGAAGGAGGAGATGATGATCATGATGGAAATTGGAAAAAAGAAAAAGTAAGCTGACTGTCTTGCTGTCTATCTTGCCTTAGATGCGTCACCTCGCTATTTATTTTGAAGCACTGCACATCATAACGGCAACGTATTTGAGCGCAGCGACCCCCCCAATTATGTCCAATTCCCCCACAGTGTAACATCATCAATAACCTATTATCCCGTATGGCATTTTGGAAACGAAATAGCGCGGCATAAGATTATTCGCCGCACCTGTCTGGGTTAATATAGACAGTAGTGTAACTGCACATTTAACTCCTGTCTTAAATGTTTATGCTGTGAGGGGGGCAAATGGATGTAATCGACACATATTTGGAATGTCGACGAATCGCGGCCCAGTGTCAAAATGTTGTCGATTTTTTTTATTTTATTTTTAGCCCGCGGCGCCCACGGGACCCAACGCAAAATGTTGCCATACGGCTCACAACGCAGCCGTGTGCATGTGTTCTGAGAGAATCAATGTCAACTTAGGCTACTGTCACTGTGTAGGCCTACCTTTTGCAGTATTTTATCAAAGATATAATCCATAACGCGGAGGGGAAAGAATGTCCGAGGTCGCCTTCGTTCTTGCTTTCCTTTTTTCTTTTTTTCGGCGCATTTACAGAGCCGGATAAAAGGCTGCGCGCAGGGGGGGAATGCCCCCCTAAACGCCCTAAATGTAACTGTTGTCATATAAGGTTTTCGCCTGCCCCCCCCCCCCCGAATTGTGAAACTTTATATCCGGGTCTGACAAAAGCCGGCGAAGAGAGAGAGAGAGAAAAGAACATCTTCCGAGTTTGAGCGCAAGCCCCGCTTCAAAGACTAAAGATTTGGAGCTCGCGATTTGACAAGAAAGCAGTGACATGTTCACAACGTCGGTGGTGAACTTTAGGTGTTTGTGATGTGCCGTGGTTCCAAAAAATAAGCAAATAAGCAATCATAGCCGTTTGTTTGAGACAGACTGTGGGGGAAGGAGGAGGAGTATAGGAGGACGCAGCACAGACGCGCACAGCACAGACATTGATAGTAGCCTAATGCCCGAAAGCAGCCTAATACCCGACAAAGAAAAAGCAGCAGCCTTTTTTTTTCCAGCCGTCAAATTTTGCTCCTGAGCGGGCCGGGCTGAGCGGAGCGCGGAGCGCGGAGCGGCCCAAATTAATAAGAGCGCGGAGCGGAGCAAGAGCGGTCTGGGAGGGGTCCACGGGAGCGGATTGCGAGCGGGACCAAATACGTCGAGAGCGATGAGCGGAATTCTCGGCCGCTCCGCTCCGCTCACGAACTCTGGTGTGTGGGTGGGTTGGTGTATTATTTTAATTAATTTTTCAAGTTTTATAATTAATTTCCCATCATCCACTGGGCCAAGCCAAGCAGTGTGATTGGCAGGGACTGACTGTAGGTCCCATTAGTCTGATGAACATGGCAATCCACCATTAGAGTCAGGGAAGGATTATCCAACGGGCACGTTGGGCCCAGGCCCAGGGGCCCCTGAGCTAGGGGTTGCCCATGAGCTTGAGTGTCTGCATGATCGCTAAGAGGCTCAAACTCAGGGCCCTCCCAAAAAAAGGGGTAAAAGTGAATAATACTGGTGCACACGGTCCTTATTAAGAATGGGTTTACTAATTTTGTGTCACTAAAATGTCCTAAACCTTCATGCTGCCACGCCGGGCAGAAAAATCCTCCGGTGTAGGGGGGCCCTTTGGCTGGTGGCGGCCCAGGGGCCCTAAATGTCATAATCCGTCTACGATTAGAGTGATGGTTGGCCGCCTTGTTGCCCTATATGTCCACACTGTGATGTCATGTTGAGGGTAAACGTTAAAGATACAACACGAACGGCCGATGGGGCAATGTCGGCCAAAAAGATAAATATAATTGAGGTTTTCGGCCCATACTACAGCCACTGAAATTTAAGCAAATCGTCACCGGCTGTTAAAGCGTAGTGATAGGGTTAGTTTAGTAAATTTAAAGTAACTTCTTAAAGTCGCTCTGGGTAAAGAGCGTCTGCTAAGTGTCTAAAACAGGGGTTTTCAACAGGTGGTCCGGGGACCACCAAGTGGTCCCTGAGAAGGTTCCAGGTGGTCCCCAGGCTAAATGATGGAAAGTTGGTTAACCAGATGTAACTCTTGAGAATGTAAAAATGAAACCAAATGGACCCTTGCGGGTCCATTTGGTTTCATTTTCACACTCTCAAGAGTTAAAATATTCATCATCTGAATTTGCACTATTTAATTAAGAAGTCTGACACTGTTTTGTTTCCCAAATCCAGCCTGGAATTAGTCAACAAAACCAAAAGAAATCTTTCGTTTTCGGTCTTATTGGGGTTAAAATGTAAATCAAATGGTAGTCCGTGGGCTCAAATGCTGAATAAATGGTGGTCCCTGGAGTCAAAAAGGTTGAAAACCCCTGGTCCAAAAAGGTAAACTGTAACGTGGTACTGCGGTGCTCTGCGTTGCGTGCAGGTTGCTCGGCGCTGGGGCCTGAGGAAGAACAAGCCCAAGATGAACTACGAGAAGCTGAGCCGAGGTCTCCGCTACTACTACGACAAGAACATCATCCACAAGACCGCCGGCAAGCGCTACGTCTACCGCTTTGTCTGCGACCTGCAGAAACTGCTGGGCTTCTCCGCACAGGTGACCAGAGTTTTGAATCTTTTGTAGGTTGTAGGTTTGATAAGTTTAGTTTATTAGGTGGTGTTTGGTTTTGATTAGTTTTAGCTTTACTCTTAGTATAATAACTGCCTCGCGTGATCGTGGATTTCCACGGTAGTGCCACGGCTCAATCAAGTAAATTCGGTAAAAAAACCCTTATTTTGAAGCTCAGATCTCCTAAACAGGATGTGCTGTTTCTGTCATGCTGTTTCTGTTGTCTTGGCTAACCGGTCTTCTGGCGATCTCAGCAAAAACATCCGGGTCACAAGTCAGGAAGAGCCGTCTAGCGCTAGTTGATTTACCAATGCGCTGACAACTTTCATAGGGAAAACCGGAGGAGAGCCGTTTGAATGCATTGGATTGAATGGGTGTGAATGGGACAAAAAAAAAAAAGTTGTCGCCCAATTCTGTTCCAAATGAAAGTCAGCAACGGGATCATTATCAGACGATGCGCTCGGACTAATAGTTGGATTAAAGAATGAAATCTACATTTCGTCGTGATACGAGCCGTCGTCGTGACCGCCGTGCGTAATCTAACGGGAAATCCACGCGGACCACGAGAATGGCGTGAAACTTAGTATAATACATGTCAGTGTTTAGCAAAGGTTTTCATGTCATGCCCTCTTGTCCACCCTAGGACACTTTCCAGCCAGGGCTCATTCATTGCAATGTGAATATCATGGATTTTACGCAATAAATACTGGTTCATTTTTGGAACCAAAACTTCGAAATCTCTTCCAAATCCATCAACAAGGCATGCCGTATGCAGTGGAAAAATGTGTGTGGCATTTATTTTTTTTTAAACAATGTTTTATCATACAGGAAAGCAATTGGTGGAGAGGTTTGTCTATCACATGTTATGCTTAGCTGTGATTGGACCATAGTAGTTTGGGGAGGGGGTTATCTAAAGGTCTATTGGACAATAGCAGTTTGGGAGGGGCTTAGCTAAAGGTCCATTATCCCCAAATCGACACCATTACACTTCGGAACCCCATTGTACAAATACAAATACAAGGACCCATATAAGTACCGTATTTTCCGCACTATTTGATGAAATGCAGAATAAATAATGGTCCCTGGTATAAAGCCACTGCTCCTGTGTATTGTACTGCATTTTGGAAGTGCCACTAGTGTATTTTGGATTTTGGCAGTTGGCAACACTGGTTAAATACAACAACAAACTCTGTTTCTCTCTCTCTGTTCAGGAGCTGCACACCATGCTGGGCGTCCAGCCGGACACAGAGGACTGAGGGTCTGCAGGTGGACGGATGGATGGGGAGGAGGAGGGTACGTGTGTGGGAGATGGAGCCTCACGGTGCTTCACTCCCCTCGCGTCTCTACGTTGTTACCACGCGCTGTACGGTGGACCCACCTGACCTACAGTACAGTACAGTACACTACGCTTTCTGATCAGGCAGGTCACCATGAGGCGATGCTGTGAGTCCCTGAACCTGTCGGGATGATTGATTGGATTGATTGATTGATTGAATGATTGATTGAACATTTTATTCACAGTTTGTAGAACGGGTACAGTTCAAAGATAAGGAAAGGTTGCAGGACAGTCGATGCTAAAAAAAACTGCTACGGCATGGATATATATACGTATATACAGTATAACCGGGGAAAGCACTATAAGACTTGTTTACGCGAGGGTCCTCCACCTTCAATTCATCAGAACATGTAAAGACGACGTACAAATAAGAGATGTCTCTCCACGCAGCGGGACTGACACTTATTGTACCTTTTTTGCGCTGGATCTTTGTGGGATTTTTTTCTTTTTAGGATGATACGATCACATCCTACGGCAGCTACTGTTTATTTAGAGTCATGGATTGTTCAATGATGATTATTCATGAATTGTGATTAATATGCGAGATATATGAGATCAGTGCAACCCACTAGTAGGTCTGTCACAGTTATTGCTGATCGCGATCATTTGTGACGATCGCAATGATCGTTGCTTGCTCCTCAGCGTCGTTTTCTTTCCATCTCAGTCAGCAAGACCTTTTAGACTGCTACTATGGTCTGTTTTGGCCACAGTACGTTATTTATTTTGATTATTGGAATTGCCATCTCTTTGTAAATTCAAGTTATTTGTCATATTATCTGCCCTGTGCATTTATTTTGTTCGCCAGCCTAAAAGGCGAAGTTAAATGTACACTGGATGCCGTTAAAAAAAACACATTGTTAATCCGAAATTACTGATCAAACTAATGCCGCGACCGAGACAGGCCCGTCGGCCAGCGTAATGTCGACAGCATGTTGAGCTGACCGCTGTATAGTTGTGTCTGTTGTAATCTGTGAGGATCTTGGAATGAACGTGAAATTTATCAGGGTGAAAAAGAATATTCAAAGCTTTTTAGCCGTTTTGTTTACCGTCTCGAAGTTCTCATATGTTTTATTGAAAATGCTGGAAGCTGCTGCTTTTTTTTTTTTACACTGGCGTGATGGTGTGCCTACTGTAAGCTGCTGTGTGCCGCTATACTGTACTTTAAAAAAATGTAAAATAATATCTAAATGATAAAAATGCTGTTTTACCATGACTTGTTTAAAGAACTTATGCTATATTATATAAGTATAGGAGCTCAGTTCACACTGCACTGTACTACAAGAGCAGTGAAGGGAATCGTGTGCTGTTGTGCAAATGCTGGTGTAATGCTAGTGAACACTGAAATATGATTGTATCTAAATCTGTACCCAAACATCCTTAATTTACTGGGATTTTGCTGGGATTTTGATGTACATACTTTTTCTATTTTATTTTATTTATATATTTTGACCACCCTGGCCTAATAAGGTTTGTTTAAAGTCAAAGGATACTGTGGTTTATAGCCATAAAGCAGGGATTTTTCCACAAGGTTGTCGAGGCTTACGTGTTGTTGTTTTATTTTGTTTGTGTGTTTTTTCTGAGTTGCACAGAGTTGGTCTATCTAGGATAGAGCAACTCTAGAGCAACTCTCTAGGATAGCTTTAACACTAGCGTGAAAAAGGGTCTGAAGTAATTCATATTGGGCAAGTGATTCAGCTTTGCAACGAGGAACTGTTAAATTCACGTGCCTCGAATCTTCGAACAACAAGCAGCACCGCTGTTTGACGTGTTCATGTTTTGGGCCCAGTCCACTGTTTCCGTGGCTTGGTTCAAACAGTTCATATGCACATAATGATTTATAATTCACACAAAAACTGCACATACAGTAGATAGAGTGACGTTTTATCTTTGAACGGGCATTCCTTATTGTTCCCAGTAAATAAGTCTCTTATTTCAATTCCTATAGTAGTTCAGAAGCTGCAGGACCTTCTCAAAAGCACCAACGAAAATTAATGATGCCTTCTACTGTAAACACCACATAATCTCATATTACACAAATACCAACAGTTGTGGTTAAACTTTATCCAAGCTTTACTTGTCAATTATGGAAAAAGACAAGTAAAGCAAATCTTCACTTTTTGTACTTATTTTGGTGTAGATGTACTTTTATGGTGGACTAGCAGTGATCAACTGACCACCAGTTAACACTCTCCTGACTTAATGAACACTGTTATATTTCATTCCAGTTTGTTACTGGACGCTGCAGCCACACAACATGCTAAATGACCATTGTTTATCAAGCGACCAAAGGGAAATCCTGACCATATATATATTTTTTAATATATACTGTATATATAGTATGTTCTTGATTTGTATTATTTCATTGTAGACGCAGGACACTTTAGGTAATACTTTAGGTAACAGACTTTAGCGTGTACAAACACTGTGTTTTGCAAACAGATCTATTGGCTCTATTGGCTCATTATGAATCAGCTTGAGACTGCTGTGCTGTGATTGGCTAAAACGCTGCAGCCCGACAAATGTTTTGTTTTCACGATTTGTTGACCACAAGGTTCTGGACCGTCTGCAGGACGAAGCAAGTGTCTGTCTGCAGGGAAACAGCTGCCGCATCAAAGTAGAAGCAACGTAGAGGGGGGAAAGGCAAAAAATATAGCTACATCTCTATTTTGATTTTTGGCTAAAACGTTGCCGCTATTACCTCTAAACAAAATGAAAGAAAATGTAAAGATACTGTATAATTGACTCTTCACTGAGGTTTTGATAAGCCATATTATATCAGTCTTTGTGCCTAGAGGTTTGTGCTTGTTGTTCCAACATGGAGTCGATATGGAGGACTGGTATTGTGCAAAATTTAATGACATAATAAAACCAGGGGCTATAAAAACATATAAATATAACTGCCATGGCAACAACCGCAGTATGTACTCCGCTCCTTTAGCCTTTTGCCTCAGTACTGTTGGGATTTGGTGCAACTGAAGCGGTTTCAAGCAGGGGCGGATTGGCCATCTGGAGTACAGGGAGTTTTCCCACCTAGTGGCCTGGACAAGATCCAAAACGCACTAGTGGCACTTCCAAAATGCACTAGAATGTGCTAGATGCTCGCCTGGAACAGACAAGTTGGGCTAATTCACATGATGAATATTTTAACTCTTGAGGGTGTAAAAATGAAACCAAATGGACCCGCAAGGGTCCATTTGGTTTCATTTTTACGCTCTCAAAGAGTTACATCTGGTTAACCAGCTGGCCCCCCCCCCCCCCCCCCCCAGGGTGGCCTGGCAAAGGCAAAATTGTCCCATGGGAAAATATATGCCAATCCGCCCCTGCTTTCAAGGTTGTCATGCAGTTTTAAGGTTTTGAATGACTGTGCACACAAAAGTACAAAAGTAAAACAGTGCAAGAATGCAACGTACTGTAAACTCACTGCTATAGCCTTTGAGCATTAAAAATGCCTTTAATCTGATAGGAACTACTGTAAAGCCTGTAAATTGCACTCTTCAACGAATACTTGTTGTTTTGTATTAATTGTTCAGCGATCCGCAACCTTTTTTCGTCCTAATTTCAAGGTCCCCCAGTTTAATATGCATTAGACCACGGAGGACCCCCAATCTGCACTGTACAATCACCATTTGGTCCGATTTTTAGTCGAGTTTCACAGACCCCTTTTGATCCTCGCATAGAAAGCCTACTGTCTTAAAACTGTTCATTATATTGTATACTTTATATATGGTTAATGTATTGGTGGCGGACTCCTCCGCCTTTTGTATTGTTATTGCTATTTTGGAATTATTATTATTATTATTATTATTATTTTTTATTTTATTTTTTTTCAACTTTATTTGTATGTCTTGTTGTGAAGCTGTGACAATGACAACGTCCTCTCTGGAAGTTAATAAAAGTTCTTCATTTAAAAACAACAACAACAACAATATCTTTATTATTTCTTTTAGTAATGAGATACCTCAGGAAAGAAAAAATAATCAAAAATGTTTCTTTATGATTTTAGGTGGTTTTGTAAACATTGTAAACAGTGGTCCTTGAGAGAGTTCCAGGTGGTCCTCTCCCCAGCTAAACGATGGATTTGGTAACCAAATGGACCCCTATAGATCTTTAACTTATTTTTAGAGCAAAAAAATTAAACCAAATGGACCCTTACAGGTCCATTTGGTTTCATTTTATGCGCTAAGAGTTAGGTTACTGTTAAACATTTCAATTATTAACTTAAAGCAGTTACAGTTATCAGAAAATGTTTATAATATTATAAAATATTACATAAAGAAAATGTCATGCCTGTGATTTCTCCTAAATACAGTGTGTGTGTGTGTGTGTGTGTGTGTGTGTGTGTGTGTGTGTGTGTGTGTGTGTGTGTGTGTGTGTGTGTGTGTGTGTGTGTGTGTGTGTGTGTGTGTGTGTGTGTGTGTGTGTGTGAGGCATGTGGTATGGTATGTTGCATCAGTTTGACAGAATAACACTATGGATGGAAAAGTTGCTCACTGCCACATACCCAAATAAAATGTACGTAGAGGAACAAACTGACGACACCTGGTGGACAAACAGAGTAACACCTCCTTACTAAACTGGCTCACATAAGTTGGAAAACCTAACTTAATAAATACCAATACCACACCTTAATAATACCAATTGTTACCTTATAACGTTTTAATCGTAAAACCAATGTACTGAAGGCTATCTTATAGTGATTTATTTGTTGATTAGTCACCTTTACAACAAGGCACGGCATGCAGAGATCAGACATTCCTGGAGTGAGTAACACTGATAAACGTGTGGGTTGCAACCTGCTTTCACTGTTGTTTTGAATTTGAAGAGCTGGCAGGTGTGTGGCAGTCGCAGGTGTGTGCCACGAAGTCACAGGTCTGTGCCATAACATAAGCATGGGTCCTGTCACTTTCTTGGCTTTGTTAATGCCTGGGTCAGGGGTTGACACTAAGGTTTCCAAGGCACTTGCCCACCAGTCAAGTGCAAGTCAGGTTCTACTTGCGTTAAAACAGGGGTTTTCAACAGGTGGTCCAGGGACCACCAGTGGTACCCGAGAGAGTTCCAGGTGGTCCCCAGTTAAGTTGGTTACCCAGATGTAACTCTTGAGAACGTAAATGGACCCTTGCGGGTCCATTTGGTTTCATTTTTGCACTCTCAAGAGTTAAAATTCATCATCTTAATTAGCCCAGGTCTACACAACTAGAGGATGTAGAAGATTAATGGTCATTTTGATGTGTGTGTTAATTTGCCTGTTTTGTTTCCCAAATCCAGCCTGGAATTGTGGACAGCTAGAAAGCAGGGAAAGACACAGAGGCAGAGTGCAATGACTGCCTTCAAGACAAATTTATCTTGTGTTGTGTTATAGTGCACTATGTTGCACACTTGCCCGATCGGGCAACCAGGTAGCAGTCTTCACTTGCCCCACCATTTTTTTACTTGCCCCGGGCAAGCGGGCAAGTGTTAGTGTCAAGCCCTGCTGGGTGCAACTGCAAACCACACGTTTAGACATTCCAGGAATGTCCAATCTCGACATGCCGTACCTTGTTGTAAAGGTGACTAAGGTAGAGGAAAGAATTCCCAAAACTATAGTTTCTGAATTTATGTGGGCCAGCTTATAACAGAAGAGAAATCAACTTGTGTGATCGCCACCATTCATAAATCACTTTGTTAATAAGTGCAATTAGTTTCTTATTGTATTATTAACAAGGGACAGTTCAACGTTGTGGAATTCGACAGTCACCAGTAAACATACTAGCCTACAATATGCATCTAGCCAATGATGGCTAATACAAATCTTAACCACCATCACATTGACTTTTTTTTTTAACATTGAAAATGTTTTCAATGCATAGGGTCCAAGGGGTAGAGTGGCCACTGGCCACAGGCACATTTTGCTAACTGCTGGACATGTTTGTGACCACTGGTTGCAAATGAAGTAGCCGCAATGTAAC
Source organism: Benthosema pterotum (assembly GCA_039105355.1). Taxonomy (NCBI): domain Eukaryota; kingdom Metazoa; phylum Chordata; class Actinopteri; order Myctophiformes; family Myctophidae; genus Benthosema; species Benthosema pterotum. The sequence continues at coordinate 46,301,796 of CM076975.1, read as the reverse complement.
TCTAGATTCTTTTATAGGAGAAATCTGCGATTTGCTTGTATTAAACCTCATGTTAAACTCACCAACATTGAAGCTGTATGGAAAGACTGAATTATCCTCTTTCTATCTGCAAAGCATTTGTTTGATAAAAATCCACAGTAGACATGTTATGAGCTACTTTCTGTCAGTAAATAAAAACTCCAAACTCCAGGACCAGAATCACCTGCAGAGAATTTATTGACTCATAACATGCCAATGGTGTTTTTTTTTTACTCAAACAAATGCTTTGCGGATAATTCAACCTTTCCATGAGTTTAACTCTGTTTAATACAAGCAAATCGCAGATGGAAATTCTTGTCATGGGTCGATGGACTGAATTGCAACTCTAGATTCTGGCAAATTATAAAAGGATCTAGAGTTTGAAAGACTAAAATAATGTGCTGTAAACTCAACTGCTAGCCTTCATGCATTAAACATGCCTTTCAACATTTTAGTAGGACCTACGGTAAATTTTGTATAATGCACTGTTCACTGTGTACACATTTTAAATTACATTTTGTGTGGTGTGGATCCAGGAAGGAATGAGTACATACCAGTGTGGTTGAATTTTAGGAGCTCACTGGACATCATGGACCTGCAAAAGACCGTTTAGAGTACACACACATGAGTTTATGTTGCGCTGTCCAGCCATCATCACATTCACAATACAGCAGCATGTATTGACCTTTTGACTCTGACTGACTAACTGGACACAGTTACATCACGTCGACACAATTTTTAAATAAAATAAACTCTTTATATTGCAGCACATCACTAACAAAGTGAGTTGGAAATATCATAATAATAACATATCAGACACACACAGAACCACTGAGCACGACATGTAAAAATGTCTAAAAATTAATCCTAGATTACAGATGTTGATTAGACAACAACCACTAATAAACATCTAATCTTGGATTAGACCTCTAAAAATCTTCCATTTTAGAATTTTTAGATTAGATTTTTTTTTTAGATTTAGTGCGATGTTAAACTCACCAACATTGCAGCTGTATGGAAAGGTTGAATTATACTCTTTCTATCTGCAAAGCATGTGTTTGATAAATATTCCCCATAGACATGTTACAGTATGAGCTACTTTCTGTGTTGTAGTTGTTGTACTGAAGATAACCCGGTCTGATGACAAACTGGAACACCTCCCAAGTCCAGCACTTTTAGTTACTGAGAGAAAGTAGCTCATAACACGGTCTGTGGAGTTTTTAATTTAAACAAATGTGCTGATAGAAAGAAGATAATTCAAGCTTTCCATACAGCTGCAATGTTGGTGAGTTTAACGTTGTTTAATACAAGCAAATCGCAAACCAAAATTCGTCTTCTTGGACCAACTTGCAACTCTAGATTTAGCCCAATTATATATGAATCTATAGTTGCATTGCGGCTATCACTAAAATACCAAACTACCAAGCAAAACATGACTGCAGCATACACCAAAACATATCAGTGTGCTTGCCAGACCATAGAACCCCATTGTGAATCCAGGTATGTTGAGCACACTGAGGTTAGGGGTCCCCAGCATGTAGAAACTGCTGGATTCTAACTTATATGTTTTAGCAATAGCTATGTGACCATACCATTAAAAAGGGGAATTCCACCCATTTTCTTTTTTTTTTTCTGAGAGCGTACAAATGGAACCAAATGAACCCGTTAGGGTTCATTTGGTTCCATTTGTACGCGTACAAATGGTTCCATTTGTACGCGTACAAATGGAACCAAACCATTTGTACGCGTACAAATGCTTCCATTTGTACGCTCTCAGAAAAGAGAGGCGTCTAAATAAATCCATTAACATGGTGAAATACATACATCTTGATGATGTCATCAAGATGTGTTTCACCATGTTAATGATTTTCTTCAGACCTCCATTTCTAGGAAACAATGGGGAGTGTTTTTATCATGTCCACACAACATCTCTTAGCTATATTAATGACATAGGCTATTAGAATGTTGAAAATGGATGGAATTCCCCTTTAACAACCCACAGTGTAGAAGGCAAACAAAAGTCAAGAATTCACCACAAAATGTTGGGCCATCATCACAATTCACTGTACACATTTGGGTAAGTGGATAAGGTCAATGACTTTTTCTTCTGCAAAGCGAATGCTTGGAATGGATTCAGCATCATGACAATCTCCCTAGTTAAGCATATGCATATCACATGGTGCTACATAAAGTAAAGTATCATGGAATTTTAACCGTATTTTGCCATCTAGGCCTATAGGATAACATGTTAATGGTAGTATGGTCACATATATGCCACTAATGAAAACTGCTCAACATAATGCAAGTTAGCATCTGGGGGACGCCTAGGCCCACTCTAGCTCTGGTCCAGAGCTCCACTGCTTCTGAGTCTGACTTGCATTACTCAGAAGCAGTGGAGCTCTGGACCAGAGCTAGGCCCACTGAACATTTCTGAATGTACTGTAGCCTACTCATAGAGAAATGAGCCTACTCCACATGCCTGGGTTCACATTCTGGCAAATGGAGTGTATTGTGGACACACATGGCCCTTCCCCATTATCATGACATGCCCATCTCATGTCTACTGATTTAGGTGTTTCAATAAACCCACTTTCAGACCCTTAAATCTCACCTGCAAAAGCCAGTTTATACACACAAACAATGTGATCTGCTGCTCTGTCCAGGGATCACATTCTCAACACAACAGGATGCATTGTATTGTCTTTGGTCTTCTTCATTGACTGATAAACCTAGTTCTCAAGTCACTGGCGTGTTTTGCCCCCTTGTGGCTTAGAGGAGATCTGCTCTTGACAGGCAAGGGATACTATTTGAGTATTTCAGAAATACCTGCATAAATTACAGATCGAAATGACCAATCTTCTACATTTTCTAGTTGTGTAGGCATGGGCTAATTCAGATGATGGATATCTTGACAGTGTGATAATATTTTGACAGTGTTGAAACCGAATGGCCGTGCAAGGATCCATCGAAGAGTTACAGTACATCTGGTTAACAAACTTTCAATCATTTAGGTGGGGAGTGGGGACCCCCCTTGAACCACTGGTTGAAAACCACTGGCACTGGTATAGAACAATGACAAAAATGAAATGCACTTTTATCTTTTTAACTATATGACTTCAGACTTGTCATCCCACAAACTACACTATGAACTTGAATAGAATGAATTAGAATGAAATAAACACTAAAAAAAAGAATAGGGGGCTTCATGGCTTAGCCTTGAAAGACATATGTCTACTTTCTTATTTTGTGCACTAATATTATTGTTACAAGGGTGGCTTTACATATTGGGCATGTTGTCAGTGATCTCAAAGTGTGGTCCAGGGACCCTCCTGGTTCTGTGAAGGAGTATGTGGGTGTGTAACCCTGAGAGTGTATAAATCAGGGCTTGACACTAACACTTGCCCGCTTGCCCGGGGCAAGTAAGAAAATGGTGGGGCAAGTGAAGACTGTCTGCTACCTGGTTGCCCGATCGGGCAAGTGTGCAACTTAGTGCACAATAACACAACACAAGATAAATTTGTCTTGAAGGTGGTCATTGCGACCTGGGCTAATTAAGATGATGAATTTTAACTCTTGAGAGTGTAAAAATGAAACCAAATGGACCCGCAAGGGTCCATTTGGTTTCATTTTTTACATTCTGGGGACAACCTGGAACCCTCTCAGGGACTACGTGTTGAAAACCCCTGGTTTAAAGCACCCAAGTAGGAAGTAAACCTAAATGCAAAATGTACAATATATTTTTGGGGGGCAAGTGACCATGACCTGAGGGGCAAGTAGAACCTGACTTGCACTTGCCCGATGGGCAAGTTCTTCGGAGACCTTAGTGTCAACCCCTGTAAATGGTATGAGTTATGCCGGGAGGGGGGCTGGGGGGGGGTCCTCAAAAATGAAAGGGGAAATAGTTTGAACACTCAGTCTTTCATATCATATAGGAGCCTTAATGTAAAGTGTTCTCAGGAACAGGTCATTTGATTTTGGCCTCATAATAATGTCATCAATGCACCCTTTGTATAATTCCTCCTCTACCTTCAGTCTTCAGTCCCAAATTTGCATTTCCACTTTGTTTACAATGTCCACCATTGTTGATTTCCCAAGTTGACATGAAATTTAAACAAGCCTGGTTTTATCCAACATCAGTATTATAATGACTCTACTTTAATGACGGTTCATAAAGAAATGACAAGGACTGTTTATACCAGTGGTGATTGAGGCTCAAACCATTAGAAATAAGCTTGATGGAAGGTAAAGAAGAGGCCCGATGCAGGGGCGGATCTAGGAATGGGCATGGGGGGGGCAATGTCCCCCTAAATAACCAGTCTGCACCCCCAAACACGATGCCATGCAAAACAAGATATTAGAAGATAAATAAGATATTTCAAATTAAAGTGCTTATATTTAAAATTTAACAGTACTACTGCTACTAATTACAATTTTGGCACCACTAAACCAACAGCATTTCATCATTGAAAACAGAAAACTCTCTGAGTCAGACCTTTAGCTTTTTGCATGCTGCGTGTCTGTTGCAACTTGAAAAACAACTGATGTTATTTTTGATGCTTTACTTGACTAATAAAAGTCCTGTAACTGAAAATGGTATGGGGCGTCTTCATCGCCCGAAGCTGCCCCCATACCATTTTCTCTTGCCCCTCCAACATATTATCTCCCCCCCCCCCCCCCCCCCCCCCCCCCCCCAAATGTTATATCCGCCCCTGGCCCGATGTCTTTACAATATGTCTGTTGTGCAATGTGTTGACAGACAGCTGCTGTGTTTTGCCAAAATAAAAGTCTTGCCTCGCTGTGTTGTAACTGGATACACAGTTATTGTTACCACAACAATGGCAGACAGAGAGTAGTGCGTGTGAGGCATTATGACGATCATTCATCGCCTGTCTTTGGTCTTTCATGTATTTCCCTTGATAGGCAAACTCTTTTATTGTTGTGAACAGCAGCAAACATTAGAAATATTAACACATTCAAGTTTCTACGAAATTCAGTATGCTGCACACAATATGTATAAAAAAACACATGAAAATATAGCTGCAAGCAGCAATAAAACGTGACCAAGCAAGCAGCAATAAGGAGTCAGAACAATATGCAGAAGAAGGAACATATTTTTGAGAAATTATCTGAGGGGGGTGCTTTTGCCCCGGGTCCATACAATAGTGAATGAATAAATGAAATGTAAAATTCCTACAGTAGCCTACATGTCAACATGGCCTCCTACAACAAAACTGATAAAAGCTTGGAGAATTACAGTACAATTCAAGTACAACTAGAAGAAATTGTGAAATAAATGTGATTGGACACTAGTTAACAACAGTTGTTTAATGGCCACTTTGTTCAAGAAGTTAATCTAACATAATCTGGCACAATGTTTTAACCACTACACTGTTACATGAAATGATCAAGGCTTGTACAATGCAACGCTTTCGTTGGGTAGGTTACTACTGGAAATCTAGAATGTCGAGGTATGACCTGGCCGGGAATCGAACCCCAGTCTCCCAGTCTCAGGGCAGACACTAACCACAAGGCCACTGAGTTGGTGCCATTACCATAACATTGAGTTTTATCATCTCAATCACAAAGTGACATTTCCGTGAATGTCACTTTCATGATATGCGAGTGTAACTCAGTGCTATTGAGAAGTAGGCAGAAATGCATTGGACTCAAAGTAAAAGCCCAGCTTGAATCCTTTTATGTTAGGTCTTTTTAAGTAATAGCAAATCATACACATTGCAGAGACTTTAATTGTTACTGTAAAATAATTCAAACCGGCTGTCATTTTACATCTCATCTTACTCACTTCAAACAATGTGTTTCAGACACTAGACTATGATTTGTCACCGTTAGGCTCACTGTGACCACTGATCACGTGACTAACCCAATGTAACTGTGTACCCCATCATTGGCGCAACTCCGTCTCTAAATGGCTCTGGTGCGTTGCATTAAAATTGGATTTTAGATCATGCAACAGCATGCAGCAGTGGATAAACAAAACACAAGACAAATCAGTTTATAAAGAAAACTGAAGCAATAGGACATGTGGGTGTGACAATCTGCCACATTCTGATGTGAAACTCTACTTACAATATAAAAGTATACTGGTTTACGGCAGTATGTTTTTATGAAGTGTATCCTTTAAACAAACAACTACCCTTAATCAATGATTATCTATGATAAAAATGCTTCAAAACAAGAGCCTCCACATCAATGTTAACAATTAATGTGATTCATAAGAAGACTCCTCACAAAGCAGCAATTTTCATTGGCTTATAAAAACGTCATTTTTTGATGAAAACAAATTTGCTTCGGAACTTTTGTCCGGATGGGGCCAAAGTTCTCATGTAGCAGGTGTCATGCAAATTGATCAAAAATCCAGGCAGAGAATCAGGCATGAGCATTTTTCAAACTGCTTAAAATGGCAGACACTCTGGGGGTGGAGCTTACCGGTCAAAGTTACAGATGTGTTCCACATGAATCAAGGAACATGTAGAAACAAGTCCCATGATTTTTGGCCAAACGAGGCCCGAGTTATGGTTGTTCAAATGTTTCAGTTTCAAAGAATTGTTATAGCGCCCCCATTTGAGCAATTGGAGTAAGACTGGTTTTGCTGCTATTTGGCATCCCCCTCTACAAAACTGTAAAATATCAGAAGCAGATTACGCTGCATGTGTAGATTAGGGGCATTAGAATCATTTTCACAAACAAGCAATTTTCATTGGCTCGTAAAAACATATTTTTTTCACTTAAAACAAAATTCACACCTATTTTCATATTTGTATGGCTTCAAAGTTCATGTGTAGGTCGTTGTTATGCATTTTGATCAAAGATTGTAGGAGAAGAGACATTTTAACTGTTTTACATATAATTCAAGATGGCGGTTCATCTAAAGGTCAAGAGGTCAAAAGTCAGAATACAAAAGTTGTTCGGCATAAGCAGACGCATAAGGGAATATAAGTTACATTTCTGAGAGTCAAGCAGTTCATGAGTTATAAGTGTTTAAAGTTTGCAATTTCAGTTGAGTGCTGTAGCGCCACCATTTGACCAGTGGTCACAGGCTTCGCATCATCACCGTTTGGCATCACCCTCTACCAGATTACCAATTTTCGCGAAAACCGACTGCACGGTTCAGCCAGAACAGCTATTTTTGGCGGAAGAAGAAGAAGGAGAAAAGCAGCAATATCAATTAAGTGACCAAGTCACTGCTTGGTCACTTAATAAAATAAAAATAAAAGTGGCCACATGAAGTATTTGTTCAGTAATGTGGACAGTGATTACAGATGATCTTGAAATGAACCAACTATTGTACATTTTACTCATAGTGAGCCTGTAGATCAGCTATTCCCAACATGCAACGAAACACAACATGACTCATCTTTTAGTTCTACTGTACCTGTCTGACATACTCTATCTAGTCTTATAGTTGTAGTCATCATAGCTTTAGTTTTTATTTTTAATCTTTTCAGACATGCTTTTCAGCACTCTCACAACAGTATAACTTTAGAACAGGGGTTTTCAACCTTTTTTTTTATACCAGGGCCCACTATTTATTCAGAATTTGAGCCACGAACCACCATTTGTTGACATTTTAGCCCCACGGACCCCAAAACTAAAGATTTCTTTTGCTTTGGGCCACAATTCCACACTGGATTTGGGAAACAAACAGACAAAACATATACAGACCAAACTGACCATTAATCTTCTACTTGTGTAGAGATATTTTAACTCTTGAGAGTGTAAAAATGAAACCAAATGGACCCGCAAGGGCCCATTTGGTTTCATTTTTACATTCTAAAGAGTTACCTCTGGTTAACCAACTCAGCTGGGGACCACCTGGAACCCGCTCAAGGACCACTGGTGGTCCCCGGACCACCTGTTGAAAACCCCTGCTTCAGAATAATGTGTCCCTGAGGGCATTACATACAGGTAAAGGACTGAATGAATGAATGAATGAATGAATGAATGAATGAATGAATGAATGAATGAATGAATGAATGAATGAATGAATGAATGAATGAATGAATGAGTGGCATGTCGCCCAGCTTAAACCTGCAGTTTTTATGCAGTGTTGATTTCGTCGACTAATACTAGGACAAAAATGTTTTTGAAAACTACCGCTTACATCGACTTTACACCATTCAGATAGGACTTTTTTGTGCCGTCCTGGCCACTCACCCACTGAGGATGATGAGGATGTCATGCACATACCATCTATGAATAAGAGACGCAAAGTCATTTTACGCTTGTACACACAAAACAACAGATCTACAAGCTCTAGCCTGGCTAAAGCCAGACCAAAAATCAGCTGTTGGCAAATAATTGCCTGTCAGCAGATCTGGAATAGCTCATTTGTACAACCATTTCCCACTCTGGAGGGGGAAATGGTTGTACAATTGAGCTATTCTAGACCAATCTGCTGAGTGTAGGACAAGTGGCAGATTCAAAGAGGGCTATAGGCTCGAACGACTGGTTTTAAGAAGGTCACAACCTTTTTAAAAAGTGTCGTGACCACGGCCTCAAAATCATCTCACTGCCTCTCACCGGCTCAAAGGGACATTTCACAATTTTTGCAAAAATATACATACCTGTTAATGACATTTATAAGACTTAGAAAACTCTCCTGGTCGTCTTTATGTGTGGTTTTAGATGTTTCAGATGTTAGCAGTGAGCGCAGTATCTATGATGTCGTCATCGACACTACTTCCTGGACTACAATTCCCACAGTTCTTTGGTGCACTGGATGGGGGGGGGGGGGGGGGGGGGTCTGTCTTACTGAGACAACATGAGGTCCAAGGACTATCTAATAAGGACAGGAAGCCAAGACACCTATGGGGGAGTCCACATTGGTTCATGGGAGGAAACAGACATGCAGCAGTACAGACCAGGAAGTTTGACGCTTGCAGACCATGCATGCCATTGGTCTCTTGGATGGTTTGACTTCCTGATCTGTACTGAGCATGTCTGTTTCCTCCCATGAACCAATGTGGACTCCCCCGTGGGTGCCTTGGCGACATCTCCTAGATCAATTCTCCTTGGTACAGACCAGGAAGTTTGACGCTCGCAAACCATGCTATGGCGCATGTCTGTTTCCTCCCATGAACCAATGTGGACTCCCCCATAGGTGTCCAAGTTCCAACATATGTAAAACTGCATATCGCACACATGAAGACCTCCAGCAAAGTGCTCTAAATCTTCTAAATGGCATTAACATTTTTTTTTCTTTTGCAAAAATGGTGAAATGTCATTCTAAGAGCCCCCAGGTCCATTCCAATATGGCTGCCGGACACGTATCAGGCCTGTACGTGCGGCGCGGAGCGGCTGGCTCTACTCCTTCTTGTACTCCTCCTCCAGCTTCAGCTTCTCTGCGTTGTTGCCCAGGAGGCCGGTTAAGTCGCTGCACAACTGCACCTTGTCGAAGAAGTTGAAGTCGGCCACGTAGCGCCCCCCGGTGGTGCTGAAGAGCACGGGCCGGAACTCATAACCCCACAGGATCTCCTGAGGCACGTAGGAGGTGCGGCTCTGCAACGCACGGCACAATCGGTATCAGTTTTTAAAAACTGGAAATTAAGACTATTACTAGACAGGCAGACTCTGTGTATTGAAAAAGGCAAAGAAGTTAAGGGATAATGGGTTTAGTGGTGACGGAAATCTAGGCCATAATGTCCTTGATTTTTGTCAGAGATACTTCCTTTTCTACATTTCACCATGAGGTCCCCCTCCCTCCAATGCAGTCTGCATTGGTGCCGGTTGTCTTTTCTAATGTGGGTATTTTTTTTTTCTCTCTTTTTTTCACACATCACATTTTAATAGTATATTGATAATCACACTTGTGTTTTATGTCACCTTGGGGCAGCCTTTACATGTAATCCCAGAAATAATCTATCCCTACTCCTCTCCTCCCCTCCCTTTTGCCACTCTCCTCTCCAATCACTCCGGTTGAAACTCTTGTTGCAGGGGTGCTGGTTTTTAAAAATCATATAGTGGTCCAACTATCTTGTAGTGTGTGGTTTGATGTGATGTGTGGAAAAAAATACGTTTGGAGCTACTAGAATACCCACAATGCAAACTTTATTGGAGGGAGGGGGGCCTCATGGTGAAATGTAGAAAAGGGGACATCTGTGATAAAAAAAAACAAAAAATCAAGGACATTATGTATCATGTCACAGGAATCAAGGTAGATTGATGCCCAATGTGTTTTGGTGTGGAATTCTCCTTTAATGCCAAATGGCCCTGCAGTACCTATCCTACCTGGCAGGTGGCGGCGGTGGACTCCATGGTTGCGTTGAGCGTCACCAGCAGCTCAAAGTCTCGGGTGTGGAGGTTCTCAGCGGTCAGGCCTGCCAGAGGACTGCTCTCATCCAGCACATGGTAGAAGGTGAGAGGCAGGATGAGGAACGGACACTCTCCACTGGAGTCCATGTAGAAGTCCACGTGGCTCTGGTGCACGCTGGTCTTCTCACCTGCAGAGGAGGGACAGACAAACAGACAGACAGACAGACAGACAGACAGACAGACAGACAGACAGACAGACAGACAGACAGACAGACAGACACAGACAGACAGACAGACAGACAGACAGACAGACAGACAGACAGACAGACAGACAGACAGACAGACAGAGCTTTTATACACTGAGCAGCACTGACACCTGAGATTCTACAAAATGTCTTGTTGACACAGTTTTCTGTTCAGCAACCGCCACCAATCACCCCCAGTGTTGCCAAATGCCAAAATCCAAAATGCACTAGTGGCACTTCCAAAATGCACAAGACTAGAATGCGCTATAGAGCAAGAGTGGTTTTCAACCATTTTCATACCAAGGCCCACTATTAATTCTGCATTTTAGCCACGAAGAACCACCACCTCCATGGAAAATCTCCTGTCAGATAGGCACAGTAAAATGGCGCCCCCTAAGGAATAAAATTATGAACTATTTTTAACATTTTATGTGTTTTGAAAGTTCAATTCTAGTTATAGAGGGCAAGTATAATGTACTATTTATCCATATGAGGCTTATTAGCCCGGGATCCTTTTAAAGCATGTCTGGTGGTCGCCACCCCCTCTCATGGCGCCCCAGGCAACTGCCTTGTCTGCCTAATGGCAAAAACGCCCCTGATCTGATCCGAGGTCTTGCCTTCCTCGGTGACGTTGGGGTGCAGCAGCTTGCCGGCCAGCTGGCACTGGATCAGCAGGCTCTTCCTCATGTTGGCCACGCGCACCATCAGGCACAGCTTGCCCTCGCGGCGGCACACCACCGCCGAGTGGCTGAACTTGATGGTCTCCGCTCGCTTCTTGGGCCGCGCCAGCTTGGCCAGGAAGGCGCCCGTCACGAAGATCTCGGCCAGGCCGGTGATGACCAGCTGAGCCACCAGCGTGAAGATGGCCAGCGGACACTCCTCGGAGATGTAGCGGAAGCCGTAGCCGATGGTGGTCTGCGACTCCAGCGAGAAGAGGAAGGCTCCGGTCAGCGTCTCCACGTTGACCAGGCAGCGCGTGTGGTTGGACGGCAACGCCTGTGAGGTACAAATTAGAGATCAGTGGATTAGAGGTCCACGGTGGGACAGTAGTTAGTGCTGTCGCCTCACAGCTCGAAGGTCCTGGGTTCGATTCCCGCTAGGGGCGCTGCTGTGGGTGCTGGCGGCGTGTCTGCTCCTCCGCGTCATCAGTGCCCATACCCGAGGCGGGGTTGGCGTGTGCATGTTCTCCCCGTGTCCCCTAGGGTAGATACCCTCACAAAAACATGCTGTGATCCCTGATCCTGGACTCTAGACTGCCTCCCCCTGGCCAGCCGGGGCGCCTGATGGAGGGGACAGGAACTGGTTGGAATAACGTGTTCCTTCCACGCACTACGTCCAACCAGGGAAACTCCCCCCTGTCAGGTGAAAAGAAGGCAGCTTGGACTCCTCATGCATTGAAGGAAGCATGAGGCCAGTCCGCTGCCTCCCCAGGTTGGTGGAGGGTGTGTAGAGCCCAGGATCACATTAGGAATTAGCACTGGGTGAAAAAATGGGTTACAAAATCGTGGGATAAAAAAAGAAAAAGAAAAAAAAAAAGAGATCAGTGGATTGCAGATTTATCAGCGGATCATCCGTGAATTAGGATGGTTTAGGATCAATGGGTTGTATAATTAATTGATATTGGATAATCCGTGGATGAACAACTGCTCGTACTACAAGGTTTCATCTGACAAAAACGATATGAAAAGCTTACATGTTATATTAGAGCTTATATTAGAGATCAGCAGATTGCAGATTCATCCGCGGATGACGCGGATTGTGGGTTATATAATTGATATTAGATAATCTATGGATGATCGACAATATGCGCGGATGGAATTCGGATGGGGGAAAAGCTCTTCCGCTGATCTCTAGTGCAAATGCAAAAATACTTTGATTACATTCGCCCAAGTGTGGACAAGTGTGGGATCACAGTATTCCTGGTCTCTAAACTGCCTCCCCCTGGCCAGCCAGGGTGTCTGATGTAGGGGAAAGGAACTGTGGGAATAGGGTTCTTTACACATGCTACGGCCAACCAACTCCCCCATTTTGCACCCTCACAAATATCTAACTACTTGCATGAGCAGGGTGAGTGCAAGTAATTCAGGGGGTATTTAGGGGTATTTACCGGTACTTGCCCTCTGCAAGTTGCCCAATGTGCAAGTTGGCAAAAATGATGTCTATAGTGAATACGCCTGTTAAGATTGCCCAAGCCAGTGCGAAGTGCTAAAGCAACTGTTACGGGTTAAGATGGAATTTGAACAAATACTGGTACCTCCTCGAAGTCGCCGTTGCCCATGCCGATGAAGTAGAAGATGACGCCAAAGATGAACCAGGTCATAACGAAGGTGGAGGCGAACAGCGTCAGCTTGTAGCGCCACTTCATGTCCACCACCGTGGTCCAGATGTCGTGCAGGTACAGCTTGACCATGCCCTCCACGTTGTCGATGCGCACGTTGTTGTGGCCGTCCTTGGACACGATGCGCCGCGGCACCATCGCCTTCTTGGCCTCCGTGCCTTTCATGGTCGGTTCGTGGGGCAGGGCAGGGCGGGACGGGGGCGGACGTCACAGAAACCCTGCGGAGATGGAGTTCAACGCTATGACCATCAGTGGTTCTCAAAGTTCTTTTATGTGAAGCAGGGTTATTATAGTTATGGATTTTTTAGTTTAGTTTTAGTTAGTTTTGACAATTTATTTTCTAATTCAGTTAGTTTTTAGAGCAGGTTTGCTAGTTTTTATTTAGGTTAGTTTAGTTAGTTTTAGTTTAGTTATAGTTTTAGTTATTTTTTTCTGTGCTTTGGTTGTGAGGTATAGGCTTAAAAATGTGCCAAAGTGGGAAATGGTTGGTATTCAACTTTGCTTTGAGTTTCTTAGTAGATTGGATGATTGCACTCTCCCACAAGAACACAATTTCTACCCCCAGTGTTATGGAACTCGGTAGTGGATAGAAGATCTAGAAGCACCTCCTCCTCATGCTGGTCACCAAAACATTTTGGATTTAGTGGGTAATGTGGGTTCAGAAGTTTTCTGAGCCCACATAACAGTTTTAGTTTAGTTGTTTTTTTTTTCATTAATTTTTAGTTTCAGTTAACTCAAATCCGAATTCTACTGAAAATCAGGCGATTCCCAGTATAGGCTGCTTATTAAGCAGAGTTTCTCAACCAGGCATGTTGCCTGCCAGCCATCTGACTTGATAGGCGTCCTCAGCCCCTATGTCGCGATGCAGTCCATTTTAACGCACATTAGGCTACTTTATTGCGGTTGTTTTGGTCAATATACTCGCCTACTCTAACCTTAAGGCTATAGCCTGGCCTAGCCTGAAATGATTTTGGCCTGGGGGGCAGGGCGCAGGTTATAAATATGGTTCAGGGACTACCATTAGAGAATATCTTATGGCCCCATCTCAAAACGTTTTAATGTAAGTGGGGCTCCACTTCATATTGTAAAAATCAATGTTACTAGAGTGATAAAAATGGAACCAAAAGGACTTTGTAAACTCTGTGTGTTCAAGACCCACAAGGGTCTATTTGGTTTCAAAGCACCATTTAGCCTGGGACCCCCTGGGATCCCATCAAGGGGATCACATCTATGATGAAGATTTCAGGATTTGGGAGCTTTTCTAGGCATGAATCTACGGTAATGCCATTGTGCTATTTCACAATGTTATCACCTGTCTGTCTGTCTGTCTGTCTGTGTTCAGTGCATTAAAGTCATACTTTCCAAGGTCAACCATGGATCACTATTGTTTACAGTAATGCATTTGCGAGTGTATGTCTCATGTTCACTATTGTGAACTTCAAATGAAATCAGAGTGTGGCTGAACTCTTTTTACTTTAAGTTGTTTGAAATCTGTGTTTGTGATCATTCAGATCAAACATTAGAAAACATTCATCGAACCATTTCAGCCCCATTTGCTTTTGTCTGTGCTTGCCTTGTAGACCCTATCTAGGTTTTGACACATTTTGAAAAGGTGTAGGTAGCAAACTATATTCTACAAATATCTGATCTACAAGTGAGCTAATCTATTTTCTGTCAAGACATCTATTATAGAGCGAAAACATTAAAGTCACTATAGTAATAGTATAGGTCCGTTCAGGGACTCCAGTCAACCAAGTACAGGACTTAAATAGCAAAACCAAACCTGAATACTCTTCCACAACTCCTAGTAACACATTTACAGGTTTATTTCTTCTGCAAATTAATAGGTTAACATCAAACTAGATTGAATGAATAACTAAAGAGGTACTAAAGCTTTGTTGGCTACCCGTTACTTCCGTCGTTATAAACTTTATTATAGTGTATCTATGATGACTAAAACTATGACTAATATTGAAAATGTAGTAAGTAATGTAATATTATGTTTGGTTGTACTATTTTTGGCACACATAGCTAAGTATTAATCAGGCATTACATAATTTACAATACCATCAAGGCCTCAATAGTAGATTTAGTAAACTCTCAATCAGCTAAAAAAAACAGGCCAAAACGAAAACCATTCCAGATGACTAAAATATAACCAAACCTATAACTTAGGTTATTCAAAAGACATGCATCTAAAACAAAATCAACTCAAAATCTGCTTTTTCCCCCCAAGATAGATCAAAATGACAACAATAACAATTCTTCTACATTCTCCAATTGTGTTGACATCTTACAAATTATCTCAAGTAATGCAAATGTTTAACAATTACTTGACTCTTTAAGAGTATAAAATGAAACCAAATGGTTTCATTTTACACTCTTCAAGAGTTATAGATCCATAAGGTTTATTATACAAATGCGCGATTATTATTTGATAAACAATGACGTATACTATACTTTTCCCGTCCTGTCAAAAACCATGTACAGCAGTGGTTTTCAACCAATGGTCTGGGGACCACCAGTGGTCCTTGAGATGGTTCCAGGTGGTCCCCAGCTAAGTTGGTTAACCAGATGAAAAGTTGGTTAACCAGATGTACAGTAACTCTTTGAGAGCATAAACATGAAACCAAAGGACCTGCCAAGGGTCCATTTGGTTTCCTGTTTACACTCTCAAGAGTTAAAATATTCATCCAAATTGGCCCACTGAATTAAAAAGTCTACACAACTAGAAAATGTAAAAGAATGGTGATTTTGATCTGTATGTTTGCCTGTTTGTTTTGCAAAAATCCAGCCTGGAATTATGGACAAAAGCAAAAGAAATCAAAATTAGTTTTGGATCTGTGGGGAGAAAATAATGGTCGCTGGGATCAAAAAGGTTGGAAACCACTGATGTATAGAATATAGCCATTGTTTGAATATAATTACATCTACTCTTATACAACATAAAGGCTTGAGGTATATTCCACTCACCTGGTGCGTGCTCTCAGACGGTGCTAGAAATTAGAATGCAGTCAGGTGTGTGTGTCTGTGTTTCCGGCCGACACAGAGCGAATGTGTGTGTGTGTGTAAGATGAAACGTCTTAATAATAAGCACCCTAACACACAATGTCTGTTCTCTCTGCTATTGTCCCACAGGAGGGAGAGAGGGAGAGAGAGAGACAGAGAGAGAGAGACAGAGAGAGAGAGAGAGAGACAGACAGAGAGGTGAACTTTGTCCCGTTGGTATTCAGGACAGCTCCATGAGAACCTGGACAGGAGCTGTTGTTTCTGCCCAGATTTGGGTCGACTTTGATTCCATCTCCACCAACAAACACCACACCTCTCCTCCCTTTTGTGTCGCGTTTATTGACTAAAACATGACTGTGTTGTTGTTGTTGTTCCCTTTTTTATGTGGTTATGTTGGGGGTGTATACACATGCACGCACATGCAAACGCGCGCGCGCACACACACACACATACCCTCATTTACCGTCTTGCTTCCGCAGGACAGTCATATACTGTATGTCCTGAAGGACATTGTAAAGCAGAGTTTCACAATGTTTGTATGTGGGTCATGCGGAAATGTCACCTTTCTTTTGTTTTTATTATTACTGTTGTTTTTCCTACTGTGTATTTGTCATTTTCTATATATTCCTATCAAAGTATTTTGAGAAATAAAATCAATCATCATTTTTGTGATATTTTGAAAGGGTAAAATAAAATAATATAAAAAAAAATCATTTGCCGCATTTAGCAGATCTACAAACTCACAGTGTGTTGTGTAATTGCTGTCCACTGATCTCACCTGCCTGCGTGCGTGTGTGTGTGTGTGTGTGTGTGCGCGTGTGTGCGACTGTGCGTGCACGTGCGCATGCATGTGTGACCTTGGATGAAGCTGATAGGAGCTCCTTCTGTTTGCTATTAACCACACAGAAGACCTAGCTGTGTGTAGTAGAAACACACTGTGTGTGTGTGTGTGTGTGTGTGTGTGTGTGTGTGTGTGTGTGTGTGTGTGTGTGTGTGTGTGTGTGTGTGTGTGTGTGTGTGTGTGTGTGTGTGTGTGTTACAAGAATGTCAAACAGGCAGGTGTAACTCAGGACTTCCTTCACACATTACACACACTGACTCAGAGGTTGTATCACACACTGACGTCAGATTGTCGTAAATTCGCAATGGAAGACACAAACTCGTGTCATGGTGGGAGGAAGGCAGAAGACAAGTCCAGCCAGGGCCGGTTCTAGGCATGGGCATGGATGGGGGCAATGCCCCTTTAAATGCCCTGACTGTCCCACCAAACATGATGGCATGCAAAACAACCCAAATTTCAAATTAACCCATTTAGGCCTCACCTAAGGTTTTTGAAAAACTTTAAATATTTATATATCAGCATAAAAACAAATTGAATATTTGAATACTGTACATACTGTACAGGATCCAAATATGGATTCCCGTCCTTAATGGGTTTAAGTTAAAGAGTATATTTAAAATGATTTGAAACACTACAACTGCTACTACTGTAACTAACGACAACTGTGGCACCACTAAATCAACACCATTTCATCTTTCAAAACAGAAAACTCTGAGTCAGACCTTTAGCTTTATGCATGCTGCGTGTCTGTTGCAACTTCAACAACAACTGATGTTATTATTGATACTTTACTAAATAAAAGTCCTGTAAGTCCTGTATTTTTCTGTGTGTATGTTTAGGTTACGGTATGAGGAGGCTTGCTATTCACAGCAGTCAGTAGACCAAAACGACCAGATTAAGTAGTACACTATGCACTGAATGGTACCTACAGAATTGCGTGCATACACTACTAGAAAAAGCCGAAATCCCTAAATACGGTATGTACTTATAGGCAGAAGTGTGCCACTGTGGTTAGTTGGGGCAGGGTCAGTTTGGGTTTTATTATTTACTATTCCGTCCATAACACATCGCAGCTGTGTTTAGGGTTAGGGTTAGTTATGGAGGCGGCTGAGTCGGCTCTACCGACCTTCGCAATGGTCAGCACGGCAATTTGCGCGGCTAGGCTAGTACGTGGATCCCTGTATGAGACTGTATGTTTTCCTGTTTTTGTTTTCTGCGAAATCCAGCTTAGCATTGTGGACAAAAGCAAAAGAAAACTGTAGTTTTGGGGTCATCAAATTGTGGTCATTGGCTCAAATTCTGAATAAATAGTGGGCCCTGGTATGGAAAAAGGTTGAAAACCATTGACCTACAGGACAAGAGAGAGAGAGAGAGCACCTCACCTGTTCAAACATGTTCTCCTTCTTTGGTCACAGGGCAACAGGGCAGATCATCAATAGGCCTATATAGGTGACCGTCATTCTCCAATCTGTCAATCAAATCAAACAATCAATCAATCAAACATTATTTACTTATGAGATAGGAGGTGCTGCCAGCATCAAGCAGCAGGGGGCGTCAAAGCACATTGAATAAATTGCAAAGCAACATGATTTCTGGTTTAGTTAGTCAGTCATGACCTTGATGTAAGCCCTAACCACACCATAAGGGTCGACTCCTTATGACTACTTGCGACCATTATTCGGAATGGCATGTTGTAAATTAAGAGTTATATTGGTGTCATTTGTTTTGTTGCAGGGACCTGTATTGTTGTGGTTTGGGCCTTTTAGTGCTTTTCCTGGTTATATCATCAGTAGGTGTAAACCTGTAGATTCTTTCCCTAGTCAAAAATCCTATAGGGTTCAGAGAGAAGAATTGGGACTCCTCATGCACTGAAGGAAGCATGAATCCAGTCCGCTGCCTCCCCAGATTGGCGGAGGGTGTGTAGAGCCCGGGATCACATTAGCAATTGGTACTGGGTGGGAAAAATGGGTTACAAAAATGTGGGATGAAAAAAAAAGAATCCTATAGGAATTCTATAAATAAAAATCCTATGATTGTTCCAAAATCTTCTAGGATTTTTGCCTAGTGTTTGTGTACCCTCTTTTTATGCAACACATGAGGTGTGCCATGAGACATCATTGCTATAAATTGGATATTATATTCCACAAGAGAACGAGTTACACTCCAGGTGGAAATTCTATTGTCACCAGATTATCAGTATTGTATGCTTACTGTTACTTAACCATAAAGAATGAGAGTCTACTTTTTTCCAGACCACTGCCCATATGTCTGCCATCAGGAGTGGAGTGGACTGGAGGGGAGATGAGGGGAGCGGGGGTGTGAGGGGACTGGCGGGGGCCACCAAGGTGAGCGAGAACTATTAGTCCAGAGGGACCCCTCCCATGCAGGGCCCCTCCCTCCCGCTCCCAGAGGCCCTCCCAGGGGCCACAGATAAAAGACAGCCTCGGGAGGAGAACATTTCCCAGAACAAGTCCTCCTTCTCCAAGACTACCAGAGTGCAGTGTCTGGACTTCATCACTGCAGGTCGTTCACAGAACTAACCCACTGCTACGAGAGTGTTGAAGGGGAACAATTAGCTATTGTTTTATTTTTTTGTTTTGTTTAGTTTAGTTTCTCTCTCTTAACCCATTTTGTCCTCAATAGATTCTACAACGTAGTTTCTGATGCTACATTCTAGTTTCTGATGCTACATTCTAGTTTCTGACACTACATTCCAGTTTCTGACACTACATTCTAGTTTCTGACACTACATTCTAGTTTCTGACACTGCATTCCAGTTTCTGACACTACATTCTAGTTTCTTACACTAGATTCTAGTTTCTGATCTAGATTCTATTTTTTATTTTTTCTAGTTTCTGACAATAGATTCTAGTTTCTGACACTAAATTCTAGATTCAATTTTTTGACACAAGATTCTTGTAAAAAAAAAACTATGTTTCTGTGTCAGTGATGCTCAACATACTTCATGCCCAGGACCACCAGAAATATCTATATTTGGCTGCGGACCCCTATCTGAAAACATGTTGTTCTAGGGATCCCCCAGAAGCAAAGATTTGAGTTAAATTTGCTTGCTTCTGAAATAATATATTCAAAGATTTTTTTTGACACATTTTCACGATTTTTCAAAAATATCAGACCTACAAGCTCATAGCGCGCCACTCGGTGGCGCGCTATGAGCTTGTAGATCTGATATTTTTCAAAGGGTTAAGCAGCCGCTGTGTTTGAGGGTGTGCACGTGCCCTATAAAGGGCTTTACATACTGTAGCACGCCATGACAGAATAGATGATCCCACGAGTCATAACAAGGGACACATCTATTCTAAACATTGTACACTGTCTGTGGGAGAATGTACAGTACAAACACTCCTGTGTCACACCTCCCTTAATTATATCAGCAAAGCTGTCAACAGATAAAAAATCACACCAACGTGTGAACTGTAAGTCGCTCTGGATCAAGAGCGTCGGCTAAATGCCTAAATTGTTAAATTGTAAAACTGCGTGGTGCAGGGGACTGATCTCAGTACCGAAGTCCCACAGATCAGAACTCCCATGATTCCAAACGTGCGCTGAAAATGCACAGCTACGACGTGCTTGCGGTTATGGTGAGGATGAGGGTTAGAGAAGGGTTTAGCTATGTTTGTGGCAAAACCCTACACCTGCTGCAATCGTAACCCTAAGAGCCTAAATCCCCGACGCTCAACCACCTCACAGACCGTGAGGTCTGAGAGGTTAGGTTGAGGGTCGGGGGTTTAGGCTTAGGGTTACGGTTGGAGAAGGGTAGGGTTTTGTGTCTCGTAGTTTCGGAAACAATGGGAGGTCGCAACAATGGGAGGCCGGAATAATGACATGGCACCGTGGTGCATTGCTAAACAGCGCAACCTGTTGGTACGTTAAACATAGTGACACATAAGGAATCAGGACATATGGGTGTACAGGTGTACACAGGACAAAAAGTTGGTCCTTGGGAGTGGTTGCATCACTCAAAAAACTACAAATGCTAGTGTGTGCGTGTGTGAGCATGCGTGGATGTGTGTTTACGTGCACATCCCTGCAGTGCGAGTGCTCATATAGTGAGAACTCTAACGTAAATTTTGTTCTCATCACCGATGCAAAAATTCCTCCATTTCTCCTTTTCTTTTTTTGTTCCGCCATAACTGGAAGCACTTTAAGAATTTATTCGCCTCTAATTCCACTTCGCCTGGCTCCTGCCCGCAGTTTGAACAAGCTCTCTGCATGCAGGCTCACACAGTATGTACCTATGTGCAGACAGACAGACAGACAGACAGACAGACAGACAGACAGACAGACAGACAGACAGACAGACAGACAGACAGACAGACAGAGAATGAACAGACATGTGCTGCGTATACTTGCGTGCAGTGTGCATTATGCGCATGTAATATTAGCCTGTGGTCCATGTCTGCAAGGTTAAGTAAGGCTAATTAGACAGGTTTTCTGTGTGATGGAGGTGAGATGGCTTCTTGGCAGCGGCTTTGCACTTGGATTTGTACAGGATTTCCACACTCTCAGCTGCAAATGGCTTCCATATGTGGGCTCCTGCAGTCTCTGGACATAAGGCTATACGCTCAGCCATTCCTCCCCCGCATGCACACCTATAAGAGGACAGAGGGTTTCATTATTAGGCCTATACAAGCCATATCCACTTTATGGTGTAAAGCAGAGATTCTCATAATTATCAAGGTCCATTATATATTCAGTTTGAGCTGAACCACGGACCACCATTTGATGACATTTAGCCTCTCAAGACAGACCCAAAACTATATATTTTGTTATCGTTGGATGTGATTTTGGCCGACATTCCATTCTGTATTGATGCTGGTACCATTATAGGAGAGAAACAGGCGGATAGTATAATAGTCTGTAATTGAATAATGCCGATGTTTAACTATAATCTATAGCTGTTGAGAGAGTAAAATAAAGCCAAATACATTTGGTTTTGTACTCCCAAGAGTTAAAGATCCATATTTGGTCCATTTGGTTACCAACACTGGTAGTAGCTCAATAACGCCTACCTCAGCTCCCAGTATGAAGAAACTGGTTAGGCTGCTACTTGGCCTCAGCCCTTGAACCCACCTCACCCCTGCCCTCTTTGACAGAGCGGGGTTGGCAAGTCGACTCCCACAACACCAGAGGGAGTTCAACAATCCATGTGCAACCCAAATTTGGTACAGACAATTAAGGGACTTGTTATTATTTGTAATTATTTCCACTCCTATGCCACCAAAATGTGGAACGCCCTACCAACAGTCGTTAAGACGTGAATCCCTCGACTCCTTCAAAACCACTTGAAACTGGCCTCTGTAAAATACGATTCCCTCACCCACCCCCTTTTCCCTTCTTTGTATATTTTTCTTTTCCCTTTTACCTCCACTCTAATATACCGCTTCTGGCTTTACAGAAGTGAATATTTGTACGTCTCTAAACGTCTTTCTTGATGAAATGAACATGGTGGCCACTATTGTAAACAAGTAGAAATGGTGTTGTCCAATTAGTTAGCAAGTTTGTATTGAGTTGTGCTTGAAATTGTAAATCTACAAGCTAACATTTCAAATCAATCCATCAATTTTTGTTTCCTACATTTTGTAGGCTAATTATCATTATTTCAATACATTTAAAAATAAATAAATGTTATGGATTTGAAGAAAAAAATATACTGTATATACATATTATATTGAAAATGATGTACAAGTTGGAGTTGCAAGCTTCTTGGTCTATTCTAACTGGTTATTGCTTTATGGAATGTATTAGATTTCCTAGATTTTTCTTTTGATTGTGTGATGAAAATACTGTAAAATATAAGACATGCTTTTTTGTATTTTTCTTTCTATATGTTTTGAAATAAAAATGAAAATAGTAATAATAACGAAAGGTAGGAAACATCAAGAAACCCATAAAACTGTTTCCATTAGTCACAGGCCACAAATGGGGTCTCCAAACCAGTGTTTTGGGGACCAGCCTGTAGGCCAGGGCATGCACAGTGCACACCACTTGGCCCAATAGCCTGTAGACTGTCCTAAATGAGCTATTTAACGCTTTGAAAAACAAACGTGTAATTAGGGTTGTTCTGAGCACACAGTCCATTAGAAAGCCATTAGGTTAATAGGTAAACACATGCATCTTCATATGTAAGGAGGCACTGTGCACCAGCATCACTCACAACTCACATTGTAGACCTATAAACTACTTTGTTGTAAGAGCATGTTGTGCGAAAAAAGACTATAACTCGGTAACTCGGTCCTAGAACAATAATAATAAAATTAACATTTTCAACAAAGTAATAAACTGGCCTAATAAAAACAGCAGCTATAGGCCTAAAACTAAAAGGCGTTCTGTTTCCATTGGAGTGAACTCCTGACAGAAAACAGAATGCTTTCATCCCAGGTTAGATAAATATAGTTTTATGTTATATAGACTTGATGTGAATTTAATGTGATTGTTTAAATGGTGGGGTGGGCTGTATAGATACAGTAGTTAGTCAGTTGGGAGTCTGGGACACGTTCCCAGCAATGTCCAGTAGGAGGCACCCTTCCCAAAGGAAATATCCAACCAATATCACAACAAACATAATACAAATTTGTAGTCTGTTTGAGGCCTACTCCTGACCTCCAACCAGTGTTTGTCAAACGGTTGTCTAGTATCTACTGCAGTGTTTTTTTAACCAGTGGTCATTGAGAGGGTTACAGGTTACACTCTCAAGAATTCAAATAGCCTATTCATCATCTGAATTAACCCAAGTTTACTCAACTAGAGAATGTAGAAGATTAATGTTCATTTTGATCTGTATGTTTGACTGTTTTGTTTCCCAGATCCAGTCTGGTAGCCTATTGTGGACAAAAGCAAAATACATCTTTAGTTTTGGGGGTCTGTGGGGCTAAAATGACATCCAATGGTGGTCTGTGGCTCAAAGGCTGAATAAATAGTCAGCCCTGGTATGAAAAAGGTTGAAAACCACTGGTCGTCTGAGTGACGTGTTGTAGAGTGAGACATTGTACACACATCTACAAACTCACAAAGCTTTGCACGGCCGCACGTTGTTGTGGGCTTGTAGATTTGCTGTTTTCATTAGGAATACAGAAATAGGGCTGCAGAGAGAGAACTACCGTATTATATTAATTGGTCACAAAACGTTTGATAACACGAACAGTCCTAGTTGTAGACTGTCCTTTAGTTTACATGTCTAGAGAGAGTGAGAAAAAAAAGAGTATAGGTCCTAAACAGATTAAAAACTTTGACTGACAGACAGTTTGAGAACCACTGGTCTATATGTAAGCCTGCTGCCTACCTGTCACACACACTCGTCATCTCTGCAGCATCATCTCTAAATGACAGAAATGGAACAACTGTCCAGACGTCCCACATTGTTGCCGAACGTAAAATGCTGCAGCCATGATGACGTTGTGGTGGAAATGGGGTTTATAGGCCTACCGTAATTATGCAACAAATGGTGCAACTGACCGTGTTTGTGGAACAAGTCAAACCTACGAGGCACACGGGCCGAAGGCATGTTTTGTAAGAAATAAGCCCCACCCCCAAAACGTTAAAGGGATAGTCCGGATGTTTTGAACTTAAGCTGTATGAAATACTTGCCATTAATATAGTGGAGTCTGTAACTGTCTGTATTCATTGATTTCCAGAGTCTCATGGTGGGAGTTCTGCTCTGGTTTTGGCAGTGTTGGGAGTATTACCTTACCTTGTTAATATAGGCTATTGCTTATTAATTATTACCTTCATTTTAAAGCAATATATTATATTACAATATTACTGTCCATGCAAGTGTAATATATTCATATTACTATTACATATTACTTAAAAAAATTGCAAAAAATATTTAGTAGCACTATTAATCAAATATTGCGTAGGCCAGTGGCATACTTTTTGTTAAGTAATATATTTATATTACAAGTTACTATTTTGGTAATATATTATGTAATATATTAAGTTACGTAGTGCACATGTCCCAACACTGGGTTTTGGAGAAATATGAAGTAGTTCCGGTTATTGTCGGGGATGTCACTGGAGTCACGCAGTGAAAGTAAATGAATCCAAAAAACTAACTTGCTTATGTTGTTGACCTATTTCTAAAATATTAGCACATCCTTTGTTCATTTTTGACCCCTCTATCACAGGGAACTATGTATTTTGTGTCCATATCACTACGCACAAAAAGTAGTTGATAGGGGGGGAGGGGGTCACAGATGATAATCCATACAAATACAAATCACGTTAGTTTTGTGGATTAATTCAATTTTAATGCATGTCCCCAGGGCCCCCACAAAAGAACTATACTTAATATTGACCAAAACCAGAAAACCTCCCACCACGGGACTCTGGCAATCAATTATGCAATTGAAACCACTACATTAATAGACACCATTTCATACAACTTAAGTTCCAAAAATTAAAATTAAAACATGTCACGTCACCTCAAGACGCTGCATCCAAAGGATGCAGTTCACAGTATGGTGTGCCCAGCACACCAGACTCTGAACTGCGTACAAAAGACCCAGCGTCTTGAGGTCACGTGTCGTGTTTTATACAGGTGCTGGATGGAAAGAGATGTTGGACACAACGTATTTTTGCCGCAAGGCCCTGCGTCCCCAGGATGCAGGTCTTTGTGGCACTTTGCCGCAACAGCCATTTTTATTTCCCATCCACAGCCATTGAAAAACACCAAACATGGTGGCCGCATTTGCACCCTTTTTTGAGCTGTAATGTGCTTACAGTAGTGCAAGGTCACGCAAAGCCGGGCCAATCCGCAAACCCAATGGGTAGGGTTGGCCAATCAAAATGGTGCCTATTGAAAAATATAGCCAGGCCCCTGGTACAGCCATCATGTTTTAAGAAAATATGGCTTTAAAATCCATTTTGCAAGGTTAGTTGACATAGAATCGCATACATACAGTATATATACATCATTGGGGAGATTTCTGATGTCATAGTAAATGCAACCTACTGTCACAAACTCGCAAATAAGCCCATATCCAGATCCCTGATCCTTCCTTCCTCTTCGTTGCCTCCTTTTGGACTGATAGAATTAAAATTCTAGACGGGCCTTCCGCAACCTTATTTGTGCAGCTGTGCCTGGCAGCCAGCGAGAACTGGAGTTCTCATTCTCAACAGAACCAAAAATGTAGGCCCTGCGCTATACCTGGACCTTTATCAAACCCTGACACTGCCCCCGTTGCCACCCTTAGATCTCCATAATGGAGCTGACCTGTACTCTATACCTCATGTAACACGCTCCATATATGGCCAGCGACCTCGCGCCCTTTAAAAGTTTATGGGCAAGGCCCTGTGTTCATTCTCTGGCAATCTAACAGAGGTGAAAATAGCGACACCCTTTAGGCTATTAATGAGAACTGCAACCTTTTCAACCCACTTTGGCTTCATTTTCAAAATGGCAACCTTGCCGCCTGAGTCAAACCAGAGATGTCCGTAAGATTTTCCTTATTAGTGCCACAGCAATCTTCATCCATCAACGCTGACAGCCATGCAGAAAGTGATAGCTCAAATGACACCGCCAATGCAAATAACATGGAACGACTCCGCTCGGCTCTATGAAAGCTGCCTTCAGCACTTTGCAAAAGTCACCAAATTAGGATACTATATGGGAGTTAAATTCCTATTGCAATTCCAAGCTGTGGCGATACAGTAAGCAGCAATGACATGTCTTTGCTGAGGTTTGTTTGTATCGACAGTGCACACATGCACAAAACACATAGGCATGCACATATAGTTTCGCAAACATTTTAAGTGCAGGTCACACCTGTAAAT
Organism: Benthosema pterotum; assembly: GCA_039105355.1. Taxonomy (NCBI): domain Eukaryota; kingdom Metazoa; phylum Chordata; class Actinopteri; order Myctophiformes; family Myctophidae; genus Benthosema; species Benthosema pterotum. The sequence goes on along the minus strand of CM076975.1, from coordinate 46,275,278 downwards.
GACAAAATCACACCTGTGTGAAGGAAGGGGCGATTTTATAAGCTACTTTCTGGCCAATTCTGACAATTGGCGTTTTCGCCTTCAGTGTTTGTGTGTATTTACCTATGATGTAAAACCTGATAAAATTACACTGTCATGATGTATGATGTAAAATTCTCTGTTCATTATTATTATTCATTATTTGATGTTCAGGACAAAGTTTTGTGGACACTCGCCAAATGCTTGGACACAGGAGGGACTAGCGCACCCACAGCGTTCCAGGTGGGAATGATGGCGAATGAGTGAGGTGATCTGTAGATCTGTTATAGCCTATGTTTTGTCAAGCAGATTTGATGTATGTAGAATTGTAGGCAGTAGGAAAATTCTATCTGTTTGAAACCTGCACACAGCCCCTGTCATGTTATTTTAATGTGAACCTTAAGTGAGGGCCATTTAATTAAGTTGAAAAGTGGTGAATGGTTCTTTAATACAATAAGGCAGTTGTCTGTGCTCTGCACCGCATTGTATCGGTCCACATATCGGTTTGGCCGATATTTGCTGTTAGCGGGATCGGCAAATAAAACTGACATTAACCGATAGCAGTAGGCTAGCCGATGTTTATACGTTGATGAGAATACATTTTGCATTGACTATGTTGATGTGTTGTTCATCTGTCTACCAAACTCAGATTTGTTTCTTGTATATGTTGAGTTTCCCTGGAAAAAAAGGAGGCCTACATCGGTATTGATAGGCTATTGGCTATCGGTTAAACTGTCGGTATTGATATCGGCCAAGAATTTTCATATCGGTGCATCCCACAGCCAAAATAATCTTGCATAGAGCCACCTAACTCCTAGAACCGGCACTGCTCTCTCTCCCTCCCTCTCCCCCTCTCTCTACCTCTCCCTCTCTCTCTCAGTGGCGGGGTGCAGTGCAGTCAGTCTGAGTCAGTCATTCACAGCATGCATGAGAAGAGCACACACATCACACACCACCACCACCGTCACCATGCGGATCTATCTCCTCTAGTCCAACCCTGAACGCGCGGCGGCATCGTGCCTGCTGCCTGCCCTACTGGCACGTCAACAACGCGCCGTAGACCTATAGGCTACACGTGGAGGCTCCGTAGGCCTACGTCCGTCCGGTCCGTGGATGCATTCAGACTTCAGAGCAGAGGACACACATTCGGTTTATCTTTTATGAGTGTTTTTGTCATGTCAGTGGATTTTAAAAATAGATCATCGACGCTCAAGGAGTTTTTCCCCCCTTCCCCTCTCCTACCTTGAATGAGTCCACGTCGCCTCTCTCCCTGGAACGGAATGAAACGGCCTACGGTTGAAGTAAAGTGACTTTGTAAACCATCCGTTGGCTTTAATTTATTTATTATGATTTTTGCTGTTGTGAAAATCCGACCAACTTCTGCCGGGGCTTGACAGACTCACTGCCCGGCCTGCTGTGTGTGTGTTCTCGTTTGACAAAGCCTACAAAAGCCCTGGAGGTGCGGAGGAGATAGAATAGATGATGTCCTGGACTATATAACATCACTGCCATCATCCTGATCTTCTTATAGTCATCAAGTTCTTCATTCTTCACACCATGATGGTCGTCTACTCAGTACTCTAGCCGGTTCATGTAATTTCACCAAACGTAACATATTGGCAGATTTTGACACACCACGCACGCACGCACGCACGCACGCACGCACGCACACACACACACACACACACACACACACACACACACACACACACACACACACACACACACACACACACACACACACACACACACACACACACACGCAGTCATCGTTGAGAGATCCTGTGGTCTGGACGGATATTGTGAAAACTCCTTTTGGATTTCCCTTGGAAAGGATCATGAGACAGCAGCAGCAGCAGCAGCTGATGCGTTTTGTGGATTTCTTTTTGCAAAAGCGTCAGAACAACAATTGTTGGACTTAAAAAAAAAGTTCAACTTTGTCCCGCAAGTTGGGGGTTTTCGAGTTCGAGGTCGCAGGTGTGGTTGTTGTCTTTGTAACTTGCTGTATAATGGGAGAAAGGTTCATATGAGCGGATCCGTCAGTCAGAGTCGAAAGACATGAAGGAAAAATCCAAGAATGCTGCCAAGACGCGACGAGAGAAAGAAAATGGAGAGTTCTACGAACTGGCCAAACTGTTGCCTCTGCCGTCCGCCATCACGTCCCAGCTGGACAAAGCTTCCATCATACGACTAACCACCAGCTACCTGAAGATGAGACAGGTGTTCCCTGATGGTAAATACACCATTTATTACAATATAAAATATATACACTACCAGCTACCTGAAGATGAGACAGGTGTTCCCTGATGGTAAATACACCATTTATTACAATAGAAAATATATACACCACCAGCTACTGAAGATGAGACAGGTGTTCCCTGATGGTAAATGAACCATTTATTACAATATAAAATATATACACTACCAGCTACCTGAAGATGAGACAGGTGTTCCCTGATGGTAAATAAACCATTTATTACAATAGAAAATATATAAAATATATACACCACCAGCTATACCTGAAGATGAGACAGGTGTTCCCTGATGGTAAATAAACCATTTATTACAATATAAAATATATAAAATATATACACGACCAGTTATACCTGAAGATGAGACAGGTGTTCCCTGATGGTAAATACACCATTTATTACAATATAAAATATATAAAATATATACCCGACCAGTTATACCTGAAGATGAGACAGGTGTTCCCTGACGGTAAATAAAACATTTATTAGGCTACAATAGAAAATATATAAAATATAGACACCACCAGCTCTACCTGAAGATGATGTTCCCTGATGATAAAAAACAGGACTTATTTATTAATTTCAAAATAAATGTATTCATTTCAAAATAAATATCAATATCTATGAATATCAATTATACACAGCTATTTGACATGAGTATTTCCTGGTGGTTATAAATACATAAATATCGTTAGAATTAAATAAATATCAATTATATATGGTTCTGTTCCCTGACAGGATACGATAAATTATTTATTAGCTCAACAATTAAATGAGACAAGTGTTTGTCCCTCGACGAAATGATTTAGGCCTATTAAAATCAAATAGTTTTAGGCTACATCCCATATACTGTACTTGGAATAGGCCTATAATATTTAGCCTATACATACATGAATAATAGCTAAGAGCTCCGTGCGTCGCGGGTGGTAGGCTAAATTGCTTGAATAGACATGTAAAATTCTCCCTAACCCCAATATGAAATACCATTGCTCTCAATAATATATACATCCATGCATACTCCTGCACGTTGTTTACAGTTAAAAGTAAATAAATAAATAAATATGCGTAAAAATAACGGCTTATTAAATCATATTTTATATATTATCAATGTAAAATTACTAAGCCGCACTAAATATATACTTTATATGAAATGTGAACGCGCCAATAAAAATAAAATAAATAAACGTATAGGCCTAAATAGGCTATATAGAAAATATGAGTCGAAAATGATATCTTTATGCAAACACAGTTTGAAGTCAACCACACATCATGCGACCGTTATATAATGTGCATAACAATATGCATGTTTAATAGACAGACAGGACATACACAAACTATAATGTCCTCTTCTAAACCTCATAATGTAAGAAGAACACGTCGGATATAATAGGCCTATGTCAATGGTTTTCAACCTGTGGCCCGGCGATCACCAATGGCTCTTAAGGGGGTCCAGGTGGTCCCGTGTATACAGCAAACATGATGGAGAGTCGGTAACCAAATGGACCCTTTATAGACCTTCAACTCTTTCTTGAGAGTTTGCCATTTACGCACTGGAGAGTTACATTATTTTACACCATGGAACAATTCACAAAAAGTCTACACATTTGCAGAATGTAGAAGAATTGTTATTTTTTGTTTATCAAAGTTTCCCTGTGTTTTCTCTCCTAAATACAGCATAGAATTGCGGGCAAAACCTCGTCGGTATTCGTCCAGGACCTATAGCTCGAATTAAATGCTTAAATTAAATTCTAAATTCTAGCAAACGGTGAAAAAACACTAGAACTGCAGCATGAAACGCATTATCCTCTAATTATTTGGATTGTATTTTACGAAATTCACGTAGGCCTAATGGTTGTCTTGGAGTTGTAAGAGAAGAGATCCGCGCAATGTAGGCTATTGATATCAGAGCATATATATGCAAAGAAATTCACATTCAAATAAATTCACAATTAAAACAAACAAACAAACAAACAAACATTTGTTTCTTAGCTATACCGCTGTTATGCGAGAGAGAAAGAGAGAGAGTGGGGGGGCGTCAGTTTCCAGAACTGCCTCCCTCAATCAGCGAGATAAATTATTGAATTAGTCTTTCTAAGGAGCATAATATTTGGACAGCCCTAGAGGGCCCTGGATGCACGCAGCATGGTTCCCCTCCCGGCAGTGTGTGTGTGTGTGTGTGTGTGTGTGTGTGTGTGTGTGTGTGTGTGTGTGTGTGTGTGTGTGTGTGTGTGTGTGTGTGTGTGTGTGTGTGTGTGTGTGTGCTCTGTCATCACTCATAAAGTCATGTTGTGCAGGACACACAGAGGGTCTTTTCAACAGGCAGCCCACCCTGCAGCCTGGACTCGAGCTAGGACACGCACTCTCACTGCAAGCACATACACAATATATTATTAGTATTAGAGCTGTCAGTCGATTAAAATATTTAATCGTGGTTAATTGCGCATGATTGTCCGTAACCTTTGATTAATCGCAATTTAATTGCATATTTTTAAATCCCTTAAATGATTGATTTTTCATGCCAAGTCCATTATTTATTTGCATGCATTTGAGCCACAGACCTCCATTTGATGACATTTATTTAGACTTCCAGACCTACAGTAAATTAAAGAATTATGTCAATAATTCCAAGCTCTATTGATGTTGGTACCATTAGGAGCAAACATACAAATTTTGTAAAATGTTGTCTGCATTCTCAAATTGTGGAGACTTCATTTTAAGTAATGCAGATGTTTAACAATTATCCACCTACATTTGGCAAAATTGAACCAAATGGAACCACACTTGGCTTTTGTTTTTACTGCGAGTTAATCGTGTAATAAATAAATTAATAGAGTTAACTCGATTGGCGATTAATACTGGCAGCCTTAATCATTATCATTAGGCCTACCCTTATAACAATCCCCCCAACACACACGCACACACAGGATTTCTATTCTTTGTAAATATAACTCATATAATTACCCGCAGAACTCTAGCCAGACGTGCTAGCACTTTTTTTTTTACACATCAAAAATGTGATTATTCCATTACTGAAAAAAAAATCCATTTCAATCCCCCTAGAAAGTGTGAGATTTGAAACAGGGGGTTGATGGTACTCTGCAGTGTTTAAGAATAATGCACTTACAATCTTTTGGGCACCCCTGTCTTATAGGTTATATACCACACCCAAAATCATTCCTCTAATAATTATTCAATTGATATTGACGTTGACATGCATTCATTCATTTAATTATTTATGTATTTATTTTTTTGTCTACTCTACTTTTGGTATAGGCCTATAACCTACAGTACATTTAGATGCCAATACTTTTGTACTAGTTACTCGAGCAAATTTCGTTCTGAACTTTTTACTTGCACTACAGTAAGGAAAATGAGTATATATATATATTCAGTGATATAAATGCATGAATGAATCAGTGTTATTCCAGTGAATAATGGCGAGTGGATCTGGTGTTGGCCTCATGCATGGGTTACACACGCACGAACACACGCACGCGGCGCTTAACGCTCCATTGCAAACAGGCCTGTTTCTGTCTGCTTATTGCTCACGTCACATGCGCTCCAAGTCTGGTCCGAGGACCCGTGTGTGTGTGTGTGTGTGTGTGTGGTGTGTGTGTGTGTGTGTGTGTGCGCGCGCGCGCACGCGCCTGTGCGCGGCCCGAATTAATTTAACCAATTACATTACTGATTAATTCCATTATACTTATTTAGAATTTTATTTCGTTTAAATGAAATCATGTTGCCCTAATGAATGTCCTGTAGGACAAGTGTCCGTGATACTATATGATTTAAAAGAGAATTTTGGAAACACAACATTGAGTTGTTGTTATTATTTAGGTAAGTTGACACAGCGAATTTCTCATAAAATTCCATATAAAAGAATATAGTTCTATAAGATCAGCGCAGGCGATATGAAGATATGATTATATGAAAGGAGAGCGAGGAAATTGTACAGATTCTTGAAAATGAAGTATTTCGGCGTTATTTAATGTAACTCTTGAGAGCGTAAAATGAAACCAAATGGACCCATAAGGGTCCATTTGGTTTCATTTTACGCTCTCAAGAGTTACAGATCCATAAGCTTCCGATTGGTTACCAACTAACTGTCCATCATTTAGCTCGGGAACAACTGGAATCCTCCTAGACCACTGGTTGAAAATCTCTGCATTATGTTAATTAATAATATTGAGTTGATTTGTAATATTTGATTTGATTGTAATATTTCGGTGCATGCGGGGCCATGCAGGGTTTCAATCCTTTTCATACCAAGTCAATGGATTATTTATTATAGGCTACATTTTATTTTCAGGCCACGGACCACCAACTGATGCAGCGAGATTTTAGCTCTCAGCCTCTCAGACCTAAAATGTGAAACATTTAGTTGTCGGTTTATAGGATTTTGTCCACAATTGTTGTCCACAGAGTCAATACGTGAGGTAAATTAAATAACGCCGATAAAAATAACTAATAACTGCATAAAAAATCTATAATTAAAAAAAATCCTAGGCCTATAAGATTGTGGAACAAATCCTTTTAGATATCCAGTGGGAATCCTATAGAAAATATATAGGGTTTTCTTATAGGATTCCCATACTACGATGTTATAAAATCCAATAGGATTCCTATAAAAATAAGAAATCAACTGGATTTTATAACATATTCTGCGAAAATCTTATCTCTCTCTCTCTCTCTCTCTCTCTCTCTCTCTCTCTCTCTCTCTCTCTCTCTCTCTCTCTCTCTCTCTCTCTCTCTCTATATATATATATATATATATATATAAATCCTATAAGATAAAAAATAAAATTGGATTAAATCTGAATTAAAATATGCATTTAGCTACGCTGCCTGCATGCATGCACTTCTTTGAGTTGTACACGAATAAGGATGTCATTGTGTTCAGAGAGTCCAGACCACGCAAAAAATGTCCATATTTAAATTTCCCTAGAAACGATCTCCCTCCCGCAGTTTTCATCTATTTTAACGAAATGAAACGGTGCATTCAAGCAGCACATGCACGGTCTTTTCAACCCCACATATATGTACACTCCACAGCATAACCAGGTGGCGTGTAGGCCTACTTACTGCGTTATGAGTTGGGTTGCCGGAGGGTTGGCACATACGTTGGCACATACGTTTTCAATCAGCATTTAGTTGATTTGATTGATTTTAATCAGCATTTGTGCCACACGGTGGTCATTTGATGACATTTTAGCCCCCAACAGACCTAAAAACTAAAGAATTCATGATTTTGTTTATTAACAGAAATGAGAGTTACAGTACAAGTCAATATACACAACAAAACTGATAACAGCTTGGAGAATTACAGTAGCAATTCAAGTACAACTACAGCAAATCGGGAAAACTGATTAAGAATACACTTAATGTTTACAATAGCCTAGTGGCCAACTTGTTCATTTCTTTAGGACATTCAAATAGGCTACATATAAGATAATTACTTCAGTAAAGTTAGAAACAGCAAATCATGGAGGTGAAATAGTAGAGGTAAAAAGGGAAAAGAGAAATGTATAGGATAAAGAGGAGAGGGGGATGTATGTAAACACACTGCTCATGTATAATTGTATAAGGATTAAAATCGTGTTTTCCTAACTGTTTTAATTGCATTTGCATTGAGTTTTTTGTATTGTATATGGTTTCAGTTGATTCAATGAATAAGTATAGGTTATAGTTATATGTGTTTTAGACACGCAAAAGTAGGCTATATAGTTCATATTCAAACAAGACATTTTTTTCCTGTTCTCTTTGATGGAGGACTAGGCATAATGAAATCAACAGAATTAGACGAGTAAAACAGGATTAGACGAGTAAAACATCAATAATAACATCATCAGTTGTCGTTGAAGTTGTTGCAACACTGCAACAGGCTGTTGGTTTAGTGGTGCCACAATTGTAGTTTAGTTTAAATAGTAGTATAACCTAGTGGTATTTCAAATCATTTAAATATAAGCAGTTTAATTTGAAATTTGGGTTGTTTTATATGCCATCATTGTGGTGTGGCAGTCTGGGCATGGCATTGTCCCCACATGGCCTAGATCCGGCCATGCAAGCATATTTGGTGTTGGTTTAGTGTGCTGCAATTGTATAGTAGCAGTCATTTAAGTATGAGCAGTTTCATTTGAAATATCGTTGAAATGTGGGTTGTTTTATGCTACCATTTTGGTGGGGCAGTCTGGGCATTTAGGTGGGCATTGCCGCCCCCTCATGCGTCATGCCCATGCCTAAATCCGGCCCTGCAAGCACATTGGCGCCATATAGGCTACGCTACTAAACGCTGCGTAGGCTTACGAGAATGGGCACAATGTTTGAGAATGGGTACACACAGTTTACACAACGTATAGGAACTGTTGTTATAGTAATGAATCCATTGTTTTGGCCATCACGGTAGCTCCCTCAGTGAGGAAGTCTCACGCCACTCTCTATAAATCTGGCCGGACGCGTGTCCGTGCGTGCGTGCACCGTGCCGTACCGTGCCGTTCCGCGTCCCTGCGCCTGCACGTCCAAAACATGACTGACTGGTACCGGAACGGAACGGCGTCCATTTGGAATAATTCTGAGTAGAAAACCATGACTTGCTCTTCGCGACGCAACCGAAGCCTCTTATGGAAAAACTAATGGGAGATGAATTATGATGAAGTAAGTGCTGTGTGTGTGTGCGTGCGTGCCGTGGACGCGTGCGTGCATGCTTGGACGCGTGCGTGCCCCCCCCCCCCCCCCCCCACACACACACACACACACGCACACACCACTTCCAACTCTGACCTTTGATTTAAAGTGATTTTCGATTTTAATGTTTATAATGGAAGGAGTCCAGATATAAGCGTCATCTTGTCCCTGGTGGTGGCACTTCTATATACAGTAGGCCTACCTACTCTGTTCAAGAGCTAGAGGGGGATTGTGGTTGGTCTGTGCAATTATGTTCAATTAAGCTATTCTTTCCCATCAAATAATTTGTTGGAAGAAAACCAAAACAAAAAATATTGTATCCTGCTGCTTTTGTTCTTATTTTATTGGGCCAAAAAATATTGTGTTTTAATGTTCGCATTATTTGTCATGACCTGAGTTGTCTTTGTCCGCAGCGTAATCTTTATATAAAACATTTTTGAAAAGTCTATGAGTAAAATGAATGGGGAAATTACTTCTGGGTCTGGGGGCCTGCTCAGCTCTACAGTGACATATTGCTGCATTGCAATTGTAAATGTACCCAACCCAATAGGCCTACATACAGTATATCGCCCAAGCCGGGCTGAGCAGCCGTATGGCTGTGGAATACATTCCATCAATTGCTAACAGTAGCCTAACATCAGGTAGATGTAGTAGAATGCATTGATCAGCTATGGTGCTGCTGCTAACAATAGGTACTTTAAGAAACCGTCTCTAGGACTTGGACACGACAAGAACATAGGCGTGGTCTGGCTAGTAGCTATAAGTACGGTTGGTGTAATCCATCTACGCATAGGTTCCCAACCACTGGTACTACAGCCCGGTCTCACAGATAGTAGTACACTACGCACGGAATGCCACCTACGAATTGCGTGCATATAACTACTAGTTAAAGTCCGTAAGTATGTACTTGGGCGTGGTTTTCACAAACACGGAAGTGGCTAGTTGGGGGTTGGGCAGTTTGGGTTTTATAATATTTACTATTCTGTCCCTAACACATCGCAACTCGGACGCAGCTGAGTCGGCAATGCTCAGCGCGGCAATTCGCTCGGCTAGCGCCTCGCTCAGTGGCGCTTCACAATGCTCATGGTCGGCAGAGACGGCGCTGTCATTTATGCAAGTATAATATGCACAGATTTTTTTTCTAGGCGAGTATGGACGGATTGGCACCTCCATGCATATTCGCCTAAACCTCATGAGACTGGGTTGCGTACTAGTACCACTGCTGGTACTGTACTTGAGCCCCTCTCTGGTGGCACTCAGAGAAGTCCATCCCCCAAAAAAGAAAAAGTGGAATGAAACATTCATATTACTACGCCTAGTTCTTTTGACCAAGCGGTTGTTTGAAACAGGCTCTCCGACCGTGCCAAAAATGAGCATGACAGCACACCTAGCCATTAGTAGGAGATTTGACAAATGAGTTTGCACTGATGAGTGACACAGTTAGACAATTTCAGCAGCATCATTATGGGCTTAGTAATGAAACAAAAAGGGGCTCCTATATTTCAATGTCAGTTATTATTGCAGTATTTGGAGCGACAAGTGTCGTATGAGGTGTTACTTCAGTATAAAATGGTCGGGAACCAATGGGCTACATGTTGTAGGAGACATTCATCAGCTGTGCTGCTACTGATAATAGCAGCTATAAACAGTAGGCTACATGTTGTAGAGTAGCTTACATTCATCAGCTACAGTGCTAACAGCTTGTCACCATGTTTTTGAAACGCATTTATCAGAGAACTCGGTTATATGCAAGACATGGAGCGCTGCACCACATGGAGCCCTGCTCGTCTTAAGGAATGTGTTTCCTGTCATTACCATTGGCAAGGCTCATTTATAGCTTTGATTTATATGCCTAAATGGTGGTTTTACTGGGTCTCCTTATGAAGAAGGGCACTTGGTTTATGATGAATTGTGCTAAGTAGGCCATGGGGCCTATTTGTGCAAGAATGTTGAAAAATGAATAAACGAGACACGGTCTAATTTAGGCACTGCTTCGCAAAAGGGTACCAAATTATGGAAACCCCGAAATGGGGTTACGCAGTGCAGTGGTGGAACTTAAGGCAACTAAACTAAGTAGTTACCAGTGTTGCCAACTGCCAAAATTCAAGATGCACTAGAATGTGCTAGAGCAGTGGTTTTCAACCATTTTCATACCAGAGCCCACTATTTATTTTGAATTTTAACCACAGACCACCATTTGATGTTGAGTTTAGTCTCTCAGACTAATTTAGGAGAGATAACTGGCAAAATGTTGTTCAAAATAGGAATTCGTCTACATTTTCAAAGTGTGTAGATTCTTGAAAACGAGGTTATTCAGATGTTTAGATATAATTTAACTCTTGAGAGTGTAAAATGAAACCAAATGGACTCTATCATAGGAGGAAAAATGGTGAAAAACAAGGGTTTTATCTCTAGCGCCTGTCATTAATTTCGCCCCAACTCACCAGTAAAAAAGCACTAGATTTTCCGCCAGGAGTTTTTCCACTAATTTTGGCAATAGGTGTGGTCTGGGGAAACACTGCTATAAGTACATTTACTTGCGTATACTGTTGTACGTGAGTTGTTTGTGACATCATCAGTCTTTCTATGACACATCCATGACATATGACTCCGTTGTATGGGCAACGTCTCAGTCTGACCAGAGCCACTCTGTCTTCCATTATGAAATTAAAATATTTCAGAAAATATGAAACATATGTGGGAGGAGGAGGGGTATGGAAGCACTTCTGTGGCCTACCGGCAGTGTTCACAAGACATTTGCTGATCAGACCAGTGGTTTGCCAGATTAACCCTGGACACGCATGCATGCATGCATGCACGCGTGCGCGCACATAGGCAGGAACGTGTTATAGATGGTCTGCCTACAACAGATCTCTGTAAAAACAATTACAAAGAGAGATAGGGACAATACATCTTAAATGACGCTTGCTTAACGACACCTCTGTCAATGTTGATATAATCCTTATGGCTAGCAATTAACACATCCTTATATGGCTAACTCTAAGTCAACTGATGAAGGGTATCCTTAAAGTCTAGTAGATCATTATGTCTAGAAGACAATTCTGACGCAAAACCATGCGTGTGAGTGTTTTTTGTGCGACATCAGCATTTTGGGAAGAAAAAGGTTCCAAGTCTTTTGTCTGTTTTAGATCCGCTTGCATAGACTGGAATGGAACATGTATTGCTTGCTATACAATTACAGTTATTTACTAGAGATATCCAATATTGACTTTTTTATATGCAATATTCAAATATTGTCCAACCCTTAATTTCCGATACTGATATCAACCGATACTGATATGACCCGGCTCTGCAGTCTGTTTTTCATTGTCAGGTGCACTTCAATCTGGTTTATTTTGAGGTCATGTTATTTCTCGTGTTGAAGTAGTTCAGTGTTTTTCCCTGCTCTGTCCTAATTGTCTCTTCATGACCCCCTGCAGATATACCTGTCATCTTTAGTCAAAATCACAAAATCACCCGCCTCGTATTCGCCACTCGAAACACTGTCCGAAAAAATGTCATCAAATATTGATGACATTTTTCGGACAGGAGTTAGCCTGGGCAAACAGTGCGCTTTTGAGACTGACACCTTTGCTAGGCTAAGATTCTGCCTGTTTGCTTGATGGTCTTTTAATACACTTCTACTATTATGCATTCATTCACCTTTTTGCATGGGCACTGGCAGTGCAAATTTCCATGACACTATGTACACACAGTATGAGTATATAAACCACATGCTACACTCAATTTACATTTGACCGTATTTTAGGACGGATTCAGCAGGTGAGGGAAATGTGAAAATTGAACGGTTCCATGTGTACACTCTCAGAGTTAAAATGTACCTGGGACATTTGACAGTGTCAACCAGAGTTATTGAAGAAGTGTCCTTGAGCAAGACACTGAACCCCTAATTGCTCCTGATGTGCTAGTAGGTAGGTACTTTGCATGGTTTCCACTGCCATCAGTATATGAATGTATGTGTGAAGGCGTGAATGTGATGCACAATCTATGTAAAGCACCTTGGATAAAGGTGCTATATAAATGCATAATTTATCATTTTATTGTCGCACTCCTCATTTCCAATCCCGATATACAATATGTGTGCTTTTCCCACCAAAAGTCAACTAATTATCAGGTAATGTGGTCTATTTTGACAGTGCAGAAGCATAATTGCCAAGGTGCCTATAACATTAACAAGCATCAACTGCACTCCTAGCCAGGCCTAACCTGAAATGATTCCTCCACTGCTGTGCTGTACGTCACATTATTTGGAGCGACGCCCATCCCAAAAGGTGGCCGTCGTCCCACTTCTAGACCACCGTGGCTAACACATTAGTCCAGGCTTTCCGTTTTTGCGCAACACGGACGAAAATGAAAGCCTGGGTGTCGAGGCTAACAGTGCAGAAACAGAATTGCCAAGGTGCCTATAACATTAACAAGCATCAGCTGCACTCCTAATAGTCACACACACACACACCCTCTGCAAATGCTCTAATTTATTATGCTTTTGTTTGCATGAATATGAAAATGAAACTGTAATGTTTGTGTGTTGCAGGTCTGGGAGAGGCCTGGGGTCAGATCAGCAGAGTCAGTCCTCTGGACAGCATGGCCAAGGAGCTGGGATCACACCTGTTACAGGTACAGTGTAGCACACTGTATACTGTATACAGCAGGGCTGCCCACACTTTGTTGACTTGAGAGCTACAACTGTACTGACAGTTGACCGGCTCAACAAGATCTACACATCAAAAATCCAGTTTGAGCTTTGAAATAGTGGTGATGGTGTTACTTACTGTTATAGTGTTTAAGAATAATGCAATAATAAAATGAAAAATGGAGGGGGAGAATTGGAAGGTTATCTTGTATATGCTACTACTGACGTTAGAAAACAGTATTTGGGGTTTGAGTTGCCTTAGGGCCGAAGGCGAAAGGGCCTTTCTGCCCCTAGGGTAGATACCCTCACAAAAACATGCAGTAATCCTGGACTCTAACTGTGACGTAACTGTTGCCTGCAGGGGTAAAACATAGTCGTCACCACCAGTGACTGTTACGTCACCCTCACAGGGTGACATGACCTGAGCCACTTTCTTTGCTTTTTTGGCTAATCCTTCCCATTATAGGGTGTGGTGACAGGGAGCTCCTCCTTGTCCCCAGTGAACCCCTGGGATCAATAAAAGCTAGTTTCAGTTTGGGCTTTGGGAGAAAAGCCTTTAGTCGAATCAGAATGAGAGGGGCCTTCCTCCATCCAGGATTGAGAGGGGGTGAGCCTTGGTGTATGTGTTGTTGGCATGTTGTACTTCCCCTCACTGTCGAGCGTGTGCATGTGCACATCATGCTACATGTTACAGGGGGGACTGGAGGGTTTTCCACGGACAAGGCAAAGTCTTGCCACAGATACATTATATATACATTCTATTATATTCTCTCTCTCTCTCTTTTCTCTTTCTCTCTCAGACACTTGACGGTTTTGTTTTTGTCGTGGCGTCTGACGGCAAAATCATGTACATCTCTGAGACGGCGTCCGTGCATCTGGGACTGTCCCAGGTAAGTTTATACGAAAATCCATTCATATACATCAGGAACCAGATAGAACAGGGGTTTTCAACCTTTTTCATCTCAGGGACCACCATTTATTCAGGATTTGAGCCACGGACCACCAATTGAGGACATTTTAGCCCAAAACTAAAGATTTATTTTGCTTCTGTCTCCATGACCATTAATTAATCTTCTTGTTGTGTAGACTTGAGCTTATTAAGATGATGATTATTTTAACTCGTACAGTTACATCTGGTTAACCAACTGGAACCCTCTCAGGGACCACTGGTGGTCCCCGGACCACCTGTTGAAAACCCCTGAGATAGAACAATGTCACATCATTTCAAGCACATTTTTCAAAGTGGCACCTTTTATACAAGCCACTTTACAAGAAAATACTACTAATATTATTCTTAAAAATACAAAATTATATGTTTCACATTACAAAAAATACTATGGATCTTATATATTATTATTTTTTATAATTTTGTCATACCGTATATCATTCTTATAAATCACAAAATTATTTATGTTTTATGTATGTTTCACAAAGAACTACTATGAATCTTATATTAACTTTTTTTTTCTTATATGAAGGGTGCCATGTTCAAGACTTCGCATATAACATTTTTTCGTATGGGTAATAATAATAAGGGTAATAATAGTAATAATAACTGTTTGGCTCTCCTGTCCACAATGTCCTCTTTGAGCTGATCTTCTTGTTCTTGTTGGAGAAGTGTATTAACCCTGGCTAAGGTCCAGAGAGCTCACATCTGGACAGGCGACGACAGAAAGGCTGGTATTCATGATGTGGAAACATGAGTGTGCGTGTGTGTGTGTGTGTGTGTGTGTGTGTGTGTGTGTGTGTGTGTGTGTGTGTGTGTGTGTGTGTGTGTGTGTGTGTGTGTGTGTGTGAGATATGCTATGATGAGCTGTTTGGCCATCGCTATGACCAGTAGGAATGCTCATACTGTACCTACAGTATATAACAGCTCACATGACTATCCTTATAGCCTATTTAGCCCTATGGCCAGTGGTTTTTAACCTTTTTCATAGCAAGGCCCACTATTTATTCAGAATTTGAGCCGCTATATATATCTAAAACTGTGGCTAGACTTGATTCATGAAAAAAATGGAAATTTCTTGAACCCAGTATGCCTGGTTGAGATGGCTCCAGGTTGGTTAACCAGATGAAAAGTTGGTTAACCAGATGTAACTCTTTGAGAGCATAAAAATTAAACCAAATGGACCCTTGTGGGACCATTTGGTTTCATGTTACGCTCTCAAGGGTTAAAATATTCATCATGTGAATTAGTCCAAGTCTACACAACTAGAGAATGTAGAAGATTAATGGTCATTTTGATCTGTATGTTTGACTGTTTTGTTTCCCAAATCCAGCCTGTGGACAAAATCAAAAGGAATCTTTAGTTTTGGGCCTGTTGGGGTTACACTGTCATCAAATGGTGGTCTGCGTCTCAAATGCAGAATAAATAGTGGGCCCTGGTATCAAAAAGGTTGAAAACCAATGCAGTACAACACCAAACATAGACCACCATTGCAACTGCTGTTTTTTTTTGTTTGTTTTTGTTTGTTTGTTTGTTTGTTTAGACAGTTTACGTATACAGTATATGCTTACATTGTTGTTGTTGTTGCAGGTGGAGCTGACAGGAAACAGTATATTTGAGTACATCCATCCGTCTGATCATGATGAGATGACAGCTGTGCTCAGCACTCACCAGCCTCCACACCACCACTTCCTGCAAGGTATACGCAAACCACAAATCTTAGTCAATCCCATGTACGCAAACTACATATACTTCATTACCAAGTCAATCCCATGTACACAAACCACAGATACTTCATTTACCAAGATAGTCAATCCCATGTACGCAAACTACAGATACCTGTACGTCATTTACTAAGATAGTCAATCCCATGTACACAAACTACAGATACTTCATTTACCAAGATAGTCAATCCCATGTACGCAAACTACAGATACTTTATTTACTAAGATAGTCAATCCCATGTACGCAAACTACATAGGCTATACTTCATTTACTAAAATAGTCAATCCCATGTACACAAACTACAGATACTTCATTTACCAAGATAGTCAATCCCATGTACACAAACTACAGATACGTCATTTACCAAGATAGTCAACCCTGTGTACGTAAACTACAGATACGTCATTTACCAAGATAGTCAATCCCATGTATGCAAAGTTACAGATACTTCATTTACCAAGATAGTCAAACTCCAGTTACTGTGAAGGACTAAGCTTCCTCTGAATACTGTAAGGTAGAAAAGGAGCACCCATCCAGTTGAATGAGGCGTACTCCATGACACTACAGAACAAACGCTCTTTGCTGGTTTTCCTGCAACCCATGCTATAGACACACCCGCATTGACCATTATGAAGTGATAATACCCAGGATTCTGCTTATTATTGAGTTCCTCAACAAGGCATGTTGTCTGTGAGCCGACTGACACGATTGCATTGATAAGATGAAAACCCGGCCGGAAATCCTCCATCAGCGTGTCCGGCTGGCCGCCTTGTTTTAAACCCTGTGTCAGCATGGTGACGTGCTGAAGGTTATGTTCAGTAGGGTTAGAGGAGGCCAATATATTGACCTAAACGACCGCAATAAAGTAGGCTAATGTGCTGCTGAGGATGCTTATTAAGTCAGTCGGCTGGCAGCCAACATGCCTGTTCGAGGAACTCGGCTTAATAAGCAGGCTACTGGGAATACGTGCTTGAATCCGCTGATAGAAACAGGATCTGACACACATTTTCACCTGATGGTCAAGAATCATTTCATGCCCCTGAGCAAGCAGGCAGGCTCAATGAAAAAACAAACAAATAGGACATTAAAAAAATAGGACATTAATCTACAAACCAAAAACAACAAGAATATTGAAATAATTCTGGGGACAGAAAGGTTTTCTGCCTGTCAGCAACGGTGTACACGTTTGTGTTCCAGAGTATGAAATGGAACGCTCCTTCTTCCTCAGGATGAAGTGTGTCCTGGCCAAGCGCAACGCTGGCCTGACGTGTGGAGGATATAAGGTGGGTTCTCCCTTATACAGTGAAGAAAAGTCTATTGCTGGTTATTAAGTTGGCACTGGCCACCCAAAAGTTCTCTGATCAAGGAGAGGATACTAAACAAGGTTCTTCGTTGCTTATTGGTATATTTATTACCATGGTTCTGACAAAAAGGACAGAAAATAAAACAACATATTAGGGTAAGGAAAACTAAGCAATAATCCAAAATAAGGCTATAAATCAAAATCATACAACAATAAATCATATAAGCAAGCATAATATAGTAAACACAAAAACAAGGAACAAAAGCTTACATTTGTCATGTCACGCATGGGTCTTGGAGAGAAGAGAGGAGACTGTGTCTCTCTGTGTCTGTGTGTGAGTGTGTGTGTGTGTGGGAGTCCATGTTAAGGTGCACAGGTGGGTTGACGGGCTGAGGTGCTGATGGCAGTCACCTGTGGCTGATTGGTGATTGGATGATTGGGTGATTATTGTTGTTGTTGAGGGGCTGCCATCCTGTTGGCCTGGGAAATTCTCAACAGCCGCCCCCACAGCAGCCCAGCTGCTGTGACTATCCGGGAATTTCAGAGGCGCTCAAGGTGGCAGCGGGGGTAGTGAGATGAGGCGTGCTACTGGACGGGTGTATGTCCGGTCCTGAATGATGACGTCCACTGATCTGACCCGTCCGTCCGGGCTGGGATGGACCTTTGTGACTTTCCCAATGGGCCATTGTGCCCGAGGCATTTGGGGATCCATGACGAGGACTATTTTGTCCTCTTTGAGGTTGTCGGTGGCAGTATGCCATTTGTTTCGAGACTGTAGAGTAGGCAGGTAGTCACGTATGAACTGCGTCCAGAACTGATCCGCCAAGATTTGACTCTGGCGCCAACGGCGCCGCCCCATGGACTCAGGAGCGTAGGTGACTTGAGGTAGGGTAGAGTCACGCCGCCCCATGAGGAGCATGTTGGGAGTCACAGGGTCCAGGCTGGCCACATCAGAGGAGGTGTATCCCAGGGGTTTAGAGTTGAGGATTCCTTCGACTTCGGTTAGCACTGTGTTAAGGACGTCCTCGGAAATAGACTGTTGCCCGATCGCAAACTGAAGTGCAGCTTTGACGGAGCGTATCTCCCTCTCCCAGAGGCCTCCAAAGTGGGGAGAATTAGGAGGATTAAACTTGAACGTGAGCTGGTAGGCACAGAGCTTTTTCTGAAGTTCTGGCTCCATGGCCTGGAATGCTTCCTGGAGCTCTCGGTCCGCACCACGGAAGTTAGTGCCCCTGTCAGAATGTAGCTCAATAGGTTTGCCTCTGCGAGAGATGAACCTCCTGAGGGCGAGGAGGAAGGCATCTGTATCCAGGGAATTAAGGAGTTCGAGGTGCACTGCCCGGGTCGTCATACATTTGAATATTACACCCCATCGTTTCTCTGTGCGCCGGCCGATTTTGATCATGAAGGGCCCAAAGCAGTCGACCCCTGTGGAGTGGAATGGAGGGCTCAATAGCCTGAGGCGAGCAGGTGGTAGGTCAGCCATCAGCGGGACTTTAGGTTTGGCACGCCAACGTTGGCAGTCCGGGCATGAGGACTGATGGCGTTTCACTGCCTGGCGGCCACGGAGGATCCAGTAGTGCCTACGGAGTTCAGCGAAGACACGCTCTGGACCGGAGTGGAGCAGCCGCTCGTCAAAGTCCTTGATGAGTAGTTTGGTGATGGGATGTAAGGGATCCAGCACAGCAGGGTGCAACGTAATCTGGAGGGGGCTTTGCACGTTCCGTAGTCTTCCACCAACCCTTATGAGGCCTGTGTGCCCATCAAGTTCGGGGGTGAGAGCTCTGAGCCTGCTGTTGAGAGGAAGAGGGTTGTTGGTGTGCAGGGCTTTGTGCTCCAGGGGGAAACTCTCACATTGACTTTGTTTAAGGAGGTGGAGCTCAGCATCCTTGTAAGTGGGGGTTGGTGAACTGCCAGATTTTTGGCTGTGGAGCTCATCATAGGTAAGTTGTACCAAATCCTTCCATGAGGTGTGGTTAGCGGTGTGAGAGGGCAGCTGTCCGGGAGTTTGGACGGTGGTCAAGCTGCAGAATGTGAGGCCTTTGAGCTCTGAGGGATCTGGTTGGACGGAGCTGACAGGCCGAACAGGCCAGCTGCAGGAGGTTCCTTAAGGAAGGCAGGCCCGTCTTTCCACCGGCCTGGCCGGGATAGGTCAGCAAGGGTTTTTCCTCTCGTAATATCATCTGCAGGGTTGTTGTGAGAGTCCACATAACGCCAGGAATGGAGATCTGTGAGCTCTTGGATTTCAGTTACCCGAACGCCAACGAACACCTTGAAACGGCAGGATTCGGACTGCAGCCACTCCAGAACAGTGGTGGAATCTGTCCACAAAGTTGTATGACGGAGAGTGATATTGAGCTCTTTTTGCAGGAGATGGGCTAGCTGGGCCCCAGCCAAAGCACCGCATAGCTCCAGACGGGGCATAGATAGTTGTCTCTTAGGGGCGACCCGGGATCTGGCCATGACGAAGCTGGTATGACGCTTGCCATCGTACTCATCCAGTAGATATGCCACTGCCCCATAGGCCCGTTCCGAGGCGTCACAAAACACATGGAGGTCTTGAGGAAGGACAGCGGGCCGGTCAGCTGGGGTATAACACCGAGGGATGGAGATGGACTCGAGATCAGGCAGCTCCGCCTCCCAGGCCCCCAGGCAGCCCGAATGTCCTCAGGCAAATCAGGGTCATCCCAGTCTCTTTTCTTTGACCATAGCTGCTGGACAAGGACTTTGGCTCTGGTGAGGTAGGGTATAAGGAACCCTAGGGGGTCATACTGCTGCGCAAGCACTTGATAAATCCTCCTCATTGTTAGAGTGGACGGTTCCAGGGGTTTGTGCTGGTAGCACAGGACATCAGGGATGCATTTCCACTTCAGGCCCAGAGTGGATTCAACGGGTTCAACCCGATTCTGTGAGAGCCAGAGCTCTAAGCTTTGTGCTTGGGCTTCGGGAGGCAAGTGCTCTACTACCTCTGGATGATTGCTGGCCCACTGTCGAACCTGGAAGCCACCGGAGGCCAGAAGTTTACAGGTCCGATCCACCAGGCATTTGGCTTCTGGGATGCTGAGGCAGCTAGTCAGACAGTTGTCCACGTAGAAATGGTTCTCTACGGTCAGCTTGATGTCCTCATGGCCTTTGCAGTGATCCCGGACATGTTTCTGAAGGGCAAAAGTGGCGCAACAGGGGCTGCTTGTGGTGCCAAAGGGCAGTACTTGCCATTCATATACATCAGGTTCCACCTCCCGGTTCATGTTCCGCCAGAGAAATCTAAGCAGGGGTCGGTCCTCCGGTAGCAGCCGACCTGGTGGAACATGCCCTTGATATCACCGCTGACTGCCACTGGATATTGGCGGAAGCGAAGCAGGACACCAATGAGGGAAGGGCTAAGAGTTGGACCTGGGAGTAGCTGGTCATTCAAGCACATGCCCTGGAATCTGAATGAGCAATTGAAGACCAGACGATTTTTGTTGTTATGATGGACGAGGTGATGAGGTAAGTACCAGGATTCAGTTGAACGGTCGACAGCCTCTGGGTTTATTTTCTTGACGTAGCCGGCTTCCTCCAACTTAGATATCTCTGTACTGTAGATATTGGCCTTATTTGGATCCTTTAGGAGCCTTCGTTCCGTGCTCCGTAGGTTGGGCATCACGGCTTCCATGGCGACCTTCAGTCGAGGTGCATTAGGCATTCGAAGGAGGGGAGTCGCATAGCGTTCGATGCCATCGACATTCACCCTCTCTGTCCGAGCCTCCAGGATTTCCATTGCCTGCTTGTCATGTTGGGACCTTGTGACTTGTTTCTCACTGCGGAAGGGTAGGACATCCAGCTTCCATAGCCTCTCCACATGGCCGAGTAAGGGGTCAGCTGGGTTAATGGAAGCAGTGAACAGGCATTGATGGGCTGAGGGACGACTTTCGGGGAGACCCTCATGGCCCTGGAGGGTCCATCCCAGCTGTGTGTGCACCGCCAGGGGGCCACCTTGCGGGCCTCTTCTCACTGGCTCTATAGGCGAGATCAAGTGGGAGTTGTCGGATCCAATCAAGACCAGAGGCTGAACCTTCCTGAAGGGCTGAAGGGGGACATCTCTCAGGTGTGGATAGCGCCGCTTCAGAGACTGGACAGGGTAAGTTTGGTCAATGAGATCGATACCTTCAGCTGTGAAAGCATTCTTGAGAGGGTATCTGACTGATGGAGCAAGTGTGGTCGATATTTCAAAGTGTACACTCTTCCCTTCAAGGTGAGTAAGCTCCGATCTGATGGTGCGAAGAGCCAGGACCTCCCTCTTCCCCTTTAGCTGGAGATGCTTGACTGCGGCCGGGAGGATCATGGACCGAACCGAGCCATTATCCAGAACAGCATGTGTACTAAGTGAGATGTTGTTGTGCCATAGAAGGACTGGGACAACTTTAAGAAGTACACGATCTGGAGGATTTGAATGAGAGAAGTATATCTTACTTTGGGGATGGGAAGGATCAGAACCTGACTCTGCGTCTGCCACAGGATGCAGGACCCGGAGATGAAGGTCACCACAGTCCGGGCATGGCTTTTTCAGTGTGCAGTCACTGGATGAATGGGATGTCCGGCCACACTTGCAGCATCTATTGTCCTTCAGTATCCAGGATTGCAAATCCTCCTTAGTCTGGGATTGAATCTGAGGACATCTAGTGATGTAGTGGTCGTTGGACCGACAGAACAGGCAGTAGATGTTGGACTTTTTGTTGGGTTTGGCCTTATGAGAAGACTGGGTCTGAGGGGCATCTGGTTCTGAGCCGTGATAGACGGCGGCCTGGCTCTTGTTCTTGGTGGCCTTATGTGGCTTGGCATTGGAGGTCTCCTGGTGATGACCACCATGATAGCGCTCGACAAGGCGGTTAGAGAGCCTCTGCTGCTGAGCTTTAGATTGCAGCCATTCAGCCAGATCTCTTAAATTGTAGGGGTTCAAGGTGGCCACAGTGAGTTTGCCTTACAGATGCAAAAACTCGATGAAGCTCTCCCTCAGATACCGTGGCAACTTGCTCAACAGGCGGTCAACATGTGAGCAGCAATTCAGCTCATAGCCAGTACGACCCTCCAGAGACTCAAGCATGCTGACCAATAAGTGGACTTGGAGTGAGAAGTTCTGGACAGCTTGGGGGTCATTGGCTTTAATGTCCGGAGCTGTGAGGATCGCTGCGATTTCGCTCTGAGCGAGCTGGTGGGGTTGACCGTACTGCAGCTGAAGAGCCTGCATCGCAGCAGTATAAGGTGCCACATGATGGCGGCAAGATTGGGCGATCATCTGGGCTTCAGGGAGCTTTAGGTGCTCAAGCAAGACATGATATTTATATTTCTCACTCAGTTGAACATGAGGGTTCAGCAGGTTGTTCAGCGCCAGCTTCAAGTTAGCAAAGTCTCTCTCATTATCCTTGAGGAAGTCAGGAATTGACGGCTTTGGGATGCCATACACAGCGGGCCCATAAGGATTAAGATCATCTGAAGCTGCAGAGGCACGTGCTGCTGATTGGCATGGAACCTGCCCTGGAAGAGATGGCTGAAGTCGGGTCCCAGCCTGGAGAGGAGGCTGAGAAGGATGCTGGAACCGGGGAAGGCCAACAGAGGGCGCCAAACCATGAGGCAGTGGCCTGGACCGGAGATGACCAGCGGAGGGTGCCAGAGCCTCGATCAGAGGCTGAGCAGGAGGCTGTAACCCAAGATGGCCAGGAGAGGGCGCCAAAGCATGGGGAAGACGCGAGGCAGGAGGCTGGAGCTGGAGATGGCCAACAGCATGGTGAGAATGGTGGAGGGCTGGTGATGAGAGTGGTCTGGCGTAGACTGGCTGGAGTTGAGGAGTGATGGCGTGTGAATGGGCCACCTGTACTGGTGAGCAAAGGACCTGCTGGACTGGGTGGATGACAGAGGGAGGCTCTAATAGTTGAGTGGGGAATGGAGCTGGCCGGCTCTTCTTTAGGGTACTCGGAGGGAGATTGTGGAGCTGGAAGTTGGTGAAGTGCTCCTCTGCACTATTGTCCTCAAGTATATGTTGGATCCTCACCAGCTTGGGTTTAACCACCAGTTCCTCTGGTGTGGAGGTTCCCACATGCTGAGGTATATTATCCTGCCGGCCAGTGAGCCTGTATCGGTCCTCCAGGGGTAGCAGAGCTCCTCCTGGTGGCTCCACCCCCTCAACAGGCTTTGTTATATTTTTCTGGTGGCTGAGTGATTCCAGATATACATTTGAGTGTATGATTACCTCCACAGGTTCCTCCTCCTTGGCCATTTCCTGGTTGTGATCAGGGGGAGGTGCTCCTCCTTGCTCCAGGGAATTAGGGGGGGGAGGTACTCCCCCCACTGCTCCAAGATGGTGGTCCTCTGGCTCCTCCATTTCATTTTGACTCATGAGCAAGGTGCTAATATGTGCTAGCATCCTGGTTCTCTCCTTCCCTTTCCTGCTGAGATCCTCCATTTTGTTTCTCATGATTTCCATTTGCTGTTGTTCCTCCACTTCTGCCCTTCTGAGGGCGTCGGCCATGTTGGCCAGGGACTCCTTATCCATGGCCTTTTGTGTTAGCTTGGTGGAGGGGGGCTGTAGAACTCCATATCTTTGGGGCCTGTGTCTCTCTCTGCTGGGGTAACTCCTGGTGGGCCCCGGTCCGCGGCTTTCATCCCCCTCCTCTTGTTGCATGTTTGTTTGTTGTTTGTAGTATGTATGTTTGTATCTCAATGTCTCTTAGGCAGCCAGCATATCTGCTCGAAGGACCATGAAGAAAAGTCTATTGCTGGTTATTAAGTTGGCACTGGCCACCCAAAAGTTCTCTGATCAAGGAGAGGATACTAAACAAGGTTCTTCGTTGCTTATTGGTATATTTATTGTCGAATCTCCATTACCATGGTTCTGACAAAAAGGACAGAAAATAAAACAACATATTAGGGTAAGGAAAACTAATCAATAATCCAAAATAAGGCTATAAATCAAAATCATACAACAATAAATCATATAAGTAAGCATAATATAGTAAACAACAAAAACAAGGAACAAAAGCTTACATTTTTCATGTCACGCATGGGTCTTGGAGAGAGGAGAGGAGACTAGGGGTGAGATTTTCGTTACATGCTAAACCCCTTATGCCATATCCCTTATTTCATTTTCACTATTTTGAAAAACTTTTTTGGACTATTTCAACATGTCAATCTATTAACACGTTGTGAGCTAGTAGACTGGCCATTTGAACTACTGAGAAATGTTTTTTTTTAATAGTTTAAAAAGGCAAAGAAGTTAAGGGATAAGGGGTATAGCGGTGACGAAAATGGAGCCCTGTGTCTCTCTGTGTCTGTGTGTGAGTGTGTGTGTGTGTGTGTGGGAGTCCATGTTAAGGTGCACAGGTGGGTTGATGGGCTGAGGTGCTGATGGCAGTCACCTGTGGCTGATTGGTGATTGGATGATTGGGTGATTATTGTTGTTGTTGAGGGGCTGCCATCCTGTTGGCCTGGGAAATTCTCAACATACAGTATAGCCAATATGCACACTGTCCATGGTGCTGAAAGCTACATGCTGGAATGAAGGTCATTCATTTACACGTTGTATCCACAACTTTCCTACAACTCATAAATCTTTGCGTTAAATGGCGAGTAATAAATCACGCATTCTAATTAATTTTCAATGGGACCGGCCCCATTTTTTGCCCAGAAAACGACCTGCAATCAAGAGAACGTTTAACGCCGCTCGTTTAGCATGTGGTGTCACTGATTTTTGTTGCGCGTGTGCTCGTTTCGTGCACACACGCACAAGTTTTTCAAAGTTCAATCCAGTGAGCCTTTTAAAACGCCTGGCGTTTTACATTTCCCAATTGGGGAGGCAGGAGAAAATGGTATGGGTGCCACTTCATCGCGCCACGGGCGATGAAGCAGCACCCATAACATTTTCAGTTATATGACTGTTATTAGGCAAATATAAGCATCAATAATAATCAGTTGTTGTTGAAGTTGCAACAGACACGCAGCATGCATAAAGCTAAAGGTCTGACTCAGAGAGTTTTCTGTTTTCAATGATGAAATGCTGTTGGTTTAGTGGTGCTACAGCTGTAGTTAGTTAGTATTAATAGTAGTGTTTCAAATAATTTTAACCACTTTAATCTGAAATATCGTGGGTTGTTTTGCATGCCATCATGTTTGATGGGGCAGTCTGGGCATTTAGGGGGGCACCCCCCCCCCCCCCCCATGCCCATGCCTATATCCGCCCCTGGAGCCAGATACTCGGCTGGGGTAAGTAATAAACGGTATGAAAGTGCGCTGTGCTAAATAAACCCCATGCAGGTGATCCACTGCAGCGGCTACCTGAAGATCCGTCAGTACATGGTGGACATGGCTCTGTACGACTCCTGCTACCAGATCATCGGCCTGGTGGCTGTGGGACACTCCCTGCCCCCTAGTGGCATCACTGAGATCAAGCTCCACAGCAACATGTTCATGTTCCGCGCCAGCCTGGACTTCAAGCTCATCTTCCTGGACTCCAGGTACGTATGGGAGGAACCGGGCTGACGCTGTGCATGCATGGGTGCCTGCAATGAATATTACATATTAGTTGAATTTCATTTTATTTTCCCTTTAAAAAAATCTACATCGTGGTGAGAACTCTTCTCCTAACCCACTGGTTTTCAATGTTTTTCATACCAGGGCTCACTATTTCTTCAGAAAACTAAAGATTTATTTTGCTTTTGTCCACAATACCAGGCTGGGGTTTGGGAGAAAACAAAACAGTCCAAGATACAGATCAAAATGACCATTAATCTTCTACATTCTCTAGTTGTGTAGACTTGGGCTGATTCACATGATTAATATTTTAACTCTTGAGCATGTAAACATGAAACCAAACCATTTGGTTTCATGTTTACACTCTCAAAGAGTTACATCTGATTAACCAACTCTCCATCATTTAGCCATGTGGATCACCTGGAATCCTCTCAGGGAGCACTAGTGGTCCCCGGACCACTGGTTGAAAACCACTGACCTAAACTCACTTTGCCACTTCAGTATGAAAGAGCCTTGAGTTGACTGGATCATTAGAATCATTGTGAACATCTTGGTGTTGTGTTGTGTTGTGTTGGGAGGCAGGGTGGCTGAGTTGACAGGCTACGAGCCTCAGGACCTGATCGAGAAGACCCTGTACCACCACGTCCACGGCTGTGATGTGTTCCACCTGCGCTTCGCTCACCATCTCTGTGAGTATACAGCCTGCACATCCACTCTGGTGGCATCATTATCCGCGATGCCCCACCGTTTTAAGCGACTTCCTCAAAACAAAAACATACTGTGTGATTACGTGTCAAGATATATATCAAAAAAAAAAAAAAAAATATATATATATATATATATATATATATATATATATATATATATATATATATATATATATATATATATATATATATATATCAAGAAACCAATAGAAATGATGCTCACCACTTTGTTTCTTATTTCTGAATTGTCCCCCAAAGACAGCTGGTTTTGATTAACATACTACCCTGTCTTTAATCTCATTCAAGATGACATCCAGAACGTGTATTACTCGGTTTAAATGTAATCAATCATCATGCTAGAATATGTATATACCGGTAGGTGGTGTATATGTATAATCCTCTGGCTTTGCTCCACGTCACTCTGTCACGTTGTTTACAAATGGTTCTCCATAACATGGCTGAGATGGACTTTAACTACCCATAGCCTGCAGGGATGCAAGGCTCTGATTGGTTTCGCAACTGCCGTTTGTGGCTTCTTCAAAATAAAATGCCCCAAATTAATAATTTCACTACACCTTTAAGAAGGGTTAAATATACTAGGGGACAATTATCACGTATATAATGTGGAAATGTATGGTGGTGCCAATGGGGAGTGACGTTGTTACGTGGCGGCCATCTTAACCAGAGTATGGCATAATCATTGTGTCTATGAGCATATACTTTTAAAATGTCGATAACTCGCTTATTTTTCAACCGATTTTCAAACAGATTGGTATGTTGTAAACATCAGAGACGTCCGCATACATACAGTATGAGCCGTTATATGATGTTTTTAGAAAAAAATCAGAATTTAGCAAAAAATCATAGCCATGTTGATAATGTTGAGCGAGTTATAGCTGTTTTTGTTTGGGCTGCCATAGAGCATACTGTATTGAGTACTGTGGTACGATGGCTGCCGTGAACGACGTCAGAGACTCCGCCTCAAGCCATCTGTATATCTATGGTGGCATCACCATTACAATCACCATCACAGAAAACCCATGTCTCCTGACATGTGTTTTCTGTTGTTGTTGTTATCGTCCCCTCCCCCCACCATAGTGCTGGTGAAAGGCCAGGTCACCACCAAATACTACCGCATGCTGTCCAAGCATGGAGGCTGGGTGTGGGTGCAAAGCTACGCCACCATCGTGCACAACAGCCGCTCATCACGACCGCACTGCATCGTCAGCGTCAACTATGTACTCAGGTGAGTCCTCCATACAGCAGACACCATGTCACACTGTCACAGTCTGACACTCTACAACAGGAGTGACAAACTCAGATACAGAGTGGGCCAAAATGTAAAACTGAACAAAGCCGCGGGCCAAGTTTGAACGAGCTAACCTTTTAAAGGGGAATAACACCCATTTTCAATTTTTTTCTGAGAGAGTACAGATGTGAACCAAATGGACTCTAGCGGGTCCATTTGGAGGGTACAAATGTGAACCCTAGCGGGTGTTGTCAATGATTGTACGAATGTAAAGGTCCCGAGCAGACCGGCTGTAGTCACAGTCATTGGAAGTGTAACTGAATGTGCAACCAAGACGGCTCGGGATGCCCCGCCCAAGTCGCACATTTACTGGTTGTAACTTAAGCATTGGACTTTAGATGGACTTTAACTACTCATAGCCTGCAGGGATGCAGGCTATGAGTAGCTACTAGTAATGCGCGGGCCGGCCCGAACCCGACGGGTCCCGCGGACCCCCGCGGGGGGCGGGCGGACGGGTTCATGATTTTTAAGTAATTATCACCCCGCGCGCGGGGCGGGCTGACCCCGCTGCACATGCAAAAAATAAAACAAAGAAATCACATGCTCTCGTTTTATTTTTATTACCCTCTCAGTGGTGGTCCTCAGACCACCTGTTGAAAACCCCTGAAATAGACGAAAATATTAGCCTAAATTGACAGGTGATTAGTGATGACGGGCAGTTGTTTTTACTACCAGAACTTGCATTGAGAAGACGGAGAATGTTCATGGAGTGGGACACACCAGACCTAGTACAGCATTAGGCCTACCTACAGCCTCACTTCACCGTGGAACAGTGCCAGGATAACGCCATCCTCACCGCTTTACATTCTCGCTCCTCTCCCTGCTTGCTAGATGATGCATGTTGCGCATTCCAGCATATAGTGAGCGCGCATTCAGCTCAACTTGAAGCGCGTAGAAATAGATTAAATCCTGGAGCCCTTGATTCCATTCTTTTTCTGCACAGCGCAGCTGGCCGTCGCAAAGGAGACTGGCTTGGACGCACAGCTAATAGAGTATTAAGCCGTATGGTTTCGTATGTGAGTTCTCGGCTGTTACGCACAACACGAGAGGGACCCTTCACATGCTGTGGCAATGCGTGTCGATCTGGTTGTTTTGATTAAAGAGATGGCAAGACGTCTATCATCGCTGTATGCTCTACTTTAAATGTAGCCTATGGTTCATTGTTAATAAATCAATGCGAAATAATCGCTGCATAAATGTTTAAATGACCCATTACTGTATAAGCGACAGGTCTTAGGCTAATTGTTGATACAGAGTTTAATTTATTTTGTGTTATATAGGCTATTCTGTTTTATCATTTTAGATCACCGACAGCCAGCTATTTAGAGCCAAGACTGTCGATTTTGCTGTCATTACAGAACCATTCTGAACAACATGCTTGTTTATTCAGCCCATGACAATATAATTTATAAAGCTGCTATAGTATTTTAAAGCTTGGGGTACTCACAAGAACATGCGCTAATCATTATATCTTTTTTTTTTTAATTGCGGGCTGGGGCGGGCCGTTGATTAAAATTTTGCGGGGCGGGCTGCTGCGGACGGGTTGGCAGAATTGGCGCCGCGGACTGGGGCGGGTTGTGAAAAAAAGCCGGCCCGCGCATCACTAGTAGCTACACTATGTGAACCTGCTGCTTGATCCTGATTGGAGGAAATTCACCCTCCACCTGGGGAACTTTTATTAGCTCCTCTGCTAACATGGGGGAGGGGGAAACACCATATATGGTCTGCACACCTTATAATGGAGCATTTTAACAGAACAACATTTTTCTGGGGTGATATCTGACAAAAGTGAAATCACTTACCCTGCCTTTAAAATATTAATGCCCTCACTCACATGCGTGTGTGTGTGTGTGTGTGTGTGTGTGTGTGTGTGTGTGTGTGTGTGTGCAGTGACATGGAGTACAAGGAGCTGCAGCTGTCTCAGGAGCAGAGCCGCAGCACTAAGTCTTGTCTCAGCTATAAGAGCAGCGCGGCTTCATCCCAGGAACGCAAACACCTGAAGAGCAAGACAGCCGCCAAGATGAAGAGCAAGATGAAAACATCACCCTATCCTCAGGTAGGAACAGATATACTGTACAGTCTGCTGAAAACATCACCCTATCCTCAGGTAGGAACAGATATACTGTACAGTCTGCTGAAAACATCACCCTATCCACAGGTAGGAACAGATATACTGTACAGCAGGGGTGTAAAACCCAAATATACAGAGTGAGCCAAAATAGAAAAATTGGTACAAGTCGAGGGCCGGAGATACCGGTCTGTGTTTCAACACCGATTTACGATGTCAAACAGCAAAAAAGTAATTTTCCATCAAAAATCAATGTCTCTTAATGACAAGATAATTGTGAAGATGAAACTGCCTGCATTAAAAACTGTTTTAAGTTTCAATGAAAAATAGCAGGTTTTTCAGGAAAATCTTTTCCTTCTATGATCCTCACCAAGTGCTGAGTTAATTGAGAAAGTAAATGAGTAAATGAGTTGAGGAAGTAACACAATTAGTTGCGTTCATTTCTTATCATGGTGTGTGCAATATACCAGAGGGCCAGTTATAATACTAATTCAATATCATCCCGCGGGTCAAAGATAATTCATTCACCGGCCTGATTTGGCCCCCGGGCCTTGAGTTTGACATATGTGCTGTACAGTCTGCTGAAAACATCACCCTATCCACTGGTAGGTACAGATATACAGTCCTGCTGCTGTTATCACATGGTATTGAAATGCACCCAGACCGCATTATACTGCATGTTTCTGGTGAACACTATACCCTAGCTTTCATATTTTGGGGTATTTGCTACAACCAAGAGAAGCACCAAAGTCACAAGCACACCTGGTGACAGCATACTGGTGACACCAGACCTTGGCCTGGGCTTGCCAAATAATTATCCATAATAATTAAAACCTGCAATTCAAAAAGTCCAGAAATCGCATGACCCCACAATTAAAAATGTTACAGCACTGCCCCTGCTTTGTTCATCATGAGTTGAAGCTCTTGGTGGCTGATTATAATTATGGGTAAGTATTTGGTAAGCCCAGGCCCAGGTCTGGTGGTACAGGCTTTTGGCCTACCACAAGGCCCCGGGCCTGATTTGCTGCCATGCAGCCAATGAGAAGACTTACACCATACCTGGCTGCACCATAGCGGGAATACCAGACATTATTATCTCTCTTTTCTCTCTGCCTCCATGCAGCCGAGTGGCGGCGCTTCGTTCCAACAGGTGGACAAGCCCAGCCGCTCCCCTCTGCAGTCAGCGGTGGGAGGGTGGAAGGAGCACCCTGCCCTGGGAGCGTACCCTCTGAAGGAGCACCCCGCCACGGGGGTGTACCCACCCAAGGAGCACTCTGTCACAGGGGCATACCCCCTAAAAGAGCACCCTGCCACGGGGGTGTACCCTCTAAAAGACCACCCTGCCACGGCATACACCTCCCTGGCCTCCTGCAGAGAGCAGAGCTACAGCTCCGCTCAGCAGGCATGTACTGCACACACACACAGACACATACTGTATCCCTACGGGGACTTAAGCATCCCTTTTACCCGCATGATTTTACCCGTTTCAGATGGCAGACACGGCAGATATTCCTCTGAAAGGTCGCCCACCTTTTGTTCGCTCCCAAAAAACATCTTTACCTCAATAGCGTACGAAATGGTATAGGCTACCGTGTTTTCTGCACTCTGCAGTCAACATAGAATAGAAGCTACTGCAGTCAGCATAGAATAGAAGCTACTGCAGTCAACCCAGGATATAAGCTACTGCAGTCAACCCAGGATATAAGCTACTTTAGTCAACATAAGATAGAAGCTACTGCAGTCAACATAGAATAGAAGCTACGGCAGTCAACGCAGAATAGCATCTACGACAGTCAACATAGGACAGAATCTACTGCAGTCAACATAGGATAGAAGCTATTGCAGTCAACATAGAATAGAAGCTACTGCAGATAACATAGAATAGAAGTTACAGCAGTCAATATAGAATAAAAAAGCTACTGCAGTCAACATTGGATAGAAGTTACTGTAGTCAAACGACCCATATACAAGGCGCTCCAGATTAGACACAGTCGTTTTTGTTTTTTGTTTTTAGAGAAAATTAAAGGCTTTTAAGTGGGCCTTATAGTCCGGAAAATACAGTAGGTGCGGGCTGTATAAAATCCACCCCTAGGGCCCTGTTAGGTCTAACGTTCTCTGCACATCCTCCTTGCACACCACTCAGGAGTCGCCGGGGGAGGATGTATTCCGCAGCGCCCCCTACGGCCTGCCCCTGCCCTACCCCTACAGCCACATGCACCTGGAGCCCCAGATGAGACTACGTAGCAGTCTGAGCACCGCGGCAGGGGGAACGCCGCTGCCCTCCCCCACACAGGTGACTGTTACAACACTTTGACTGCATAACACAGGGCTGGGCAATTATTTTTCCCAAGGGGCCAAATGAGATACATAAAATATTGTGGAGGGCCAAGACGAGAGGCTGAACTAAAGTCTGCGTAATTTAATTTCAAAAGTAAGAGTGAGACCAACTATTTTGACACCAGGGCCCACTATTTATTCAGTATTTGAGCCACGGAGGAGCACCACTCACTTGGTCCCAAAACTAAAGATTTCTTTTGTTTTCCTCCACAATTCCAGGCTGGATTTGGGAAACAAAATAGGCAGGATTTCTATTAGCCTAACTGATGTTTTTTTGTTGTAAAATGCACTTTTTGTATACTTGTATACTGTATACCGGTATGTTAATTGTATACTTGTGTATACTTGTATAATGTAACCCTGTGTGTGGTCCATGCATGCTCCCAGCTGGCTCAGCAGCTCATCAGCTCCCTGCAGAACAGAGGGACTGACACGCGCTGGAGCTACGCTGCTCCCAGAACCCACCACCACCATGCCCACAGCCTCAGCCCCTCTGCACCTTCCACATACCCAGGTACAGCCCACAGCCTCAGCCCCTCTGCACCTTCCACATACCCAGGTACAGCCCACAGCCTCAGCCCCTCTGCACCTTCCACATACCCAGGTACAGCCCACAGCCTCAGCCCCTCTGCACCCAGCACATACCCAGGTACAGCCCACAGCCTCAGCCCCTCTGCACCCTGCTCATACTAGGGCTGTGTTCAAAAAAATCGATCCACGATCCCATATCGATTCACACTCAAAGAACATGATATCGATCCAAAAATGTGTGGATCGATCTTCTCCAGGCGACTGGCACTATTTTCTTTTACGCGGAGGCGCACTACTGTATAGAAAGCGAGTGCCGGCAAAACAAAATCGAAACCTAAGAAGGCAAAATGGCTGAATCAGCCCGGAACACTTAATAAATACTTGACTCTTCTCTCTCTCTGTCCCTCTTACACATACACAGATACAATCACCAACACATGGGGCCGTCTTGTCTATTGGACAGTATTTATTTCCATTATGTCTGTAAATAGATCAATATCGAATCGGATCGAATCGTGGATCGAATCAGATCGTGACCTTGTGAATCGAAATCGAATCGATCTAGGGAATTCGGATCGATTCCCAGCCCTAGCTCATACCCAGGTACACCCCATACACCCAGCTCTGTCAGCACTGAGTAGCACGGTGGAATCACCGTGATAAAGTGTGCGTTTCAGTTTCAGACTCGCCATCTGTAACGCCCTTTAGGCTTAGTTTTTAACGTTCTCTCTCTGCCCTTTGCAGGTCGCAGACATCCAGAGGAGCCCCAGGTTGAGTCCTACTGCTCCGGCCCACCGCGGCCCAGCAGCAGGTTCAAGGAGGAGTCCTCCTCCTACCAGCACCACAAGGCAGCAGACGCTCACTCACACGGCGCTGCCAAGGACCCCAAGATACCCCCACTGTGTCAGGACGTCCTCTACAGAACCACGGGAGGGCCGGGGACCAGGGGCCGGCCGCTGCTCAGTGCCGGCCTGCTGCTGGGCAAAGGTACATGTCTTTTTTTTATCCCACGATTTTGTAGCCCACTTTTTCACCCAGTGACAATTCCTAATGTGATCCTGGGCTCTACACACCAATTCCTAATGTGATCCTGGGCTCTACACCCACCTCTACTCCACCAACCTGGGGAGGCAGCAGACTGGCCTCATGCTTCCTTCAATGCATGAGGAGTCCAACTGCCTTCTTTTCACCTGACAGGGGAGAGTATGTGTCTTTGCAGTGGTTTTCAACCTTTTTCCTATACCAGGACCCAGTATTTATTCAGCATTTGAGCCACGGAGGACCACTACTCACTTGGTCGCAAAACTAAAGATTTCTTTTGTTTTCCTCCACAATTCCAGGCTGGATTTGGGAAACAAAATAGGCAAACATACAGATCAAAATGTCCATTATCCATTAATGTTCTACATTCTCTAGTTATGTAGACTTGGGCTAATTCACATGATGAATAGTTTAACTCTTGAGAGTGTAAAAATGAAACCAAATGGATTGTTTTTCAGTTTTTCATGAAGTCTTCCTTTTATATCTTTCTCTTCCTGCTTACCTTCCTCCCGTGAAGGTAACCGCGAGCAGCCCCACCACCACCCCAGCAACGTGGCCCAGCCACTGCCCATGCAGGTGGTCCTGGAGCAGCGGAGGAGGCTGCAGGAGGACAGCCCCCCGTATACACACCCCCCAGCCCAACACACCAGCATGTACCCCACCAACAACCACCACCACCACGGAGAGCGCCCCCACCAGGACCACAAGGGACAGCAGCACCAACGACGGCACGGTGCTGAGTCTGGCGATGAAGAGGAGGAGGAGGAGGGCGAGGTGGACGTGGACGGGAGCAGGAAGATGTGGATCGGGATGGGGGTAGGGGTGGGTGTGGGTGTAGGGGTAGGCCTGGGGGTCCGGCTGCAGCCCGCCGCAGCCACCGCCGCGGCCCACGTCTCGCTGAATCTGCGGCAGGTGGTGGGGAAGCACCACCACCACCACCACCACCACCACCATGCCAACTACGCTGCCAACTACGGCTACCATCACCACAGCGGTGTCGCTGGCGAGGTGGGCTCCGCGTACGGCTACCAGAGCCCGCCGTCCAGCCCCTCACCCCCGCCTGCCCCTGGGGGTGGGGGTGCTCCTCACCGGGACATGCCGCACTACATCGGGACGTCGGTCATCATCACCAACGAGAGGTGACCGATCGGAAACGTCGGAACATACAGACTTATTTTTTTTTGGCTTGGCAGCTGCAGGCTGCCTAATAAACAGGAACGAGGGGACTTTTTGGAGATGGAAGGGAGGGTTGCCGAGAGACGAGATAGCCAATCAGAAGTCGTCGTGGCGTTGCCGAGAGACCAGATAGCCAATCAAATAGCTGATACAAAAAACATCCCAAGGCTCAGAGGTGGGAGATCAGTTTTGCAGAAATACCGTAATACAGCAGCTGTCAATTCATTGATGCATCAATTCTTGCTTCTTTTTGCGAACTGAGCGGTGTTACCCTGCCTGGGGACCAGACGCTCACATGGACCACCTGGGTGGGGGGTCCCTGGAGCATCCAAAGATCCAGCTTTTTCGTGCTCAGACATTATTACAGAATATTACAGGATGAACGGACATGCATACACACCTTGCTACTTAGCACTGCTCAAAAACCTAGCCGCTTCCTTCGGCCATCTGGGGGTTGTGTCTTGCTATGAAGGAAACATGGAGGCAATGAAATTCCCTCCAAGATATATGCGAAGCATACTGTATATCGGAAGCAGGGGCGGAAACTATAGTGCATCACAGAAGGGGAGGTTCGGTACGACTCCCTGTTTGTCGCGCGTGGCGCATCGCTTTGGCAATGTCAATGCTTGTTTTCCTGGACGAGAAAAGACATGCTGTGATTGGCCAGTAGCAGGGGCGGATTGGCGCATATATTCCCACCGGGACAATTTTGCCTTTGCCAGGCCAACTCCCACCCCCCCCAATGAACTACTGCAGCCATTGAGGCATCTACTTTGCAAACAAGTGGCAGACAAAATTCGAACACAAGCTGAAAAATGTTTTTTTTGTGGGGCTTTCCTGATTGGATGAAATAATGTAACTCACTACTCTCTGTTTACTAAAACATTGGAGAAATAATAAAAGAATAATAAAAAAGAAATTGATTTAAAATTTTGTAAACAAATATGTATTCAGTACCATGTCTGAATGCCCCCTCTCATAGCTGAAATGTCTAAAACTAAAGAAAGCAAGGAATGTAAAACATTACACCCATCTTTTACTTTCTCTAATAACAACCTAAACCATGAATATTGGTTGAAAAACAAACAAACAACAACAACGTTGTCCTTTAAAGCTATGCAACAGAAAAATGATACCATAATATGTGTGCAATGCAATATAACTACACACATGTGATCTCCCTGTTCTTCTATATGCTCTTACTACTGTCCTATAAACCAAGATGGAACCCAACAGGTGACCAAAATGTTTTGAAACAATCTTAAATATAATGTTCTATTAAATTCAAACTAAAACATGAATCCCAGATTCAAACCAAAACATTATCTCAAGCTTCCCTTTCATTGACTCTTTAATAGAGGCAACTTTTTAGCCAAAAATCAAAACAGATATATATTTTTATATAAATAGATTTTTTTTTGTCTTTTCCCCCCTCTACGTTGCTTCTACTTTGTTGCTTCCGCTGTTTCCCTGCAGACAGACACTTGCTTCGCCCTGCAGACGGTCCAGAACTTTGATGCTGCCAACAACAAGTCATGAAAAGAAAACATTTGTTGAGCTCAGGAAGGTGGGGCTAATTTGTGTGTGGGGTTGTGGGGGGAGTGTGTGTGTGTGTGGGGGGGGGGGGCGTTTTAGCCAATCACAGCAAAACCGCTGTCTCCAACAGATTCATAATGAGCCAATAGAGTGGAGGTGAGGTGGAGTTAGATTCTGTTTTTAGGGGGCACGGTGGCACAGTGGTTATTGCTGTCGCCTCACAGCTAGAAGGTCCTGGGTTCGATTCCTGCTAGGGGGCGCTACTGTGGGTGCTGGCGGCGTGTCTGCTCCTCAGCGTCATCAGTGCCCATACCCGAGGTGGGGTTGGCGAAAGGGCCTTTCTGTGTGGAGTTTGCATGTTCTCCCTGTGTCCCCTAGGGTAGATACCCTCACAAAAACATGCAGTAATCCTGGACTCTAAACTGCCTCCCCCTGGCCAGCCGGGGCGCCTGATGGAGGGGACAGGAACTGGTTGGAATAACGTGTTCCTTCCACGCGCTACGTCCAACCAGGGAAACTCCCCCCTGTCAGGTGAGGTGAGGTGTCAGCTTGGACTCCTCATGCATTGAAGGAGGAGGAAGCATGAGGCCAGTCTGCTACCTCCCCAGGTTGGTGGAGGGTGTGTAGAGCCCAGGATCACATTAGGAATTGGCACTGGGTGAAAAAATGGGTTACAAAATCGTGGGATAAAAAAATATAAAAATATAAAAAAAAAAAAAAAAAAAAAAGATTCTGTTTTTAAACAAATCTGTTCACAAACACAGTGTTTGTACACAGTAAAGTTGCCTCTATTCACCTGAACCCGACAGATTTTCTTTCTCTGCTTCCCAGTCTCATCCACATTTGCAGACGTATGTTGTAATCCTGGGACAGTTCTGTGTCATTTAAAAAGGAAAATACAGCTAGAGCAGGGGTTTTCAACAATGGTCCGGGGACCACCAGTGGTCCCTGAGAGGGTTCCAGGTGGTCCCCAGCTAAGTTGGTTAACCAGATGTAACTCTTGAGAACGCAAAAAATGAAACCAAATGGACCCTGGCGGGTCCATTTGGTTTCATTTTTACACTCTCAAGAGTTAGAATATCCCTCGTGTGAATTAGTCCCAAATCTACTCAACTAGAAGATTAATGGTCATGGACAGAAGCAAAAATAAATCTTTAGTTTTGGGGACTGTGGGGCTAAAATGTCCTCAAATGGCGGTCCGTGGCTCAAATGCTGAATAAATGGTGGTCCCTGGGATCAAAAAGGTTGAAAACCCAAGAGCTAGAGGACAGACACAGCTACAGTATATCACCAAAACTCTAAGCAATTTAATTGTGCAATAAATATACATTATGTTTGTATGTTCTGTATGTTGTTGGACCCCTTAAAGAATGAAATGTGGCATCTCAAGGGGTTATCCTTTCTCAATAAAGGTTATATCGTTGAACGGAACCAAATGGACCACTCACTCTGGAGCTCGTATTGCAGACGTTGAGTCCACAATATGACAGTATGATGAACCCACTCCAGAATCGCGTCCAAATGTGATGGAACTGATTCTGATTTCGCAATGTTGGATTCATGTGAGCTTGTAGATCTACTAATTTCGTCAAATGAATCTACTAATTTCGTCAAATGAATGTGAGTTCAGTGCAATTGCAGGTCCATTTTACAAACCATAGGGGGTTTAAAGATGGAGCACC
Source organism: Benthosema pterotum (assembly GCA_039105355.1). Taxonomy (NCBI): domain Eukaryota; kingdom Metazoa; phylum Chordata; class Actinopteri; order Myctophiformes; family Myctophidae; genus Benthosema; species Benthosema pterotum. The sequence continues at coordinate 46,236,810 of CM076975.1, read as the reverse complement.
ATGATTTTTTTCTACCCTAAAACACGGTCATGAGATATTAATGTTAAATGAAAAGTATTTTTTTTTTTCACAAAAAGTGTCCAGTGTTTGTTAAACTGTTATTTTTATGATTCCACCCTACCAGTTCATTAAGTATGCCTGTTTGCCTGGTGGCTGGTGATGGGTGGAGATCCACCTGAACTAATGCCACACCCACAGATTTAGTTGCATGATAAAGGGGGAGGAGTTAGGGGAGGGGCTGAGCACATGGTGTCACTATATTGAAGTTTTTTTCATTGGCACGTTTGACTGGAAAGCTTCAGCCCCCAGGAAGAAACCCTAAATACAAAGGGAAGACATCATTGCACATAAAAAACACACCAAGGGGTCTATTTACATACTTATCTAAGGCAGGTTTTTCACAGGGCAGACAAATCTAACAGACAGATAAATCTGATTGGTCGAACAGGTCACATGACTCATTTCGACGAATCAGATTCCAGGCTCAATGTGTCTCACATCTGATTCAGGCTGGATTTGTCTGCCAGTGTAAATCAGGACTAAGTATTGAGTGGCAGCTCCTGGACTATGTTGCAGCAGCACCACTTTGAGAACCTCTGTGTGCATTATAGCATGAAGCATTAAATCCAGTCTGCTCCGCTGTAAAGCTTTCACTTCAAATGGAAAAATGTGGATTCATGTCAACCGACAGGGAATTCATGCCAGGCAGCTAAAACACAGCACATGCGTTATGCTCTGCACTGCACCTTAAAGGATATCACCAACATGCCCTGGAGGCTGTTACAACACCAGTGCCAATCAGGGGTGGATCTAGGCATGGTCCTGGGGGGGGGGGAACTGTGCAATGCCCCCCTAAATGCCCAGTCTGACCCACCAAACATGATGGCATGATGTGCGGCTTCATCGCCTGTGGCACGAAGCGACACGGGCCAATTGGGAAATGTTACAATTGCCCCCCCAATTGGGAAACGTTACATCCGCCACTGGTGCCAATGTGAAACGCTATTCTAACCAGATCTATAGATTCACACTGTTTGTCTCTTTTTAAAAACGAGACAAAAAAAGATGAATGAATTCAAAACAAATTCAATGTTTTTTTTTTTTTTTTTTCATTTAGTAATAATTTCATGAAGAGGAGCGAAATCAATGGTATTCTATAAATGAGTATAGTAGAGTGTCGGGTAGTAACAAAATTGCATATTGCATATTACTGTAATATTACCTTTTCCAGCAAAAGTAGTAATAACGGTATTACTCTGCCAAAATGGGTAATATGTAAGATGTGACTCCACCAAAACATTTATTAGAAATGAGCTTTGTTGTCGCATAGAACAATTTACGAGCTATCAATAGATACAGAGATGTGCAGCAGTTTGTAGATCCTAATACACCTCAGCATTCTACACACTTGACCTACACTACAAATACATCTACATCTAGATCTCTATTCTTTAGCGGGTGGGATGGGGAGCTTAGGAAAGTAATAAAGTAATAACTAACTTACTCTCACTACAAACAATATAATTATACTTTTGAAGTAAATATATATATATATTTAAGTAAATATATTACTACTAAGTAATACTGTCCAACACTGCTAAAATGTGGGAAAAAAGTAGAGCTATGTGAGCAAGCTACAGTATGTGATATTCACTAGTTTCACTAGCCCAGTTGAAGGATAATTTCTCATTTTGTGGGCAAATCATTTGGGAATAACCATCTTACAGTATGTAGAAACACATGTGGATCATTTAGGGAATGCAGAAGGTCATTATGAAAAGTGTAACAGGGAGTTATAAGTACATGTTTGTAACGATCTGGAAAGTAAATACAACGTCATTTTGAGGTCGATTTCAGAGGCAATTATTCAACAAACAACTGCAATTATTTGATATTTTGATTATTATTTACAAAGCATTCAGCATTCATCTACAAGCTCACTAAACAAGGCATTGTGTGCTTGTAGATCTGTGATTTTCAAAGCATTTTGTCTGCATTTGTGTCTCATGAACTGCTACCATAAATGCACATCAGTCTACTAATATAATGCATAATATATACGCGGTAGATGCAGGTTATTGTTTTAGTGCAGTGGTTTTCAACCAGTGGTCCAGGTGGTCCCCAGAATAAATGATGGAATGTTGGTTAACCAGATGTAACTCTCAAGAGCGTAAACATGAAACCAAATGGACCCTTGCAGGTTCATTTGGTTTCATGCTTACACTCTCAAGAGTTAAAATATTCATCATCTGAATTAGCACCACTTCATTAAGAAGTCTATACAATTAGATAATGTAGAAGTTTAATGGTCATTTTGGAAAACATGTAGATGTTTTTGTGAATTCCAGCTTGGAATTGTGGACAAAAACAAATAAATCTGTGGGACTAAAATGTTCTCAAATGGTGGTCCGTGGCTCAAATGCTGAGTAAATAGTGGAACCTGGTATTATTAAATGAAAACCACTGTTTAAGTGTAATAATTACACAGGTCAAAATCGTGAAATGTATAAAAGGTGATTTTAATATAAACAACTCTTATTTTGAGCAAATATAGATTCTTCCAATCTAGGTTCTGCCACAGCTGACTTTGTGTGTCCCTAAGCCTGCGTGTCTGCTAGCACAGAATGGTAAATAAACAACATGAACAGATGCAATTGATTGCAACAGAAAAGCAGCCACTAATTACACTAATTGTGCACAAACAAGGTGACACAGCAAGCCACTCACACGTGCTCTACACTTCTAAATGTGTGTGTGTGTGGACGCACAAGCACACACACTTGTGCGCACGCACACACACCAAATTATATGGAAGCAGTGTGCCGTTTCGATCTTTCATTTATGAGATTAGCCAGATACCTGGCTGTGGCTGTTGAAATGAATAGACACACTGTGCCTCTAGTCCAGTCCTTCATACAGCGGAGCTCCATGAAGTAAATTCATCAAAAGCACTGCTGCTTAATTCAATTTCACACTAAGGTGTGTGATGTTTTGATTATTAATATTAATACTACATGCAGTAATTAATTAAATTGGGGTAATAATTTGCAAAACATAGAGAGTACGGTATTGTTTTGCAGCTACTAAAGTGTATGCCTTCTTTTCACCTGACAGGGTGAAAAGAAGGCATACACTTTAGCAAGGCTAAGATAGCTTGGACTCTGCATGCATTGAAGGAAGCATGAGGCCAGTCTGCTGCGTTGGTGGAGGTGTGTAGAGCAGCCCAGGATCACATTAGGAATTGGCACTGGGTGAAAAATGGGTTACAAAATCGAGGGATAAAAAAGTATGCCGGTCAACACTTTCCATCCATATCCATTTTCAACTACTTAATAGTCAAAACTGGAACATGGATGAGGTCTCAGTTCCAGCAGAGAATCCCTAACCTCAAAGGAAAGCCTGGTCTGAGTTCCTACCAGGGGCGGATCTAGGCATGGGCATGGGGGGGCAATGCCCCCCTAAATGCCCAGTCTGCCCCACCAAACAAATTTCAAATTGCTTATATTTAAAATGATTTGAAACACTATTACTGCTACTAACTAACTACAGCTGTGTCACCACTAAACCAACAGCATTTCATCATTGAAAACAGAAAACTCTCTGAGTCAGACCTTTAGCTTTATGCATGCTGCGTGTCTGTTGCAATTTGATGGTATTATGGATGGTTTACTTGACTAATAAAAGTCCTGTAACTGAAAATGGTTTGGGAAGCCGCCCCCATACCATTTTCCTTTTCCCCTCCAACATGTTCTCTTGCCCAACCCCCCAAATAGGACATGTTATATCCGCCCCTGGTTTATACATCTCCTGTGTGATCCAGGCTGGACCGCAGGATGAAAAGGTATTCCGGTTTGGGGTTTCCGTGCTTCCTTTTTTCTTTTTTTTGAGGTAGATTAGTTTTGGTTCCCCCGGTTTGTGTTTAGTTTCACCAGTTGGAATCCCTGTATATGTCCTAACATACACTGGAGTGACAAATAAAGAACCTTGAACCTTGAATAGAAGATACGCCAAACAAACTATTCCAATTCCAAAGTACTTGAAGAAACCTGTCAGGCTTATACGCCACGTTTTTTTTTTTTTTTTTTTTGTTTTTTTTTGGTATGCCCTAAAATGACTCTATCCTTGACTGCTTTGAATTGTTTGGATTTCTTGACTGATTACTTCATTGGACAATGAAAAAGTGCAAACATGTACAGAGTAGTACTCAAGCAATTGGTCCAAAAGAATAGCATTGAAGAAAGGCTGCCTTGTTTCCATGCATATCCTATAAACATATTACGCATTAATTCAATCAAGACAACAACAATTGAGACATCTCAAAATCATGAAATATCTATTGTTGTAGTAGAAATAAATCAGATGCCCAGGCCAGTGCTGAGATGGGACCCCTTCACCTGTAGAGACATTTAGACAAAGGTTAACTTGTCTCTGTTTAAATGTATAATTTGAATGCACTCAGTGGCCATCTAGTAGACTGTTTATGTGTTAAGACTGATGTATGAGGTTAGATGACATATGTGCGTGGCTGGTTAAGACTGATATATGTGGCCAGGGGACTTGTATGTGGCCGGTTAAGATTTATATGAGGTTAGGGGACTTATGTGGCCGCTTAAGATTAATATGAATTTAGGGGATATTCACTATGTGGCCGGCTAAGACTGGTATGACGTTAGGAAACTTACGTGGCAGGTTAAGACTATGGTTATGAGTTTAGGGGACTATTAAGGCTATATGTGCTGGAGACGGTTGTGTCAGTAGTGTAGATGACCACTTAACTCTCTCTGACAGATTATCAGAAAATCTAGGCTCACTCCCATTAGATTTATAGAAAATTGTCTGTTTTGAATTTGTGCAAATGAATGATATCCAAAGACAGCTTAAGGTGTCTACTTCAAGGGAATAAATAAGCTCATAAATGAGTTTTTTAAAAATATATTTGACAAAACTCAGCTCATTCAGCGTAAATGCATTTAAAGTTCATTTATCATATACCAATACCATATACGTTCTAAAGTGTGTGAGGCATTTTCAGTGCAGTGAGTTAATGAGCTTGTTAACAAAACAAAGACTAAAACGACTTTTGGAGTGATAAGCAGACAACAGAATAATCAATCACCCCAAAAGTCGTGGTAAATCGGTCAAGGAGTTAAGAGCATACAATGCTCTGATGATGACAACGTGACTGCGTCCCTTTCAATGCATTGATGGCATTCGCATCCGCACTGGGTCTCCTAACCCTTGAAATTATTGGCTGTAGAACGTGACACAAAAAAGGGTGAAGTATATTCACATTCAACACGGTTGCACCATATATACACATGATCCAGCCTGCCGCCATAAACGCAGAGAGGAAAGAGAAGAGAGTGGCTGGGAGGCCAGCATCGTGTCTCTCTCAGTGGGGGACTGATGAGGTGAGTGAGATGAGGATGGTGGGGTGGGGGTTGGGGGGGGCTTTGCATTGGGACGGGGGGGGACGGGACGGTGATGAAGGTTTGGGGGTAGGTAGGGGGGAGGATATTTCCATTTCTTTGTGGTGGATCCCAGCCCTCCTTGATGGCACATCATTTGTCCAGAGCACCTCAGCCCCGGAGCGCATCATCCCTGCAGATGAAGTGAAAGTATGAACACGGGCGGCACGCAAGGCAAGCCCTCTCAAATTGGATGCAGCCTCTATATATACAGTTAAATATTATAGTATACGCTTTGTTGTTGTTGTACAGTAGGCTCCAGAACACCATTCGATGAGATTTAGTCTAGCATACAGCACCACAGGAATTATTTTCTCCACCTTAATAATACCAATTGGTGTTGGATTTACCTAGCGTTTTAATTGCTGATTAGTCAACTTTGCAATAAGCTGTGACCTTGAAGAGATCGGAGAGTCCTGCAAAGAGAAAAACTGTTAAACGTGTGGGAAGCTTTCTCAAAGTGTCAAATTCAACCTTGCTTTGAGCCACGTTCTAAAGATAATATCTTCAGAACGTGGCTCGAAGCAACATTTGTGCAAATGTACTAATATTCATATTTCCCTGAACAGAAATATGGGGTCATATATTGTTTATGCTATATATGACCCCATATTATGGGGTCATATATAGCATAAACAAAGTCAAGCAAGTGACAAGGCGCGTGCTTACAGTATGTGCCTGGCACACACCTGCGACTGAGTGGCACACACCTGTCAAAATAAGAGTGATTCCTAATATAAGGACACACACACGGTTTTTCATAATGATTCCATGTCTCAACTCTCTGACACTAGTTGTCTTTGTATGTCTGACTGTAATAATAGGTTGCGGTTCATCACAATTTCTTTAGGTCAAAGTAAAGTAACTGTACCATTATTACTGTTTCTTAGAATGTAATCTTGTTATATTACTTGTTACAGAGAAAAGTAATATTACTAGTTATACCCACTAGATACTGAATTGATGCAATGGTTGCTAACCTATAGTATTTTCATTCTATTTACTACCATTCTCAGGTCCGGATACAACTTTCAACTCAGAAGTTAAGTTAACTTACACCGGATACATGATAATAATGAGAGCCTGAGGTGGGGAGGACCCTGTTAATGAACAGGCTATAGCCATGATTATCACAATACATATAAAGAGTGGGGTATTCAATATGTCGATAACACAGGATATCGATTGAACACTGGGTGTCAGGTACAGTATATCGATTGAGAGGCTGCTACATCGGTATGGCAATGACATCTGGGTGATCAGGGCTGACAAACGTGCCTCTGCATAATGTAATCTATTTAGATAATCTATCTAGATTGCAAACAACATCCGCCACTAGCACAAAATAATTAATTACATCACTACGTCACTACAGCTGGGGCCTGCCAAATAATCTCACAGGTTGAGAAAATGTGCTAGAGTACTCTAGGTACTAATGTGGATTATTACATGGCTTGAATGAATTCTCCAATCAGAAGCCAGCATTCTGGTCATGTGAGAGGTCACATATGTCACAACAACAGATGCGTACGAACATAGCCTACACAACTGCAAATAAACAAAAGCCGCATGTAACAAGCAGGATAACACCCTTCGAACACTCTTCGCTGGGTGTTATCCCTTATTTATTGACCTGGTAGACAAGAACGCATGTTCGTGAGTATGTTATTAAAATAATACTTTATTTATAGATGTGAAATGGGTTTGCTGTTATTATAGCGTTTATAATCCGACAGACAGCTCAGTGAAAAACGATCACATCAACACCCAAAGCTAGCATGGAAGTCATCAGCGATGTCGTATGTCACACTGAAGTTATACCAGCACACATCCACACACACACACACACACACAAATACACGTGTCCAGAGTGCTCTTACACTTTCCAACACATTCTCACTTTCGTGCCATGTTTGACGTTTTGCGGCGTGCCAGCGACGTTGCATTCAGACTGGAGACACGAAGATTTACCATTCTGAGACTGGAAGAAATGGAACAGCGGCGACGATACGCTGAAGTGGACTTCGGAGCGGAAAGTGGGCTTCAAGAGGCGCCTCCATTGCGCTGAAGCGTTTTTGATGAGAAATATCAGCGATAAAGCCTCCTTCGAAGTTATGTTTGGTCTTTACAATTGTGCAAATGTATCCTAATATTCATATTTCCCTGAACAGAAAACCACATACTAGTGTTACCAACTTGGCGCATTTGACGCTACATTTAGCTTTTTTCCAGACCCCAGCGCCAAAATTAGTGAAAAGCAAATCTAGAGCTTTTTTTGCTGGTGAGTTGGGGCGAAATTGGTTGACAGGTGCCGAGGATAAAACCCTTGTTTTCACCATTTTTCCTCCAATCCTCCTTCCTTCCTACAAAGCACCATTGGTAACCAAATGGAACCTTATAGATCTGTAACTCTTGAGATCGTAAAATGAAACAAAGTGGACCCTTACGGGTCTATTTGGTTTCATTTGACGCATTTTACGCGTCGTCTGGAACTCCCACATCCCAGTGAGGCCGGAGGGTTTATTGGAACATTGTAAAAGGACATGCCACGGAAGCTTGCGCCGCGTCCAACATTTCCCCATATTACAGCTTGAGCCTGAGGAACGTGTTGTACTTTATCCCCGTTTCTACTGGGCTGCATGCCAGTGTGGCACACCGGAGGAAAGCAGCCAGTGTTGCGCCACAGTGCAAGCTTTAAAGGACAAGTTATTTTTCCCCCCAATCAAGGTTCATGTTTTAGGTTGTTATTAGAGAAAGTAAAATATGGCTGTTAATTGTTTTACATTGCTATCTTTAGTTTTAGGGATTTTAGCTACGGGAAGGGGCATTCGAACATGGTCCTAAATACATATTTGTTTACAAAATTTGAAAGTGATTTCTTTTTTATTAAATAGTCCTGATGATATACTGAATGTGACAATCTGCCCTATTGAACCTCTGGGCCATATTTGGGCACACACAATTATGGAGTGCCATATTGAACCTCTGGGTCAATATGGCACTCCATAATATGGAGTGCCATATTTGGTCATACCGAAATATGGAGTGTGTAAAGTGCAGTGTGGTGTGCTGCCTCCTTCACATTCAGTAGATCCTGTGAAGTTCTGTAGCCAGTTATAATTTTCTGGGGTTTATTAGGACTGTAATATATAATCAAAAAATAAAAATAAATAAATCTCTTTAAAATTTGTAAACAAATATGTATTTAGGACCATGTTTGATTGCCACCTCGCATAGCTAGAATGCCTAAAACTAAAGAAAACAAGGAAATGCAAAACAATTGACACCCATCTTTTACTTTCTCTAACAACTAAAACATGACCTTAGTTGGACAAAAAAAAAAAAAAAAAAACTTGTCCTTTAATGTACAAGTTAGGAGCAAATAAACAAAAAAAACAACAACACATATTCTTCTTTCCAGTACATCCACATATACTGTACATGCATATTAAAAAGGTCCCAAATTACAGTCAGAACTGTTATACCCTGTAAACACATTATATACAGCATTAAATGTGAGAATATTTTCCTGGAACACATGCTGTGGAAGCAACGACATACAGTATGGCCTCGTAGCTGCCCTTGAAACAACCAAACACTCAGAACAGGGAAAAGTCCTTACAAATGAGAAATCAATTGGAATAGCATTCACGGAGCAGGGACTAAAGAGTGCCTATATAACAGAAAAGTCTAAGCCAAAAGCAATGCATGGTCGCCGTCAAACTGGCAACTTTGCGTCTCCATATTACTTCCTCTAGTCCAGTGGTTTTAAAATATTCATCATGTGATGAATATTTAACTCTACAGAGTTAAAATATTCATCATGTAAATTAGCCCCAAGTCTACACAACTAGAGAATGTAGAAGATTAATGGCCATTTTGATCTGTATGTTTGACTGTTTTGCTTCCCAAATCCAGCCTGGTATTATGGACAAAAGAAATCTTTCGTTTTGGGGTCTGTGGGGCTAAAATGTCCTCAAATGTTGGCCCGTGGCTCAAATGCTGAATAAGTAGTGGACCCTGGCATGAAAAAGGTTGAAAACCACTGCTCTAGTCGTGTGACATCACACAAAGGTTTGCATTAACATTTCGCCACAATAATAAAACTAGAATGCAAGTTGTGTGGGTTCACTCAGTGGATCCAAAGGTGTGTCAGGAGCGGGATGAATTAGCGACGTCTTGATTGTGGTCAAATCAAGATCTGGTCCAGAATATCTGATTCCTAACAACAAAAATCCTGTCCACTAAATACGGACGTCCCTGGATGAACCAGAGAGTCAGATTGAGGCCAGACTAATTTAAAATGAATCATAACTAGTCCGATCTGGCTCAGAATTGCTGCTGGTGTTGCTGATGGTTTGTATTGCATTGCATGTCTGGTTATGTCATTATAATGAAGTGAATAGATACTGTAGGACTGTAAGGGACACAAGTCACAAAGCCTTTTAGTGTCGTACTATTAGCACTGCTGGAGTAACTGTACTGCTGTACAGTAATAGCTGCTAGTATTCAAATCAAATGACTTATTTTTCCAAAGGGTTTCTACAAGGAAGTGACAATATCGGTCAAAGATACTGTATAAGTAGCCTTTAGGGTCAGGATGAAAGTAATTGATTTTAAGGATAAAAAAATCTAAAATTCCATTAATACATGCATAAAGTTGGGTTTGAACTGATATAAGGATATTAGCTCTGTCTGCGGACACGTCAGTGCTGTAGACCATTGGTTTTCAACCAGTGGTCCTTCCAGGTGGTCCCCAGCTAAGATGGTTAACCTGACAAAAAGTTGGGTCAACCAGATCTGAACTGCTGAGAGCGTAAAAATGTTTACACTCTCAAGAGTTAAAATACGCATCATTGAAGATGTCGTCAAATGGTCGATATTTGTGGCTCAAATAAACAGTGGGCCCTGGTGTCAAAAAGGTTGAAAACCACTGTTATAGATCGCTGGTCCTTAAGAGCTTAAAGGAAGGAACACTTGAGCATTACAGTAAATTCATATCAGTGGTCCTCACTAATGTTCGCTCCTGTCTATACTCACTGTAGGGCTTCAGAAACCTTCCTACAAGTGGTCAAGTGTTTGTTTTTTGTGAAGGCATGTAGTTTCTATTGTCGTCGCGGTCAATTGGTGTCATTATTACTAGACAGTTTTCTGTCCAGCCGTCCAACCAGACACACAGAGTTGTTTTTTTGAATGGGTTTCAATGGACACTTCCGTCTTGTTCCGGCTTATTTTTTTCGGCGGCGGCAAGCATTTCTTCTAAGCTTGCCGGAAAAAAATAGACCGAAAACAAGCATGAAGTTCCCATTAAAAAAAAAGCAGGAAGCAAGGTCACTTCCGAGCAGAGAAAGTCTGCTCAGGACTGTAGGGGCTCTAAGTTTGTGGAAACCACTTAAAAACTCCTTCCCTGCTATCCCTATGGCCTCAAAATGTCATTCCCAGCTAGAGGTTGGAGCCAAACAAAAGCAGCAAAATGGATGCAATTCCAGGAACACGGAAACAATTCAGAACGTATAAGTGCACAAAAGAAGTATTGTCAGTGATCAAATCAAAATGGTCCAATTATTTTTTACTTGACCATTGAAGAAAAAACAAAAAAGCGCCCCCCGCCCCCCCCATACTGAAAAATTACTTACAGCATAAGTAATTTTCCTTCAAAAATCATGACTGTCCCTTCATTGCAAGATAGATGCAAAGATGAAATTAATCATTAAAGCTCAATTTCCTGTTCTATGATCCTCACCAAGCACTTTCAAAGTAAAATGAGAAAGTAAATTAGTTGAGAAAGTAAAACAACCAGTTCCATTCATGGTGTGTGCAATATACCAGAATTAAATATCATCCCGTGGGCCGAAGATACAGTGCCTTCAGTTTGACATATGTGGTCTAGACCAAGTTTTTATTTTCATTTTGGAACGAAAGAAAAAGTGAGCGGGGCCTAACTCATCCAAACTCATCCTTGGCAGTATTTTAGGCTTTAAAAAACTCGTCCTGTGTCGTCCTGGGCAGGAAATGTTTTAAAACCTGTATTTCCGTAAAATGCCATTATCCCCCTCTGCAACAGATCTCACTAAACGTAGCAGATCTACAAGCCGGTAGCAGACCCACAGGGGGCAGAGTAGAGCAGATCCACAAGCTTGCATGGCGCTCTGCATTGTGGATGAGATGTACAGTATTTTGGGCCAATGTTCCCACACCGTGAGTCAGGCTTCCAGGTGGTCCAGTAAGGAGGTCCAGTCAGGTCAGGGGGTCCAGTTACGGGGTCCTCGCTAGCCTGTCCTGAAGGGCAAGCCACATAGGCGTGCATACATAGACGTCAAGGGGGGTTTGAGCACCCCCTAATGGCCCTCTCTGGACCAACATGCCCTTTTTAAAAGAGCAAAAAGATGCTGAAATGCTGTTTTCTATGCGTTTTTAACCCCCCAAAACTCAATTGAGTTTTGGGGGGTAACCAGGAGTGCCCTCCTGGTTACATATGAGCACCTGCCCTTGAAACTCTCTGTGCACGCCACTGGCAAGCCACGGGCGTGAGCGAAACGGGCACAAGTTCAGCGATCGGTGCGCAGTCGTTGGTCCCTCCGGGGTACTCCCAACCAGCTGGTTTAGGTGATGACGTAATAGAGATGTAATTAGGAGAGTAGGTATTGTCGACTATTGTTGTATTGTGTCGGGGGAAGGCACAAGTAGGCCATGGCCTACTTGTGCGCAGCGCGCAAGCTTGTACTGATCTAGTTTTTACACATACTTGTACGTTGTGTATCTCCTATAACTATGCGCAGGGGGCTCAGGGGTGGAGCGACCGCATGGAAACGGCAAGGCTCTCGGTTCAAAACCCGACACTCTGAAGCATGAACCCCAAAATTGCTCTGAAGAAGTGCAGGTTGGTGCCTTGCATGCCCCGCCCCCCGGAATCGGGTGTGTGAATGAATGTGTGGGTGAATAGGTGAACAACGTAATGCCCAATCCCTGCAAAGCGCCTTGGATAAAATGCACCATTTACCATTTGTATACGACGTAGCATTGAAGTCTAAATATTATATATTTCTGCCTCTTGGCCAGTTCGCCACTTGGAGAAAAACGCAAAAAAATAAAATAAAATAAAAAAATAAACTCCAATGCCTCATTGCGTTTTAAATAAAGGCTAAATAAATCAAGTAAAAGTTGGTCATCAAAAAAGAAGAACAGGTCAGCGGTGGTGCGGTGGTCAGGCGCTCCTCTTGCTGACCAGTAAGTTCATCAGCATGTCGAAGGAGTTTACAAGGACGTCCCAGGAAAACAGCACGAGTCATTTTCCTTCACAAATTATGAATGTCAAACATGAAATTTATCATTAAAGCTCAATTTTCTGTTCTCTGGTCCTCACCAAGCACTGCTTTGAAAGTAAAATGAGATGGTAAATTAGTTGACACACACCATGCGGTGGTGCGGTGGTCAGGTGCTCCTCTTGCTGACCAGCAGGTTCATCATCATGTCGAAGGAGTTCCCGTCAGGCTCCACAGACACCACCCCACCCTGCTCCATGCAGTACACCTGGAGGAAGCCGCTGTGGTCCAGACCCACCACCTCCGCCTCCGGACCCTCCTCACTCCACAGGCGCACCCGGGTACCGCTGTGTGGAGACAAACAACACATGGGACGGTACAGTTCCCACAATCAGGGGCGGATCTAGGCATGGGCATGGGGGGGCAATGCCCCCTTAAATGCCCAGTCTGCCCCACCAAACATGATGGCATGCAAAACAACCCAAGATATTTCAAATGAAAGTGCCTATACTTAAAATTGAATTGAAACACTACTAAATTATACTCTACCAAAATACCCTTGTACCTATCCAAATACTTCCTTAATGTCAATGAGGTCCACTCCCACAACACCAGAGGGAGTGCTACTAACCATGTCCAACCCAGATTTGGCACAAACAAGGGACTTAATTCCTTCCGCTCATATGCCACCAAAATGTGGAATGCCCTACCAACAGTCATAAAGGCATGTGAATCCCTTGACTCCTTCAAAACCGCTCTCAAAGGGCACCTACAGATGGCTGCAATTCTAAACTGGCCTCTGTAAAACTAAAATGTATATAAAATCCCCCCACCCACCCTGCCTCTCCTCATTGCACATTTCTCTTTTCCCTTTTTTACCCCCACTATGATTTTGCCTCCATGATTTGCTGCTTCTGATTTTACTGAAGTAGTTGTTTTGTATGTACGGTATTTGAATGCCTCAATGAAATGAACAAGTTGGCCACTATTGTAAACAAGTGTATGCTTAACTAGTGTGTCCAATCAGTTTTTCAGATTTGATGTAGTTGTACTTGAATTGTACTGTAATTCTCCAAGCTGTTATCAGTTTTGTAGCAGTGTGTACTTGACTTGTACTGTAACTCTCATCTCTGTTAATAAAAATTTCATTCATTCATTCATTCATTCATACACTACTACTGCCACTAACTAACTACAGTTGTGGCACCACTAAACCAACACTTACGGGTACATTTGGTAAGGGGGGCTCCAGGGGAAATATTGCCTGGGGCTCCAAATTTCTTAGAAACACCACTGAGCCCATCAGAATGTGACTGTGGACCCGTCCCAGTGACTGTGTGTGTGTGTGTGTGTGTGTGTGTGTGTGTGTGTGTGTGTGTGTGTGTGTGTGTGTGTGTGTGTGTGTGTGTGTGTACCTGTGCAGCCATCTCTTATAGTACAGAGGCAGCACAGCGTCAGGTCCGTGCTGCTGGAAGGCGTCCACCAGCCCCTCCAGGGAGGTGACGGTGCGGGCAATCAGCTGGCTGCAGCCCAGCGGCTGCAGCTGCGTGCCGTGCTGCGCGTTGTGCTGCAGCACCAGGTCGTTGATGCAGATGGTGGGGTTGCTGTTGCTGACGTTGAAGCCGCAGCCTGAATGAAGCACACGGGCGCAACGCGTCAGAAAACATGTTTGTTCTTATTGTTTAGACCTGGAACAGCCTTATAGAAGATTATTACATGGCTTGAATGAATGCTCCAATCAGAAGCCAGTGTTCTGGTCATGTGAGCGGTCACATGTCACAGCAACGGACCGCTCCACACCTCTTAGCCTGGATGAACGTAGCCTACACAACTGCACATTAGTAAAGGCAGCCTTGTTGTGTACTATTTCTGTCAATTATTTGTTATTTATTGATGTATTAAGCCATGAAATAAATGGCATAATACCCTTCAAACCGGTGAGTTGTTTCCTAATAACTGATGCGTTGCAGTCTTGCCCCGGTTTCACAAAAACCTCTTCCTCCTCATCCCCACCATAATCACATGTTTATGGAGCACAGATTCATACAGTATATGATAAAAAAGTATAGCAGTACAATACAATACAGAATATACAAGTTTCCATCATTTCACCAGTGGTAGGACATTATTCAGAGAAAAGCAGCCACTTTGTAGATTTATTGTATTGCAATGAAATTAATGTGGACATAGAAGGGTGGTGGAAAAAGTAGATTGGCTGGTAGAAACCCAATTCCAATGAAGTTGGGATGTTGCGGGTGTTAAACGCAGGTGTTATTTGGGCAATGCATTCATCAGCTTTCCCAGTTAAGTCTTTTGCTGCCCCTGTCCCAAATGCATGTTGCAGCCATCAGCTTCAAAAAGAGCTCATATTTGCACAGAAACAAAAAGGTTTCAGTTTGGACATCACATATCTTGTCTTTGTAGTGTATTCAATTGAATATGTGTTGAAGATTAGTAAATCATTGAATTCTGCTTTTATTTACATTCTTCGCCACGTCCCAACTTCAATTGGGAAACGGGGTTGTATTTTTTGCCTGAAATTCAGAAGGCTAGCATTCTTGCATTCCAACAGAACATGATACTCATCTCCAGTTTCATTGTGGTGGTAGATTCTGCTTCATGATGTAAGTTACAAATCATTCTTTTCAGGTCGTCTAACCCTGCCAATGACCCTTGGAATGCTTGTGCTGTTTAGCCTAAAGTTACAAATAGCCTGTCTATACTTATGGTTTTCTTAAACCACCTTAACTCTTTCCTTTCTATACTCATGGTCAGCCTGCCTCTTTTTCTAATTATTTGTTAAATTACAGACTTTCTGAAACGTCTTCGCAGACTGTGATGCTCCATATACATTGCTATACTGTACCTACTCATACTGAACCTTTCAATCCAGGATAGCATCACTGTAGGTGTTGCTAAAGATCGTTTTTTGTAAATTATAGCATTACTTCATCATACAACAGTCTGCAGAAAAGTTGCAAAGGCCTTTTTAGAGACAAGACATTTATAGATTCGGCTTAACCCATTGTGTCCTGATCAGATTCTACTTTCTGATGCTTTTCACAATTTTTCCAAAATAGCAGAACTACAAGCTCATATCGCGCCACTCGGTGGCGCGATATGAGCTTGTAGATCTGCTATTTTTCAACAGTTAAAACACCGAAACGCGTTCAGTACACTAAGGGTCAGGGTCTCAATTGTTGCTCTCTGAACTCTGAAGTCATGAATTTGTATGATGATATTAATAGTGATTAGTGGTGATTGTAAATCATGTGAGGCTTTAAAACACCTCTTATGTGAAAACCACAAGTATAAACAGGCTATTTGTAACTTCAGTCCAAACAACACCAGCATTCCAAACGTCAGTGCGGTCACCCTGTGGTGGTGGTGTGTCAGATCTGTACTCTGTAGGGACTCCAACAGTTTTCAAACCACGTGGATCACAGAAGTACATACTTACACATACGTAAACAAATCATTTGTGAATTTGTGCAAAAGAAAAGTATCCAAAGACAGCTTAAGGTGTCTACTTCAAGGGAAATAAGATGAGTTGATGTTTCTTTTTTTCCTATTATTCATTTGACAAAACAGCCTGTATTTTCCCATTTCACTGTTTCCAGGGCTCATTCAGAGATAAATGCATTTAAAGTTAGATCATTTATTGTTTATCAATTATAGTTGTAAAGTGTGTGAGGTGTTTTCTGGGTTTTGTAGTGCAATCACCACTAAAGGACTTTGTGAGGTGGTGTGCAGTGAGTTAATGAGCTTGTTAACAAAACGACTTTTGGAGTGATAAGCAGACAACAGAATAGTCAATCACCCCCAAAGTCGTGGTAAATCTGTCATGGACTTTTAATAGTCCAATTGTTCGACACAGTCTTAATGCAAATGGAAGTTACACAGAATCGTGCATTGCGCCCATAGACATCCATTCGATCTAATTCTTTCAAACACCTGTATCTCCTATTCCAGGGGTGGCCAACCCGCGGCTCGCGAGCCACATGTGGCTCTTCAGCTGGTTACATGCGGCTCTTAAGGGGCTTCCACATGAAAAAAAAAAACGCTCAGCCTGGCACAGTCATTCATTCCCTATACAGTGGTGCCTAACCACTCGATCATGGACTGACTCCTAGTCAACCGTGGAGGTGTATGGTGTAGGTGTAGGTGTATATTTTTTGACTTGTCACATACTTTTGGATTGTAAACCCCGTTTCTAAATACATGTCTATATGTTTTAATAGTGTGTCTTTGCATTGCGCACTTGCACACAAATATATAATGTCTTATGGCAGGAGAGGGGAAATCTATTTGCAACCATGATGCCATCGCAGTGGTTTTATAACCGTTGTGACCGTTTGATGTGGCTCTTTGCAGTAACACAGTGAAAAACGTGGCTCTTAGTCTATGACTGGTTTCACTAATTCTTTCAAACGCCTGTATCTCCTATTCCTTCCTCAAAAACAGTGTATATTCCACGGTTGAGAGGCTGCCGTTTCACTAAATAAATCGGCCATATCCTGTGCTCCGAAAACGCAAGCTTAGCACTTTGACATGCGAGTTGCACATTGGAAAATACGGAAAAAACGGCAGCTATTATCAAAAAAAATACTAGTGGCAAAAGTGTTAATATAGAAGATGTTGTTGTTGTTGTTATTGTCGTTGGGAATTAGCGGCAGGCAGGAATGTTGATGGCCTGACCTACGGGAAGTGTCACGGTCACTCCACTCACGTCAGTCACAAGCGCTACAGCTGGCCACTTGTTCACCATAATTGCACCGCGGCTGTTAATAACGGTGAACCACAACGAGACGGAACGATGGAACGAGCGACAGACACGCACAAAAAAATATATTTTTTCATTTGAGACAAAAATAAATATAACTTTACTGAAATGAAGAAAACCTCAAGCAGCTGTTTAGGAGGACTGACAGACTGTCACTAAATAACAATAACTGCCATTATTCAGATGAAATACTGCGATACGGAGACACGCTTTGCGTCTTGGCGGTCTGTGCTGTGCGTCGACAGACACTCCGTAAGCCTGCAGTGAAAGACGTGCCAACAAGATTGACGCTTAGTTTTGTCCTGACATTACAATGCAATTTATGACAATAGATTGAGTTTCTGACACTAGTTTAGGACACAAGATTATATTTTTCTTCCTGAAAAATCCATGTTTCTGTGTCAGGGATGCACGATAATGGCCTTTAAAAAATCATAGTCCTCCACAACCTCCACATTTGACTCCACCAGGCCTCCCTTTTTCCTTAACACACCCAGTGCCAGCCCTTTTTCATATTTTTTGAGGTAGCTAGTGCCAGCGATTTTCATCTAAAAGTCATATTTCATATTTCGGTCCATGTTTCCCGTCGGACAAGTTATTTGGCGACACACTTCCGGTTTCCGGTTGGTCCGTCCCTTATTATGGTCCGTTCTGAATGGAATATGCGGTCGCTGCTCGCTGCTGTTATCATTGGGATCGTATCAAACCAGCGACGGTAAGCGACGTAGAGAGACGTAGATCAACCTAAGAGGCATCGGTCATAACTATTTTTAATAATGATAAGAAAGACGTAGCTCTACTGCCATGGCAAAAAAAACTGTTAATCAGAGGCAGCTCAGTGAGACTCTTCCTGATTGGCTAACAAGTACTCCTGAACGGCATGGCCAGTGTATGGAACTCCAATCCCCCCCCCGAACAATCAAACTCAGCTTCTTCTACGCTTCTTCTACACAACGGTGGAATCTGTTCTCCTATATAGCAGTGAATGCTGGACCCTGAAGCCAACCCTGCAGAAGTCTCTAGACAGCTGCTACACCAGAATGCTACGTGTGGTGCTCAACATCAACAAGAGTGCACATGTCACAAATGAGAATCTGTGTGCTGGGATATTCAGGGTGAGCGACAAGATAGCAGCCAGGAGAATGCGGCTTGCAGGACACTGCCAAAGACATCAAGAGCTGCCAGCCAGCAAACTGGTGTTGTGGGAACCAACGCATGGGCACCGGTCACGAGGACGTCCCACATTAACATATGTGGATGTACTCAAGAAAGACGCAGGAGCACGGAACACCAGCGAGTTGGCTGGATGTATGGAGAACCGGGACGACGATGGACCGCACGCACGCACACGCACACGCGCACGCGCACACACACACACACACACACACACACACACACACACACACACACACACACACACACACACACACACACACACACACACACACACACACACACACACACACACACACACACACACACACACACACACACACACACACACACACACACACACACACAGGTATCCTCACCAATCAGCAGGTGGAAGGTTGTTCCCATGACAGTGGAGGTCACCAGCACTCCACCCAGCTTCATCAGGTCACTGTAGTAGATGTCGTTGGGCCACTTCACCCTCAGGTCCAGGTCCTAGAAGAAGGACAAGTTCACAGTTAGCACTTCAGCATCACCTGTCGCAGCATCAGTGTGAAGTGAAGATGTTACTCTGCCAAAATGTGTAATAAGTAATATGTTACTCTGCCAAAACTTGTCTAGTTACTTATTACTTTTGAGCTTGTTGTTGCATGATGTGAAAATAGAACAGATTCACAAGCTACACTATCAACAGATAATAACAGAGATGCATTGTAGTTTGTAGATCGTAATCCATCACAGTATTCATCACAAATTGTGTGTTGTACATTTCTATTCCTTTGCGGCTGTGCGTGTGTGTGTGTGTGTGTGTGTATTAATATGTAATATTAATAATTCTAATAATTATTTGATTCTAGTAATAAGTAAAGTAATATTATACTTTATAATACATTGGATTGCTCAGTGGGTTGAGTCAGTGCACACATGAGTTAGTTTGGTTAGTTTGGTTATTTTTAATCAGATAATTCAACAAAATGAGTGAATGCCATTAGCAATTAACTTATGTTCAACAGCCTCAAAAACAAATAAATATTTTAGCTCATCATTATAGTCAGATGGAGTCTCTCACGCATGCACGCACGCACGCACACACACACACACACACACGCGCGCACACACACAAAAAAATCAGAACTTGTCCGGTAATATGGGTTTAATTTGTTATTGTGGTCTGCTATCAATTAGCATCAACACCACATGCTGGCGTCTATGGCTACTGTACTGATTTACTGCTGTGGGTTTGGTGTAACTGTTATCATCATTCATGTCTGAGTGGATCTGATCACAGGATACAGTACTACAGAGCTCCAACACATATACACAACATGTGTGGTGCTAATTGATCGCAGTTCAGTAAATGTTCATTTCATTCTGGGGATATACATGAATATACTACAGCTATTTTTGTTTGATCATTTAGCTCAGTGATTTTCAACCCTTTTCATAGCAGGGCTCACGTTTAATTTAGAATTTGAGCCACAGACCAACATTTGATGACATTTTAGCCCCACAGACTCAAAACGATTAAAGATTTCTTTTGCTTTTGTCCACAATTCCAGGCTGGATTGTCCAGCCCTGGATTGGGCTGGACAGTCATACATTACATACATACATTCTCTAGTCGTGTAGGCTTGGGCTAATTCACATGACGAATATGTTAAGTCTTGACTTGAGAGAGTAAACATGAAACCAAATGGACCCGCAAGGGTCCATTTGGTTTCATTTTTACACACTCAAAGAGTTATCTCTGGTTAACCAACTTTCCATCATTTAGCCTGCAGACCACCTAGAATTCTCTCATTCGCTCCCCGAACCACCTGTTGAAATATATCAATGGATTTTCTGAAACTCTCTTCAGAAACTCTCTTCAGCTCTGTTGTACTTGGCAAGATGCTATGAGCAACACAGTGCCCTGGTCGTAAAAAACAACAGCGTATATGCAGTCGCAAAAAAAACATGTACGGTTTGGAAAAATGGCGGGTGTTTAAGTGCTCTTTGAAAGCAGTTTTGAAGGCTTTCATATTTCTAAATGGCTGTTGGTAGGGCGTTACACATTTTAGTGGAAACAGAGACTGGCTAAAAGTGCACTATGCATGCCATGAACACAATTGTTTGTAATAATTACAATGATTTTTCATAATTGATTCTGATTATATGGTACTGGTCATTGTCAGGGATGTCTTTGTATATTTAACTTATTTGTCATGTCTGCCGTGTGCAAATTTCTGTTTACAAAGACAGCAGACAGAAAAGCAATTCCTGTTCATACGTTCCGACGCGTTCGACGCCAAAGACACCAATTAAAATCATCACTTTAATTACTGGCGGCGATTAATCACGGTGTGAAACGTCCCGATGTTGACAGGCCTGACAACAAGCAGGGCTTCCTTGACACACAGCTGCGTACTGACTGACGCACACACACGCGCATGCACACACACACACACACACACACACACACACACACACACACACACACACACACACACACACACACACACACACACACACACACACACACACACACACACACACACACTCTAACTTTTTATTATGGGATGTCCCTGGCGGCTGCTCCGAGTGCAGAGCAGCAAGGACGTGCACCAGGGGCGGATCTAGGCATGGGCATGGGGGAGGGCAATGCCCCCCTAAATGCCCTGACTGCCCCACCAACCCTGGTGGCATGCAAACAACCAACCCAAATTTCAAAGATATTTCAAATTTAAGTGGTTGAAATGATTTGAAACACTACTACTGCTACTAACTAACTACAGCTGTGTCACCACTAAACCAACAGCATTTCATCAGTGAAAACAGAAAACTCTCTGAGTCAGACCTTTAGCTTTATGCATGCTGCGTGTCTGTTGCAACTTCTTCAACAACAACTGATGTTATTATTGATGTTTTACTTGCCTAATACCGAAGTCCTGTAAGCCTGAAAATGGTATAGGTATGGGTGTGGCTTTGTCGGCGATGAAGCCGCCCCCATACATTTCAATTGCCCCCCCCCAATGGGGAAATGTTACATCCGGCCCTGATGTGCACACTGTCTGTAAAAGTGCAACACGCCACTCCTTTCCATTCAGCATCCGTCAGGAGAACTGCTGTTTCTTTCCCTCCTGGAAATGCACGTTGTCACAACTTCTCCAATAGTTAAAGGGTCTCTTGGTCACACCCTAAAAATAATCACATTGTGAGCTCATAGATCTGCTGTATCTATTTTGACCCTCTAACACAGGGGTTTTCAACCTTTTTGACACCAGGGACCACCATTTATTCAGCATTTGAGCCACGGACCACCATTTGATGACATTTTAGACCCAAAGACCTAACACCAAATAATTCTTTTGGTTTTGTTCACAGTTCCAGGCTGGATTTTGCAAATAGATTTCATATTTAAATAGTGCTAATTCAGATGATGAATATTTTAACTCTTGAGAGTGTGAAAATGAAACCAAATGGACCCGCAAGGGTCCATTTGGTTTCATTTTCACACTCTCAAGAGTTACATCTGGTTAAGCAACTTTCCATCATTTAGCCTGGGGACCACCTGGAACCCTCTCAAGGACCACTGGTGGTCCCCGGACCACTTGTTGAAAACCCCTGCTCTAACACTCTATGCACGTCCCTGCATAGAAATATTTGACCCAAGAAGCATTTTTTGGTCGATTAAAACAGGTTGGTAGTACGCGAGTGAGTTTTTCTGAATCACAAATGTGTCCACAAAGCAATGTGTTACAGAATGTTGAGGGTGAGGATTACAGATAGCGAAATTTCAGACCAATGGGAGGACGGAACAGTGGGAGTTCGGATCAACGGCAGCCCTTATTGGTTACCCTGATTGGCTCCTTCTCCCATTGTATGATCAGTACGCCTGAAATTCGTCCAGTGAAAAAAAAAGTTTTGCGGTGCAAAATCTATGTGCAATTAAAATTAGTTACTTTTTAAAATGACGTTATTGTTTCTGTGATTAATTAATCTCAATAAGTTAAAGTCCCAGCCCTAGTAGTAGTATATCCTAGCTGGTATCCAGGTATGGTGCGTACTGCAGTAGTACTAGTAGTATATCTCACCTGGTATCCAGGTATGGTGCGTACTGCAGTACTACTAGTAGTATATCCTACTTGGTATCCAGGTAAGGTGCGTACTGCCTGCACCACAGTATTATTAATAGTAGTAGTAGTATATCCTACCTGGTATCCAGGTAAGGTGTGTACTGCAGTAGTACTAGTAGTATATCTCACCTGGTATCCAGGTAAGGTGCGTACTGCAGTAGTACTAGTAGTATATCTCACCTGGTATCCAGGTATGGTGCGTACTGCAGTAGTACTAGTAGTATATCTCACCTGGTATCCAGGTATGGTGCGTACTGCAGTAGTACTAGTAGTATATCTCACCTGGTATCCAGGTATGGTGCGTACTGCCTCCACCACAGCCAGGGCAGCCAGGTGTTGTAGGAACGGTATACTCTGTCCCAGCCTGGACTTCAGGTCCACTTGGATGTTGAGAGTGAAGGACACACTGCCCACAGGACTCAGCCAGCTGTTCCCTCCACGACCTGGAGGAAAGCATCAACACTATACTGGCATCCATCGCTACTGTACTGATTTACTGCTGTGGGTTTGGTGTAACAGTTATCATCATTCATGTCTGAGTCGATCTGTACAGGATACAGTGCTAGCAGAGCTCCAACACATATACACAACATGTGTGGTGCTAATTGATGGCAGTTCAGTAAATGTTCATTTCATTCTGGGGATACACATGAATATATTGCAGCTATTTTTGTTGATCTTTTAGCTCAGTGATTTTCAAACCTCTTCATACCAGGGCCCACTATTAATTTAGAATTTGAGCCAGGACGTTCCAATAGGCATGCTCCAATAGGTTCCAATAGGCATGCTGTTCATACGCTGTAGATAACCTTTGTAGCGGATCGCCAATGTGTTTTCACCTAGATCTAGGTTGTTTTTTTTTGCTTAAAATGATCCATTAGGAATCTCATTAGGAACACATGGTGTGTGGATGTGTAGAGGTGGTGTTTGGGTCTGTTACCTCGGCCTCGACTCTGTCGACCAGCGATGGCGATCAGGCCTGTATCCTCAGGTACGTGCATCACCAGCCTGTGGACAACATCACAGGAAGAGGAACGCTTGATTACCAAAGATATTTCCATATTATAGCAGCAAAATATCATATTGCTTTTACTGTGTATCTTTCCACCTAAATAGTACAGTGCACCTGATGGAGGGGACAGGAACTGGTTGGAATAATGTTCTACGTCCAACCAGGGAAACTCCCCCCTGTCAGGTGAAAAGAAGGGCTCTTGGACTACACATGCATTGAAGGAAGCATGAGGCCAGTCCGCTGCCTCCTCCCCAGGTTGGTGGAGGGTGTGTAGAGCCCAGGATCACATTAGGAATTGGCACTGGGTGAAAAATGAGTTACAAAACCTGGAATGTAAATAAATAAATAAATAACAACCCGAAACATGAACCTGGGCTGAAAAAACAAAAACAAAGTTGTCCTTTAAGCTAAAAAAAAAAAAAAAAAAAAAGACATAATAAAACCTCATCATCTACGACCCACTTCAAGCTTTCTGAAAGTGATTGAGAAGAGGAGGAGAGGGATAGGGGAACCATTATGATGCAAAGAGACTCATCATTGCCAAATCAGCTTACGCCGAGCCGAGCCGCCCCTCCTATCCACCCCACCGGCTTTAATCTGTGCAAACTGCCCCTGACCAAACAGTGGTTTGTAGGCTTTCGGTTTAAAGCAGCGCAGCTCAACAAAGACCAGCTGACAAAGGCCAGCGGCGGACGGCTCAATCCTGGCTCTAGAGGGACGCCCTGTGAATCCTGATGGGACCCACACTCTGCATTTACTCACTAATAATAATAATACACTGGACACACCAGGGCTCTGCTGCAAGCTTTTGGAGAATGAAGTGCCACGTTTTTTTTATTCTATTTTCTAAACTGGCCCACATACGTTCGGAAACCTAACTTTGGGAATTATTCTCTCCCCCTTAACAATACCACTTCGTATTGTATCTTATGTCATTTTAATCGTTGATTAATCCCCTTTATAAACAAGCGATGGCTTGTATTCCTGGAATTAGTAAACGCTGCTAAAAGCGCTGCAAAAAAACGTTGCCAAAATGGCAAATTCAACCTTGCTTCGAGACACATTCTGAAGATAAATAGGGTCATAAACAGCATAATTAAAGTCAGAAAAGGGACAGGACATGCTTATGCGCCTGGCACACACCTGTGACTGAGTGGCACACACCTGTGACTGAGTGGCACACACCTGTGACTGAGTGGCACACACCTGTGACTGAGTGGCACACACCTGTGACTGAGTGGCACACACCTGTGACTGACTGGCACACACCTGTGACTGAGTGGCACACACCTGTGACTGAGTGGCACACTCCTGTGACTGAGCGGCACACTCCTGTGATTGAGCGGCTAACCATATATATATATATATATATATATATATATATATATATATATATATATATATATATATATATATATATATATATATATATATATATATATATATATATAAATGAACTGTTTCACTGCAGTCATATAGGTATAATTATGCATGTCCAGAGCAGATGCAACTCTCCCAACCTCACCTAACCTCACACGCAAACCAAACCATCACACCATCCACTGAATGACAGCTCAACACTGTCACAGTCTCACTGTGAAACAATTCAGTCTCAGTCCCTGTGAAATAACTTAACTAGACAACATTTATACGTTCTCTACGTGTCCAGTGGTTTTCAATCTTTTTCATATCAGGGCCCACTAATATCACTAGGTTATAGTGTCATTGATATCGCAGTAGTATTAGTACTAGTAGTATCAGTTCAGTTTCCAGTATAATTAACATATGCAGGATGGTGTGGCTCTGGGTTTCCCAGCATGCCAGAGGGGGGCTGACGGTGGGTTCAATGTGGTCGTTATGCAACAGTGTGTTATTAATGGGTCCTGCTGCATATTGGGAGGGACGCACTGAAGGTCTGTGGGAGGAAAGACAAAATGGCGGACGGGTTTGGTTGGCTCCAGATATTTTTAGAAATGAGGGAGCTGCCATTGACGGGGGCAGAAAAACAGCACTGGTCATGTGGTGCATGTGGGGATAAAATAACGGGATTTTAAAGGTAGGGTAAGTGATTTGAAATTCATGGTGTAGTACCAGCCTGGTGCACTAGGGGCGCCAAACAGTAGCTACACTATGTGAACCTGCTGCTCGATCCTGATTGGAGGAGAATTCACCCACCACCTGGGGAACTTTTATTAGCTCCTCTGTTAACGTGGGGGTGGGGGAAACTCCATATATGGTTTCCACACCTTATAATAGAGTATTTTAACAGAAAAAAATATTTTTTGGGTGATATCTGACAAAAGTGAAATCACTTCCCCTACCTTTAAGATCATTAAAGCTGGGCTGTTGTCACAGTTGTCAGAGTCAACTTCCAGTCAACTTCCATTGACATTGCCAACATCAAGGGAACAGTTGTGTTGCAAACGCTCTCATCTAAACAGCATTTTTTGGTGGGACATCTAAAATAGAATATCTCAGACCCTATATACTGTAGCTCTTATGTCTGCTTCATGGTCTTCTAGTGCAGTGGTTTTCAACCTTTTTTCATAGCAGGGCCCACTAATTATTCTGCATTTTAGCCACCAAAGGACCACCATTTGATGTTGAGTTTAGTCTCTCAGACCCCAAAACTAATGGTTGTCAAGTTTGTGTCCACTGGCAAAACATTGGTCAAGATAACAATTCCTCTACATTTTCTAATTGCGTAATTCTTGAAAATGAAGTAATTCAGATGTTTAAATATAATTTAACTCTTGAGAGTGTAAAATGATACCAAATGATACCCAGGGACCACTGGTTGAAAACCACTGTTCTAGTCTAGTGTTTGGCTTTGCAGTAGGCTTGTAGTCGCATTAAATAAAGTCCTGTCCATAATGTAGGTTTTCCTATAATGGAATGTATTACTATACTGTAAAGACCGTTGATCTACCGTACTCCTTTTACATTACAGTACACATTGATAGCTAAATAATAGCCACACCACTGGGGATTATGCAACTTAGTAAATGAATGCACATTTTGGTGAGCTCTCCCTGTTTAACACCGTACTGCAGGGGTTTTCAACAGGTGGTCCGGGGACCACCTGTGGTCCCTGAGAGGATTCCACATGGTCCTCAGGCTAAATGATGGAAAGCTGGTTAACCAGATGTAACTCTTGAGAATGTAAAAATGAAACCAAATGGACCCTTGCGGGTCCATTTGGTTTCATTTTCACACTCTCGAGAGTTAAAATATTCTTCATCTGAATTAGCACCACTTAATTAAGAAGTCTACACTGTTTTGTTTCCCTAGATACAGCCGCCTGGAATTGTGGACAAAACCAAAAGAATTCTTTAGTTTTAGGTCTTTAGGGTGAAAATGTAATGAAATGGTGGTCCGTGGCTCAAATGCTGAATAAATGGTGGTCCCTGGTGTCAAAAAGGTTGAAAACCCCAGCCATAGTGCATTCGAAAGAAAGAAAGAAAGAACGAAAGAAAGAAAGAAAGAAAGAATAATTATAATCACAAACATTCCAAAATCCTTCCATCCATGCAAATGTGGAGGAAGCTGACAAGACAGTGATGGAAGTGTGCTTCCAAAAATAGCAAAAAAAAACAAAACGAAAAAGAGAGTCAATCGACAGAGGTAAGATATTCACCGTCGTGCAAAATCAGGCGTTTGCGAGCCTCAAGCTCACACCGCGGCGCGTACGCAAAGGTTGTAGATCGACTATTTTTTCTCAGGCTCATTTAAAAAGAAGAAAAAACCCAAAACATTTTAAAGCGAGGCTCAGCGGACGATAATTGCAACGGACAGTTTTCAGGGCAGACTCCGTGGTCCACTGCAGCTCCGCGCGCACACACACACACACACACACACACACACACGCACACACTGAAACACTAATCAAAACATGCCCCGGGGGCGGTTGCAGGCCGACAGGCCGGCCGGTCGGCTGACGGAGAGCGAGCGAAGCCCCACCGCCGCGCTGAGCCGCCAAGCCTCGACACGGAGAGAAAACACACTTTGAATAAAGCTGAATATTAATGTCGCATCGCTGAAACATTAATACTGGGTTAGGGGAAAAAAGGGTGTTTTTCTTTTTAGACAGAGGATTAAAAGGAGAAAAGTCTGCACTCGACAAAAAATAAATAAAAAAAATAAAATTAAATGTTTAATGATCACGCAAAGGATTGAATGTAAAAATATCCCTGGCTAATAACACTAATATGGGAATTTCACCCATTTTTAACATTCTTTTCTGAGAGTGTACAAATGGAACCAAATGGACCTGTAAGGCTCAGAAAAATAGTTTCTAAAAGAAAAATCTGTAACATGGTGAAAGACAACATCAAGTTGACCTCCATTTCTACGAAACACAGAATGGGGGAACTTTTTATCATGACCACACAACACCTCTAAGGTATGTTAATGCCATAGTAAAGGTCAACTGATCACATGCTACAGGACGTTTGATGTTTTCAATATCCTAGTAGTAGTAACTTTGTACAACTAAACTGTTTTTTTTCCCTCTTTGCACTATATTTGAGTGTTGTGTTGAGTTCTGTAATAAATAAATCTAAATGATACATAACTCACATTCCTTGCAGCTGGGTCGCTAATAAATACATTCGGAACATCCAAAAGTGAGTTGTTCACTCGGAAGTCAATCTGTACGAGTGTAAGAGTGTCACACACACCACTCTGCTATTTCCGACGCAAGAAAAACAACGCTCAGCAGGCAACCAAGTGAAAAACATAAACGGACATACAACCGCCTAAATCGAAATAGAATCGAAATCGAAAAATTCAACTTCCATCGTCCATTTCTCAGGCGGACCTTGCCCCTCGCAAGCCCCCTCACAGGTATAATAATAATACGTATATAGGCTCACGCATGCACACCTGCGTGGTGAGGGGAGTACGGAGCAGTGTGTGTGTGTGTGTGTGTGTGTGTGTGTGTGTGTGTGTGTGTGTGTGTGTGACCTCCCTGCGTCCACTTGTGGTTAGGTTGCAGGGCCGGTGCAAGAGGGACCGTCATTAATTGGGAGCAGAGTGTACGTGTCAGGACCACCGGCTTGCTCCGTGACCACCTCCGCCCCGCTGACAATCAGTGTCCATGGAGGCGGGGGAGCAAGGGGGGGCACAGCTGAATCTCTGCAGCCCCTCGCCCTCCCCACCCTCCCTGCCAGGGGCAGATCTAGGCATGGTCATGGGGGGGGCAATGCCCCCCCCAAATGTCCAATCTGCCCCTCCCCAAACACCATGGCATGCAAAACAACCAAAGTGTTTATATATTTAAAATGATTTCAAACACTACTACTGCTAACTAACTAACCACAGCTGTGTCACCACTAAACCAACAGCATTTCGTCATTGAAAACGGAAAACTCTCCGAGTCAGACCTTTAGCTTTATGCATGCTGCGTGTCTGTTGCAACTGCAACAACAACTGATGTTATTATTGATGCTTAGTTGCCCAATAAAAGTCCTGTAACTGAAAATTGTATGGGGGCGGCTTCATTGCCCGTGGCGCGAAGCGTCACGTGCGATGAAGCCGCCCCCCATACCATTTTCTCCTGCCCCCCCCCCCCCCCCCCCAATTGGGAAATGTTACATCCGCCCCTGCTCCCTGCACTGCACTGCTGTCAGGAAGGAGAATTTAACCACCAAGACTCTAGTCCCTGAGGAGTGGTGGAGGAAGTGCTCAAGTGCAAGTGTGTGTGTCTGTGTGTGTGTGTGTGTGTGTGTGTGTGTGTGTGTGTGTGTGTGTGTGTGTGCGTGCATGTGTTAGGGCTGCAACTAACGACCATTTTCATAATCGATTCATTGGCCGATTACATAACACTTTAGCTGCCATTTTTGCCAGTCTGTAGCGCCCCCATTTGGTCCAGAGTGCCATCTATAGGCATTAACTCAATCCGCGCTGAACACGACAACGTTGTCGTATTCTGCGCTATGACGTATGCCACGGCTCTGGGCCACGGCATTCGGTCAAAACCTTTATTTTGAAGCGCCAGATCTTTGACCTCCAGATCTTTGACCATTCTGTCCTCTAAGCCTCTATGCAATAATCTTCGGGTCCCAGAAGTGACGTTCAGTTTCTGTTCTTTTTACCCACGTACAGTAAGCGACATTCAGGAGTCAAATCTGAGATAATGCCGATCCCACCATTGCTATGTCTCCATTGGGTCACTTCCTGCCAACCGTCCAACAAAATTGGCCTTCCACACACAATGCCTCGACGCTAAAATGCCAAGATTCATCATAAAGACGTGAAACCAGATTCAATCTGGCTGCCGATTGCCACAAAATGCTCAGATATGGTAGCCTGACTTCAGTCTGAATTGTCATTCCGTTTCACTTCATTATTCAGACTGAAGTCCCTCTCTACTACAGCAGTTTCTGGGATGGGCGTGATCAAAGCAGCAGTCTTCACGGTGATTGGTTCATACCAACACATATCAATATTGGGAAAGCAGACGACGTTGTTGTCATTATTATGCTAATGTGTTAGCATTAGCATAATAATGACGCTGCTAACTAAACAAACACAGCCGACGAGCGTTACTAGCATGTGAACAAAAGCAGTAAAATATGTCGGATGATGATGTTTATAAAACCTAAAGCCTGACGCTTCTTTAAAGAATAATAAAGTGAAACGAAGTGAGTGACATGGCTGTTGGCCAATCAGGTGCTGGGCATGGATTTCCAACCGACAAAAACGGCCCCAAAGGCAAGGAAGCCAGTCCTTGAATCACAAAGAAAAAATAAGGTAGTATTTTTAAGATGCTGATTCAGGGCTGAGCCAGGCTACAGATATGGACCAAAATATTGCGTGCTGCACCCCTGTATTATGGTAATTATTTACGAGACAACGGCCCCAACATTAGCCGAACCGGGATTAAAGTGGATTAATCCACGTTTAACAAATTAACGTTTAAAATGTTTGCATTACAGATTTTTTAAAATTTTCTTTTTTTTTAACGTGCACACACTCAGTTCTGATGTTGTGGTATTGCGAGGTAGTTTATTCAAGTAAAAAAGAAAAAAAAAAACTAACATTCTTGTTTCCTCACTGCTCCCATGTGCCTCCATGCCCACCCTGCTGCTCAACATGCAAGAGAAACAGCCGAGGAATTAGTGCGATGCTGCTTTAAACCAGTCTCTCACACGTCTGATAGTGTAAATGCACTAATGCTCTTATACACTCAGAGAGGGCCTGTCAATAAAGTGTCCGCGCTAACGGCTAATGCATTCCTCCGCTAATCTCATTGCGGGAGGAAAAGCACATCCCAGCCGGTGTCAGCCAGGTCACCGGCCCTGGAGAAAAGACTAAACGTATTAAAAAAATAACTATAATAACAAATATATATGAGAATATCAATAAAGAAAGGCCTGCCTTGCAATTATAACCTGGACTGAAATCAACAGAGGAAATCCCATTAGGCCGCAGTGGGGAGATTTACGCCGATAAAGTGAAGCTGCAACGTCAGCGAGGGATGTGGCTGGGTTGGGGTCTTTTTTTTTTTAGATTGATGGACACCTGTCAGACATCCAGTGGATGTGCTGATACTGTATCAGAAAAGTACTGCTATCGGTCCTAATTTGGTCATATCAGGTCATCGCTAGTGGTGAATATGCCAGTCTAACACTATGGCAGGTAAATGTTGGAAATTCTTTATGGGAATAACTCCTTGAGATGAATAGTCTCATTTTCGAGGGGGATCCGCACATTACAAGGTGTTCCTTTTCCATAGAAACACGAACAAATCAAAGCAAGACAAATAAAACCTAACCAAACCAAAATATACACCGATGGCTTAACCGCTGACTGCCCTAAACAACATAGACTTGGATGCCAAGCAATTTGTGTTCAACGTGCTCTAAACAAACATTAAAAGTCCATAGACTTGGCTGCCACGTGACATAATTCAATCAATCATCAGTAAATCAATACGTCCAGAGAAGTGCTGAACACACCAAGCCTGGAAACGGGTGCAAATTAATTAAGAGAACAAAGTACAGAAAAAAGTGGCGGCAACACAGTCGGGGCTGAAGTGTCAAAGCGTGACTTTATCATGACACAGGGGGAGTTTAAAGGTAATGGAGACAACTTTAGTGTGTAAAAACTGTGTTTGTACAGATTAGTTCAAAAACAGAATTCCACCTCACCTCCACTGTATTGGCTGATTATGACACACACACACACACACACACACACACACACACACACACACACACACACACACACACACACACACACACACACACACACACACACACACACACACACACACACACACACACACACACACACACACACACACACACACACACACTTTTTTCAAAAATTTAACCTTTTGAAAAAGTGATGTAGTATTCATTTCAATTTCCGCCATGGAAAACGGTGTGAATGAACCGGATGTTCCCACCCCTGGGCTGATGCTTTGCAGATCTCCTTACGTTCCCCGGAAACAGAAACTGCACAAGGCTGAGGCAGAGCGTCTGCTCTAAGCTTCAGTGTTTTCCTTGGTGGCAGAGATTAGAAAAGACCTGTAACACCCGACCTGAGTCCACATGTTTCATCACAGCACTTGTTTATTTCAACGTGTGTCTTCCTGGGCTTTCACCGGGTTGCATTATGTTTCATCAGAGGCCATGTTGAGACGGAGGGAGAGGTGGCATGAAGAAATAAAAACGACAAGAAAGAAAGGTGGCAAATAGCCTTCTTGAGTGTTACTTCTGTTAAACCACTCATTGAGGCGAGAGACAGTCGGATTCATCTGTGCGGCGTCACCGCAATGGTCGTAGGGCGGTCACAAATCAAGACTATTTATAAAGCAGACAATGTGGCGGATCAATGGTGATCTGTCACATAATGTTGTTGACATAAAGCAATGGGTCAAACTAAACCCCCCAAACCCCCTCTCTTACCACTGACCACGGATGGGTTGGTCTGCATGCATTTCAGAAATATATTGTAATCAATGTATTCATTAATTTACATCAGTGGTTTTCAAGCATTTTCATATGATGTTGAGTTTGGTCTCTAGGATCCAAAACTAACGATTTACACATTTTTGTTCACAATCTAGGTGAGATAAACTGGCAAAACGTTGGCCAAAATAACAATTTTTCTACATTTGTGTAGATTCTTGAAAATTAAGTAATTCAGATGTTTACAATATAATTTAAATCTTGAGAGCGTACAATCTCATAAGTTACAGATCTATAAGGGTCCCTTTGGTTACCAACTGTCTATCATTTAGCTGGGGACCACCTGCAATCCTCTTAAGGACCACTGGTGGTCTCCGGATCTGTCAGAGGAACTATGGTAGCAAACATTGAATTCTAATTAACGCGGCACAGCGTCCACCACAAGCGGAGAATCACTGGCCTTTTGGGAGACACCTCACCCAACCAAACCCCAACCATTACTTGGGGGCTGGTGGCGGGGTGGTGGGGGTGCAGCGTCTGAGCCACAGGG
The DNA here is from genome assembly GCA_039105355.1 of Benthosema pterotum. NCBI lineage: Eukaryota > Metazoa > Chordata > Actinopteri > Myctophiformes > Myctophidae > Benthosema > Benthosema pterotum. The sequence continues at coordinate 46,203,550 of CM076975.1, read as the reverse complement.
TTCAAAGGTGACAGGGGTCAGGAGGATAAACGGTCAGCAGCCAGGTCATCAGAGACAGAAGCTCCTCGTCACACCCTACTCCTCCTCCTTCGCTCCCTCACCAAAACGCTGTTCGTTCTCAACAAAACATTATTACGGCACGGTCAGAGTTAGTGAAGCAAGTCTTTTTTGCAAAATTGTTGGAATTGTTTGCGTACACATATGAGAAATACAGTACATAATTAAATAAACGAAAAAGGAAATGTCATATTTATCATCGTTATTTCATGTCATCGTCCCTCGCATCTCTTTTAAATCTCCGGATTTTGGGGTACAAAATGTTTTGATAATGTACTATTCAGAAATGTTAGAAATCTACTATTCAGAAATATTAGAAATCTATACGAGACTACAAGGGGTCGCGATGTGATGCATTGTAAGCTTGTACTGTAAATGATTTAGTATATGAAATTAATCTTTAATGTAGTACTGTATACTGGTTAGGTAAAACATTTTGGGGGTATCTATGCGGCCAACGGATAATTACTACAAGGCTAATCACAATAACTCAATATTGAAAAATAACAGATCTACAAGTTCATAGCATCAGAAACTAGAATCTAGTGTCATAAACTAGAATCTACTGTCCGACACTAGAATCTAATGTCAGAAACTAGAATCTAGTGTCAGAAACTAGAATCTAGTGTCAGAAACTAGAATCTAGAATCTAGTGTCCAACACTAGAATCTAATGTCAGAAACTAGAATCTAGTGTCATAAACTAGAATCTAGTGTCCGACACTAGAATCTAATGTGTCCAACACTAGAATCTAATGTCAGAAACTAGAATCTAGTGTCAGAAACTAGAATCTAGTGTCCGACACTAGAATCTAATGTGTCCAACACTAGAATCTAATGTCAGAAACTAGAATCTAGTGTCAGAAATTAGAATCTGGAGTGAAAAACTAGAATCTAATGTCAGGACTAAATGAGTTAAGACAAATGTTTACACCGTAGTTGTCGGATTTCCAAGCCAACAAGCTTGAAGCTTGAGTCAATTAAGATCAGGCATACGCAAATAAAAAACAAGCAAAAAAAAAAAGAAATCTCACCACACACTCGACTGGGTTAGCGACCAACGCCAGGAGATAATTTTTCTAAAAGCCGTTTGTCCGTCCGTCCGTCCGTCCACAAAGTCATCCCAGCCTAAAATCCCCTCGCCTCACTTGCAATTCCAATTAAATCAACAAGATCAAAATATCTCAAATTAAGAGATTAATTCTGCCCTTCAACGTTCATTTCCAAAAGGGGATTTGCCGTTGCATTAAGCGTGTTTGCATTGATCATCCGGGTGGCATCGGAAAACGTGATCAATAGCAAAAGGGACAAACCAATCTGTAAAAGTGATTAATTGAGCTAATCCTGTTTCCTGAGGAGGAGTGCAAAATTATCATTTCCAAATAGCACCCCCGATGGAAGTGATCAATGACACGCGCTATTGGTCAATTACCCAGACACAGATGAGACACGCGGCCAAGGGTGTGTCTGAACCAGCCGGACACTAGTATCACCCCCGGTCCTCAAACAGAGTCCTGTTGAGGGACCCCCCCCAAAAAAGAAATTCATGATCTGCCATGGACAGATTATGTTTTAGTACAGGGGTTTTCAACCTTTTTCATCTCAGGGACCACAATTTATTCAGGATTTGAGCCACGGACCACCATTTGAGGATATGTTTAGACCCACAGAACCCAAAACTAAAGATTTCTTTTGCTTCCGTCCATGAGCATTAATCTTCTAGTTGTGTATACTTGGACTAATTCGCATGATGGATATTTTAACTCTTGAGAGTGTAAAAATGAAACCAAATGGACCCGCCAGGGTCCGTTTGGTTTCATTTTTTACATTCTCAAGAGTTACATTTGGTTAAACAACTTAGCTGAGGACCACCTGGAACCCTCTCAGGGACCACTGGTGGTCCCCGGACCACCTGTTGAAAACCCCTGTTTTAGTAGATTGACTAGTTTAAATGTATTGCAGTGGTTTTCAACCTTTTTGATCCCAGGGCCCACTATTTATTCTACATTTTAGCCAAGGATGACCGTTTGATGTTGAGTGTATAGTCTCTTAGACCCCAAAAAGGATTTTCAGTATTGTGTCCATAATTTAGGAGATAACTAGTAAAATGTTGTTCATAATAACAAAATGTGTAATTCTTAAGAATTAAGTAATTCAGATTAGATTGTTTAGACATAATTTAACATTAAGAGTTACAGATCTATGGGTCAAGGGTCCATTTGGTTACCAAGTGTCCATCATTTAGCTGGGGACCACCTGGAATCCTCTCTGGACCACTAGTTGAAAACCACTGCTGATGGATTGCAAAGCTAAACGTCATTCTACACTTTTCGATGTGTCTTCATATAAAAAGGTCCTCACTAGTGTACATGATCAGGGCTTGACACTAGCACTTGCCCGCTTAGCCGGGGCAAGTAAAAAATGGTGGGGCAAGTGAAGACTGCTACCTGGTTGCCCGATCGGGCAAGTGTGCAACCTAGTGCACTATAACACAACACAATATAAATTTGTCTTGAAGGCAGTCATTGCACTCTGCCTCTGTGTCTTTCTAGTTGTCCGCAATTCCAGGCTGGATTTGGGAAACAAAACAGGCAAATTAACACATCAAAATGACCATTAATCTTCTACAGTGTAGACCTGGGCTAATTAAGATGATGAATTTTAACTCTTGAGAGTGTAAAAATGAAACCAAATGGACCCGCAAGGGTCCATTTGGTTTCATTTTTACGTTCTCAAGAGTTACATCTGGTTAACCAACTTAACTGGGGACCACCTGGAACCTGGGGGGCAAGTGACCATGACCTGAGGGCAAGTAGAACCTGACTTACACTTGCCCGATGGGCAAGTGCCTCGGAGACCTTAGTGTCAACCCCTGTACATGATGAAATACCACTACTTTTCCTACTCAGTCTGTGTCTCACAGGAGGGCTGTGGGTGTGGGCGGTTCAGAAACATCATCGATGGACAGAAACTGCAGGCTTTCTAATCCTGAAAAGTTGCAATGCAAAAAAGAAAGCCATCGTTCTCCCGATAATATAAAAAAAATCTGCCGAATAATGATGTCACTGGAAAACGGGTATCTGAACTGCCCACGGCCCTCCAGTGAGAGACAAACTAGTAGGGAAAAAGAAATAGTGGTATTTTATCGTGTACATTAGTGAGGACCTATTAGGTTGTATATGAAGATACAATGAAAAATGGCAAAGTAGTCGTTAATGCAGTAATCTCAACTTGACTGAAAATCGTTCGCACAGACCAGGATATAAACCATGACTGCACTTGTGTCACGACACACTATAATAAGTAACGTCAATGCAAAATCCAAAGGTTCCACTCTGGAACTATAATCGTATTACCGGTATAACTGCCTGGAGCACATACAGGGGACTACACTGTGGAGTTCTCTCATTTCTGGCACGGATACAATGCAAAACAACAGTGGCGTTTTATTTCAGAAAGCTTAATTCTTCTACATCGGATAGCCCTCACTCTCACTCTCTCTCCCTCTCTCAAATTTTGCTACCATTGTTCATTTTCTACTCGAAATCAGGCCCGGATATAACATTTCCCAATTGTGAGGGCAGGTGAAAATGGCCTCAGGGCGGCTCCTAGTCACGCCCCATACCATTTTCATCTAAAGGCTTTAGCTCTGTGACCACAAGATTTAGATCTTGTACAGGACTTATATTAGTCAAGTAAAGCATCAATAATAACATCAGTTGTTGTTGAAGTTGCAACAGACACGCAGCATGCATAATGCTAAAGGTCTGACTCAGAGTTTTCTGTTTTCAATGATGAAATGCTGTTGGTTTAGTGGTGCCACAATTTCAATTTTGAAATTTGGGTTGTTTTGCATGCCATTATGTTTGGCGAGGCAGTCAGGGCATTTACGGCGCACTGCCCCCCATGCTCATGCCTAGATCCGTCCTGCTCGAAAGCCCTCGTTGCAAGCTCCCGTTACTCTCTACGTAACGTTAAACGTTGGCTGCTCTCAAAGGTACTGCCACCGGTCAATGCTGTGTGTGTGTGTAGGGATGTGTGTGTGTGTGTGTGTGTGTGTGTGTGTGTGTGTGTGTGTGTGTGTGTGTGTGTGTGTGTGTGTGTGTGAGAGAGAGAGACTTAGCATTATAGCTTCCAGTAGACACCCTGAGCATAATAATGCGTCCGACGCAGTAGTGGAAAGTTACCAAGAACACTTTACCATTCATATTCAGTTGATCTACTTATACTGTACTTCACAACCCAGAGGACGAATCTGCTAAATTAATCTTCTAAACCAGCAGATTCAAGATTTTACCAAAAAAAAAAAAGTTCCAAAGCAGCAGATGTACAAGCTCACAGCGACCTGGTCTTTTTCCTATAGCCTAAAATTACACCGATGTTCTCAGTTTCAAGAGGGTGAGTATTTAGATTTTTCTTTTTTAATCCATAATTTTTATCCCACGATTTTGTAGCCCATTTTTTCACCCAGTGCCAATTCCTAAAGTGATCCTGGGCTCTACACACCCTCCACCAACCTGGGGAGGCAGCGGACTGGCCTCATGCTTCCTTCAATGCATGAGGAGTCCAAGCTGCCTTCTTTTCATCTGACAGGGGAGAGTCCCTGGTTGGAGTTAGTGTTGGAGGCGACAACTTTAACCACTGCGCCACCATGACCCAGCATTTCCATTTTTCAATTATACTAAACTCTTCAACCATTACTTGTCATTGGAAAATGCTGTAGCCTACATTGTAACTAATTTTTCTGACTTTTTTTTTTTTTTTAAAGATTTTGGTTTTGGTCTTTGATTGACAGGAAAGAGAGACAGAGAGAAGGGGAAAGACATGACTCAAAGGTCGTCATGAACAGGTTTCGAACACGCGACACTGTGTCAGACAAGAGCCTATACGTGGCATGGGACAGCCGGAGGCCCTACAATTTATATTAGGCTGAGATTTTCTTAATTTTCCTCTTTTTTCTCTTAATTTATTTAGATATTAGCTGAAATATTTCCCAACGCATAACATGTTATTTTTGAATTTGACAATTAAAAAAAAAAAACATTTTAGCATTTTTATTATTTCATCACTGTATAAAATACATGCACATATTGATGTCAACAACGTCCGTAATTTTACTCAAATTAAAACTATTTCTGAATGCAGCTCTTTTACTGGCAATGCAGTGGTTGACTATGGTGGTATTTAACCCTTTGTGTACTGAACGTGTTTTGGTGTTAAAAGCATTATGTTACACTTAAGCCATTGAAAAATATCAGAGCTACAAGCTCACAGCGCGCCACCGAGTGGCGCGCTGTGAGCTTGTAGCTCTGATGTTTTTGAAAAATTGTGAAAATGTGATGCAAATCTTGAATATATTCTTTCGGAAGAAAATATTTTTTTTAACTAAAATCGTTGCTTCTAGGCCGGGGATCCCTAGAACAACACGTTTTCAGATGGGGGTCCACAGCCAAATATAGACAATTCTGGGGGTCCTTGTCATGAAATATGTTGAGCATCACTGACACAGCAACTTAGATTTTTCAGAAAAACTAGAATCCGTCAGAAACTATAATCAGGTGTCAAATAGAATATATTCTTAGATTTTGCGCATCATTTTCACAAATGAAAAAAAAAAACAGATCTACAAGCTCATATTGCGCCACTCGGTGGCACGATATGAGCTTGTAGATCTGATATATTTCAATAACTAAAGTGTAACATAATGCGTTGAACACCAAAACGCGTTCAAGACAGAAAGCTTTAAATAAAATAAAAAAAATAAATGATATTTTTACCACCCCTGACTGGCCGTGTGGTAGTTCCCTCAGCATATGAAATAAGGTCTGCGTTTTAACCATCTGCTTACAATCTGAAATAATTGCAAGGTAGGAGCATGCAAGGTCAATTGGACCAATTTGATTTTTTTCTTTTTTATGCACAAAACCTGCTGGGGCCGTTTCTGTGTGTGTGTGTGTGTGTGTGTGTGTGTGTGTGTGTGTGTGTGTGCGTGCGTGCGTGCGTGTGTGTGTGTAGGGGGAAAGGGGGTCGCATTTTCTCCCCCTGAGCGAGCAGATCCCTTTTCCTGCTACAAGAGGTTTGTATTTTTTCACAGGAAACAGGACCCTAATTCCATACAGTGTCAGTTTGGATTTTGGATTCGCTGTCAAAACAAACAGTGATTGCCAGGTCCGCGACCCCCCCCCCCCCCCACTCCCCCAAATACCCCTACGACCCCCCCTCCTCCACACACCCCTGACAACTGCACAGTGTTGCCAACTTGGTGCATTTGTCACTATATTTACCTTTTTCCAGACCCCTTTTTCCTAAATTATTTAAAAAAAAAAACTCGGAAAATCGAGTGAGTTTGCGCGAAATTGGTTGACAGGCGCCAGAGATAAAACCCTCGTTTTTCACCATTTTTCCTCCAAATTTCCTCCAAATGGAAACCAAAAAATTGGTTTCCATTTGGAGGAATTTTACGCTCTCGAGACTTAAATTATATTTAAGCATCTGAATTACCTAATTTTCAAGAATCTACACATTTAGAAAATGTAGATGAGTTATTATGTCGACCAACATTCTGCCAGTTATTTCTCTTTATTCCAAGAGACTAAATTCAACCACCATAAATAGTGGGCCCTGGTATGAACATGGTTGAAAACCAACCTACCTAGCACATTCTACTGAATTTTGGAAGTGCCACTAGTGTATTTTTTGGAAGTGCCACTAGTGCATTTTGGAAGTGCCACTAGTGCATTTTTTGGAAGTGCCACTAGTGCATTTTTTGGAAGTGCCACTATAGTGCATTTTGGAAGTGCATTTTGGAAGTGCCACTAGTGCATTTTTTGGAAGTGCCACTATAGTGCATTTTGGAAGTGCCACTAGTGCATTTTGGAAGTGCCACTATAGTGCATTTTGGAAGTGCCACTAGTGCATTTTGGAAGTGCCACTATAGTGCATTTTGGAAGTGCATTTTGGAAGTGCCACTAGTGCATTTTGGAAGTGCCACTATAGTGCATTTTGGAAATGCCACTAGTGCATTTTGGAAGTGCCACTAGTGCATTTTGGAAGTGCCACTATAGTGCATTTTGGAAGTGCCACTATAGTGCATTTTGGAAGTGCCACTAGTGCATTTTGGAAGTGCCACTAGTGCATTTTGGAAGTGCCACTATAGTGCATTTCGGAAGTGCCACTATAGTGCATTTTGGAAGTGCCACTAGTGCATTTCGGAAGTGCCACTAGTGCATTTTGGAAGTGCCACTATAGTGCATTTTGGAAGTGCCACTAGTGCATTTTGGAAGTGCCACTATAGTGCATTTTGGAAGTGCCACTAGTGCATTTTGGAAGTGCCACTATAGTGCATTTTGGAAATGCCACTATAGTGCATTTTGGAAGTGCCACTAGTGCATTTTGGAAGTGCCACTAGTGCATTTTGGAAGTGCCACTAGTGCATTTTGGAAGTGCCACTAGTGCATTTTGGAAGTGCCACTATAGTGCATTTTGGAAGTGCCACTATAGTGCATTTTGGAAGTGCCACTAGTGCATTTTAGAAGTGCCACTAGTGCATTTTGGAAGTGCCACTATAGTGCATTTTGGAAGTGCCACTATAGTGCATTTTGGAAGTGCCACTATAGTGCATTTTGGAAGTGCCACTATAGCGCATTTTGGAAGTGCCACTATAGTGCATTTTGGAAGTGCCACTATAGTGCATTTTGGAAGTGCCACTAGTGCATTTTGGAAGTGCCACTAGTGCATTTTGGAAGTGCCACTAGTGCATTTTGGAAGTGCCACTATAGTGCATTTTGGAAGCGCCACTATAGTGCATTTTGGAAGTGCCACTAGTGCATTTTGGAAGTGCCACTAGTGCATTTTGGAAGTGCCACTAGTGCATTTTGGAAGTGCCACTATAGTGCATTTTGGAAGTGCCACTATAGTGCATTTTGGAAGTGCCACTAGTGCATTTTGGAAGTGCCACTAGTGCATTTTGGAAGTGCCACTATAGTGCATTTTGGAAGTGCCACTAGTGCATTTTGGAAGTGCCACTAGTGCATTTTGGAAGTGCCACTATAGTGCATTTTGGAAGCGCCACTATAGTGCATTTTGGAAGTGCCACTAGTGCATTTTGGAAGTGCCACTAGTGCATTTTGGAAGTGCCACTATAGTGCATTTTGGAAGTGCCACTAGTGCATTTTGGAAGTGCCACTATAGTGCATTTTGGAAGTGCCACTAGTGCATTTTGGAAGTGCCACTATAGTGCATTTTGGAAGTGCCACTAGTGCATTTTGGAAGTGCCACTAGTGCATTTTGGAAGTGCCACTATAGTGCATTTTGGAAGTGCCACTAGTGCATTTTGGAAGTGCCACTAGTGCATTTTGGAAGTGCCACTATAGTGCATTTTGGAAGTGCCACTATAGTGCATTTTGGAAGTGCCACTAGTGCATTTTGGAAGTGCCACTAGTGCATTTTGGAAGTGCCACTATAGTGCATTTTGGAAGTACCACTAGTGCATTTTGGAAGTACCACTAGTGCATTTTGGAAGTGCCACTATAGTGCATTTTGGAAGTGCCACTATAGTGCATTTTGGAAGTGCCACTATAGTGCATTTTGGAAGTGCCACTAGTGCATTTTGGAAGTGCCACTACTAGTGCATTTTGGAAGTGCCACAACTAGTGCATTTTGGAAGTGCCACAACTAGTGCATTTTGGAAGTGCCACTAGTGCATTTTGGAAGTGCCACAACTAGTGCATTTTGGAAGTGCCACTAGTGCATTTTGGAAGTGCCACTACTAGTGCATTTTGGAAGTGCCACTACTAGTGCATTTTGGAAGTGCCACTAGTGCATTTTGGAAGTGCCACTAGTGCATTTTGGAAGTGCCACTATAGCGCATTTTGGAAGTGCCACTATAGCGCATTTTGGAAGTGCCACTATAGTGCATTTTGGAAGTGCCACTACTAGTGCATTTTGGAAGTGCCACTATAGTGCATTTTGGAAGTGCCACTATAGTGCATTTTGGAAGTGCCACTATAGTGCATTTTGGAAATGCCACTAGTGCATTTTGGAAGTGCCACTAGTGCATTTTGGAAGTGCCACTAGTGCATTTTGGAAGTGCCACTATAGTGCATTTTGGAAGTGCCACTATAGTGCATTTTGGAAGTGCCACTAGTGCATTTTGGAAGTGCCACTAGTGCATTTTGGAAGTGCCACTAGTGCATTTTGGAAGTGCCACTATAGTGCATTTTGGAAGCGCCACTATAGTGCATTTTGGAAGTGCCACTAGTGCATTTTGGAAGTGCCACTAGTGCATTTTGGAAGTGCCACTATAGTGCATTTTGGAAGTGCCACTAGTGCATTTTGGAAGTGCCACTAGTGCATTTTGGAAGTGCCACTATAGTGCATTTTGGAAGCGCCACTATAGTGCATTTTGGAAGTGCCACTAGTGCATTTTGGAAGTGCCACTAGTGCATTTTGGAAGTGCCACTATAGTGCATTTTGGAAATGCCACTAGTGCATTTTGGAAGTGCCACTAGTGCATTTTGGAAGTGCCACTAGTGCATTTTGGAAGTGCCACTAGTGCATTTTGGAAGTGCCACTAGTGCATTTTTTGGAAGTGCCACTAGTGCATTTTGGAAGTGCTGCTGGTGCATTTTGGGTTTTGTCAGTTTGGCAGCACTGCGACTGCAACAGGTTCCACTTAGAAGAGAAGCCTCTGTGTTCCCTCTGTGTTTATCTTATCCCCACTTCCAGCGCTGAGGAAAGGTGTTAACACCATTAGCCTAGCGCTGCTGCCTGCTGCAAGTGTTCTGTTTGCGCAGCGTTGAGCCGCGTCTCCCAAACACCACGCCTGTTTTCACAGAGGAAAAGCCCAGGCAGAAATGTCGTTTTTATAATTATGATGATGAAAATCAGGCTTGTAGTCTGAAAACCCTCGGAAGGATAAGACTACTACGACGACGGGGAAAAGAATAAAAAAAATCCTACGATCCCAGAGCAATTAGAATTAAACGTGTACCGGAATTTCCTTATACGTTCGGAATATGGATTACAAATGTCCATAATGAGAAAAAGAAGAAATATGAAAATGGCCCGTAGTGCAATATACTTTGCTCTATATAAGCTTAAAAATAAGGAGCTGTGTGTGTGTGTGTGTGTGTGTGTGTGTGTGTGTGTGTGTGTGTGTGTGTGTGTGTGTGTGTGTGTGTGTGCGTGTGCGTGCGTGTGTGCGTGTCTGTGTGTTTGGCGGTAGGGGGGTGCATGAAGAACAGAATGAGAATATGAAAAGTGAAAGTGGACCCTTGGGTTGTAGTGCCGCCTCCCTCCCCGCCTGTTCGAACCCCCAGCCTCATGGAGACACAAACCCGACAAGTAGGAAGTGCACCGCTCCAGGCGCTGGTGGGATGGGGGGGGGGGGGGGGGGGTAGGGGGGGATAGGGGGTTGTCCAGAGCAGGAAATGTACCATTATGGCTCTCTCAGGTGGAGTTTCCCTCTCTCTGCCTGTGTGCCAGGGGCGGATGTAACATTTCACAAGAGGGGGGGGGGGGGGGGGGGGGGGGGGGGGGGGGCTAAGAGAAAATGGTATGGGGGCGGCTTCATCACCTTCACCATGATAAAGTTGCACGCATACCATTTTCGGTTTCAGGACTTTTATTATAGGCAAGCAAAGCATCAATAATAACATCAGTTGTTGTTGAAGTTGCAACAGACACACAGCATGCATAAAGCTAAAGGTCTGACTCAGAGAGGTTTCTGTTTTCAATGATGAAATGCTGTTGGTTTATCATTTTAAATGTAAGCACTTAATTTGAAATATCTTGGGTTGTTTTTCATGCCATCATGTTTGGTGGGGCAGTCTGGGCTTTTAGAGGGGCCTTGTTCCCCCCCATGCACATGCCTAGATCCGCCCCTGCGGTGTGTGTAGGTGTGTGTGTATAGCTGTGTGTCTGTATGTGTGTGTGTGTGTGTGTGTGTGTGTGTGCGTGCGGAGCAGCGTTGGCGTTAAGGGAGAAGGGTAGAGCCTGTTCACAAATAAACACTTCGGCGCTGCAGCTAGCATGCTAGCCTGTAGCATCAGACACGTCGTCAACACCTCACCGTTAATTTAACTCCACTGACACACTAATTAAATCCATTACAGCCGGGAAAGCATCTGTGACATACTGAGATTACTAAAATGGAACGTCTAATGTGGAGACTTGCATTATTTATATTATTTTTTAAACTGCAAATGTTTTAATATTTAAAAGCAAAACTTACAAAAATTACATCAAGTCTTTGACGTCTGGCGGGGTCCTCAAACAGTACATTTTGTGATCGGGACAAAAAATATATATAATTTTGAGCACCACTGATATAAAAACGTTTTTGTTTGTTTTTTTATTCATCTACCTATGAAACATCTGCATGCCGATCTGCATTTGCACATTCTTGGTTGTTGTCATATTTTTCATATAATTGTGGAAATGCATTTTGACAGCCATGTCCGTAGTGTTGAGTGGGGTAGGAAATTAATTGAAATTAAATCAATTAAGGCAGTTAAATTAAATTAACTTGAATGTGCGACAGTATGTAAAAACAAAGTCATATAATAACAGAAAATAATATAATTAATTGCTATACTGTGGTATGTTATCAATGTAAAATGTCATGTACAGATGTGTACAGGAGATGAGTAATAATTGGAGAATCTTAAAAGGCAACGGCTGCCTTCAAAAATTAACCGTGGACAATAATTATTCACGATCCTAAAATGAATCCTGTCCAAATCATGAGTTGTTATTCCAGAATCTCTCCGACAGATAGACAGACAGACAGACAGACAGACAGACAGACAGACAGACAGACAGACAGACAGACAGACAGACAGACAGACAGACAGACAGACAGACAGACAGACAGACAGACAGACAGATGGCATTGAGATTCCAACGTGGTGGTTGTGATCTTGTGAGCAGACTGTGCTCTCGCTGTACCATATAACACAGGGGTGGGCAATTATTTTTCCCAAGGGGGCAAATAAAGAAGCATAAAATATTGTGGAGGGCCAAGACTAAAGGCTGAACTAAAGTCTGCGTAATATTAATTTCATTTCAAGATACAAGTAAGAGTAAGTAAAACCAACCACTTTGACACCAGGCCCCTCTGTTTATTCAGTATTTGAGCCACGGCCAACGTTTGATGACATTTTAGCCTCACAGATCCCAAAACTTTCTTCAAGATTTCTTTTGTTTTTGTCCACAATTCCAGGCTGGATTTGGGAAACAAAAACAGGATAACAAAAATGACCATTCTCTTACATTCTCTGATTGAATGTGTAGACTTTGGGCTAATTCAGATGATGAATATTTTAACTCTTGAGAGTGTAAAAATGAAACCAAATGCACCTAATACGGTATGATAGCATGCAAAACAACCGACAGTTCAAAGATATTTCAAGTTAGTAGTGTATTGTTCCAAATCATTTTAATTGAAACAATACACTACTAACTAACTACAATTGTCGCGCCACTAAACCAACAGCATTTCATCATTCGGAAAGCAAAATCCCTCAATCAGGTCATTTTTATTTTTGCATGCGTGCCTGTTGCAACTTCAACAACAACAACAACTGATGTTATAATTGATGCTTACTTGCCTTATATAAATCCTATAAATCTTGAGGCTCCCAGAACTAAAGAAAATATATAAAATAGAAGATAGATTTTGTGTTAAGATAGATATAATAACCTAGCCAAAATACTAGTACATACATAGCTATTCAATGTGGTGGTTTGGGGTGAATCTAAATGAAAATGGTATGGGTGCGACTTCATGGCACCCATGGCTTCTTCTATGGCTCTTCTATTTTTCATGACAGTACATGCAATGTGGCTCTTTGGAGTGAGTTTGGTAATATATAGTGGCACCAGGGGAATAGACTATTTTAACAGACTTAAAAACACAATCTATAGCACGAAAAAAAGACAACTCTGTCAGCCACAATATGGGACAGACAGACAGGAGCTCAATTTGTGGGACGTCTGGTCCCACTATGCCAGGTATGGATGGGTCTGTAACTCTCAGAGTGTACAACTGATTCCGTACCCGAGAGTTAAAATTAAAACGGTAGGATTTGACCGACGGGCACTCCAACAGACAGACAGACAGACGGACGGAAGGAATTGAGATTCCAGTTCGGCGGTGACCTTGCCAGAGCCTTTTATTAGTCGGCTGCTTTGCCAAACACACTGCTAATACCCTGAGCAAACAGCCGGGGGGCCAGGACCCAGGACGGCTAAGACCCCCACCCAAACACCCAACACTACTAGCATCAATACCAACCCCCCCCCCCCACCGTTATTAAGCTACCGCTTAAAGAAAACCTTTGTCGCCGTCCATTCAAGACTTTAATTACTAATTAAAGCTTTCATTGGGGACTTGTTTGAGGAAGATGTTGAGTTGAAGAAGAATTCTATTGTTTCGTTGTTGTTTTTGTCCCTCTCTCTATCGCCCTCTCTATACGAGGGTCTCATCTGTTAATATGCTTAGGAATTTAATTAGTCGGACCCAGGGTGTGAATGATAACCAGTACGACGATCAAATAACGCTAAAAGATGATGGTGGGGATTTCATTAAACCATTCTGTATGTGTGTTTTATGTTTTAAAGAAAAATAGCAGTTGTACACACCTGCTATTTTTTGGGGTGAAATCATGAAAAACGCAGCACAAATCTTTGAATATTATATATATATATTTTTTCATAGCGAACGTTTTGTAGAATATAGAGCTGCGCAGTCCTGCCCCCTCGTGACATCGCCCCTGTTCCAGAAACGGATTCCCCATTCATTTTCTCTCACAGGCTTTGCGGAAACCATTCGTATGATGACGATTACGCCGCAGACAAAGCCAACTTGGCACTTGTGACAAATCGTGATGACGCACGCAATTTTTGAGATGATGAAGATGAAAAACAAAACAAAAAGTCTTGCATCCTGCCGTTTTCTACTTCTTGCTAATTAGATATTGCATGATAATACGGTGTTTGTTGTCAGGATTTGTCACGACCCGAGTTGGCTTTGTCCGCGGCGCAATCATGTTTTTATTAACCATTCTCGTGATGGAAATGAGGAGAATGAATGAGGATTCCGTTTCTGGAACACGTGGCGACGTCACGAAAGGGGCGTGACTGCGCAGCTCTATGTAGCGTCAGGTCGAAATGGGTTAAACTCTTAGAATTGTATATGGCTGGGAATTTGAGTAAAAGCTTTAATAAGCATACGTTTACTTTATGCTCACATACTGTACAGTACAGACTTTGTTATGGCCGACACATAATTTTTTGCAACCACAAAAGTGCTCACAGCACTTAAATATGGAACGGTCAGTGATGTATTGCAGACATGGGGAACAAGTCTGCAAAATCAAGTAGCAGGGGCGGATGTAACATTTCCCATTTGGGGGGGGGGGGGGGCAGGAGAAAATGGCATGGGTGCGGCTTCATTGCCCGTGGTGCGAAATCGCTTCGCACCAGGGCGATGAAGCAGCACCCATACAGGACTTATTAGTCAAGTAAAGCATCAATAATAACATCAGTTGTTGTTGAAGTTGCAACAGACACGCAGCATGCATAAAGCTAAAGGTCTGACTCAGAGAGTTTTCTGTTTTCAATGATGAAATGCTGTTGGTTTAGTGGTGACACAACTGTAGCAGTAGTAGTGTTTGAAATCATTTTAAATATATGCACTTTAATTTGAAATATCTTGGATTGTTTTGCATGCCATCGTGTTTGGTGGGACAGACTGTGCATTTAGGGGGGCTTTGGCCCCCCATGCCCATGCATCCGCCCCTGCTCGATGACAGAGCTTAGGAATGCAGTTCTAAACCATTTCCTTCATATTATCATATTATTACACAGGAATTATTCTTGTGGTCTTAATTGCAAGCCTTTACTTATGCCCATGCATGGTTTTTCTTCTTTTTTTTGCGTTTGAAATGTGTTGTTGGCACTTCTATCATGTTACAAATCAATGATTAATTCTGTCGGGGTATTATTATGTACTGTATTGTTTTTACATTATATCCCTCAATGCTTAAAACAACACAGATTTAAATGGGTCACTAAACGTTTTATGTCGCTGTGTCTTTTCTAAACCATAATGGTGCTATGTAGCACTACAAGTTCTTTATATGTATTTATTGTTGTCTTGTAACCACAGGAGAATCTCTTCTTTTGGTGATGTATACAGTTACCATAGCATTTTTTCAGTTAGCTAGAAAGATCCTCGGTTTAATACATTTAGCTCAACTTGATGTCGTCAAGTTGGGTTTCACCATGTTAATGATTTTTTCTTCAGACCTGCATTTCTAGGAAACACCTAGGAAAATCATGTCTAAACAACCTCTCTAAGTATATTAATGGCATGGTAAAAAAATGGTTGAAAATATGTAGAATTCCCTTTTGAGTAATACAGCTCAAAGTGACACTTTGTCAAAAATAAAAAAGAGACCCCAAAAACATGTAGGCATGTCACAGTGTCTGGTGTTACCATTGCAACACAACATGCAGACACAGACTCTATTAGAACGGTTGCGACATTGAGTGGTCAGAAACCGAGCGCTCAGGCGCTGTTCAATGCAGCCTGAATAGGGACAAACTAGAGTTGGAAATACATCGTTTTCAATGAGGGAGGATGGTCCATTCTCAATAGACGTCTATGTAGGAGTTGTGCCCCGAGATGTGATTGTCATTTGTTTCCACCACTGTTGACGACATCCGCAATTTTAATTGTAGAGAGAGAGGTGGAGAGACGGGGGCCAGGCAGACACCATGCTTTAATTTAATTTAATTTAATTAGAAGCGAACACTACTGCCCAGTGCCTACTACCTAAAGCCTCGACGTTAAGTTACTTAGTAAATTAGAAGCGCAAGCGCTGTGTGGTTTCTGTTGCTGCTTTATTGCCTATTAGTCTATAATAGTCTATTGAGTCTATTAGTCTATTAGGCCACCTAGTGGTATGCGGTATAACCGCTTTTTACGGTGCTGAAATGCCGACATGTGACATGCCTAGTACAGGAGGGGGAAAAAAAATCGAGTTTAATAAACAGTGAGGATTTTACCGTGTGCACGCGGATCTAATTAATCACGGACTGCTACAGTCACCTGTCGGCTTCCATCCCTCCACAGTGAGGTGAAGTCTAAATTCAAAACACATTTCAGACCGGGCAAATGTGATTGTGTTGCATTAGCATTCCACCCAGATTCATTCCATACAGAGGGAATTCCACACTGTTCGTTTAAACCCCCCCCCCCCCCCGCCGAAGATGGAACCAATTTGTACACCCGTTGTTTGAACCGGGATTGCTACTAAAACCTTTTAAAGTAATGGTCCGAATGGCACCTCGAGAATTACGTTAGCTCAACAGCAACCCACCCACGAACTTCACTCTTTGTTATTCAAACAAAAAAATATATATGGGAAATGCAGTGGTTCTTAAAGTATTCTATATATTTGTGTTGTTTTTTTTTGGACGAAATGCTGTTTTTTTTTAAATCACATTTAGTCATTTCTAGTCTTCATAGTTTTAGTCTAGTTATAGTCCCCAAAAGGCTATTTTTTTTAGCTCGTCAGTGCTTGTCTAACAGTGTGTTTGGACAGTGGGCGATGGACAGGTAATGTTTCCGGATATCTATTATTTGTCTATCGGAGCAGGCGATTCTGGTGATAGCAGGCGAACAGGCGGTGGTCTAAAGCAGGAGTTTTCAACCTTTTTTCACACCAGGGACCAAAATTTATTCAGCATTTGAGCCACAGACCACCATTTGATTACATTTTCACCCTAAAGACCGGCTAAAACTAAAGAATTCTTTTGGTTTTGTCCACAATTCAGGGCTGTATCTGGCAAGCAAAACAGTGTAGACTTCTTAAGTGGTGCTATAATATTTTACTTACTTGAGAATGTAAAATGAAACCAAATGGACCCTTGCAGGTCCATTTGCTTTCATTTTCACACTCTCAAGAGTTACATCTTGGAAACAACGTAGTGGGAAAAAGGCAAAAATATAGCCATCTATCTATTTTGATTTCTAGCTAAAAAGTTGCCTCTATTGCCTTTAATCACTTGAAAACCCTACGGTACATGTTGTGAGCTTGTAGATCTTTAATAACATTTTTTTTTTAAATAAAAGCACCAGTTTTCAAGCTACCACCACCCACCACCACCAACACGGACTCCAGCACAAACACTAATCCATAAGAGAGCTTCCTTAAGAATAATACGGTGTAATCAAGCACTGCGCCGGACATCTGGAAATGTAAAAAGAAAAAAAAAAGGAAAAAAGAAAAAGAAAAATAAGGGGTGAAATCAAACTGGAAGAGGTTTTTTTTTTCACCATTCACCCTACTTGTGTTCCCTTTACAACCTTAATGACAACACTGTCACATCCAATCAGCTCAGCAACGCTCCGCCGTCCATTTTTCAAACTTTATGACAGCTGTAATAGCTCCCACCTGTTGCCACCATCCTGCCTCATGAATGGCAACTTCCCAGTGCTCTTTCTGCGTGTGCGCGCGCACGACGCGTCTGTGAGTGTGTTTCTGTGTGTGTGTGTCAAGGGCGGATATAACATTTCCCAATTGGGGGGGCAGGTGAAAATGGTTCGAGCCACGGGCACCATTTTTGATTACAGGACTTAACTCAAAGCGTGCCTTGGCAGTAGATCTACGTCTCTCTTACCATTATCAAATAATAGTTATGACCGGTGCCGTTGAAGGTGATATACGTCACTCTACATCGCTGATTTGATAAGATCGCTATAGCGGCAGTGATCGCCTCCTCTGCCAGCTAAGGGACCAAAATAAGAGACGGACTGGAAGTAAGACCCTGTGTGCACCGATCTAACTTGTCTGACCAGAAACATGGACCGAAAAATATGAAATATGAATTTACATGAAAACCGCTGCCACTAGCTACCTACAAAAAATATGAAAAAGTGCTGGGACTCTAAGTGTGTTTAGTATTAGGCAAGTAAGCATCAATAACAAAATCAGTTGTTGAAGTTGCAACAGACACGCAGCATGCATAAAGCTAAAGGTCTGACTCAGAGAGTTTTCTGTTTTCAATCATGAAATGCTGTTGGGTTAGTGGTGACACAGCCATCATGTTTGGTGGGGCAGACTGGGCATTTAGGGGGGCATTGCCCCCCCCCATGCCCATGCCTAGATCCGCCCCTGGTGTGTGTGCGTGCACACGCTTGTGCGTGTAACAGAGACAAAGGCCTCTATTAGCTGCAGTTGCAGTGAGGTCACTCAGGCATTAAATTAGTTCCAGCCCCCCCCTGCTACCCCTCCACCACCCAGCACGCGCACGTGCACACACACGCACCAACGCATGCACGCCAGCCGGCCCACACAGACATTACACTCAGGACGGCTCAGGGAGGCGTTTTTTTAAAGGCATAGTTTGGATTTTTTGAACGTGATGTTGAGTACTATAATGCTTGAGTGTAAACATGAAACCAAATGGACCCGCAAGGGTCCATTTGGTTTCATTTTTATGCCCCCACGAGTTACATCTGTTTAAGTCTGGAGGGCATTTAGTCTGGAGGGCCTACCTGGAACCCTCTCAGGGTTCCAGTGTCAACTGTATTAATTGATGTCCAGAGTCCCATGGTGGGAGTTCTGCTCTGGTTTTGGTGAAATATGAAGTAGTTCTGGTCATTTTGTGGAGATCCCTGGGGGCCACGCAGTAAAAGTAAATTAATCCACAAAACTAATGTCATTTGTATCATTTAATTATTTCTAAGATATTAGCACATCTTTTGTTCGTTTTTTGGGGGGGTCAACATTACAAAGGAAGTTTTTTTTTATTCATTTAATTTCACTACGTGGCCCCCAGCGACCCCCACAAAATGACCAGAAGGACTTCATATTTCATCAAAACCAGAGCAGAACTCCCACCAGGGGACTCCGATCATCAATTAATGCAGTTGACACCACTATATTAATGTGAAGTATTTCATACAGCTTAACTTAAAAAAAAACCTTATCCCTTTAAGCTGAAAATATAAGTCATGTACAGTATGCAGCAGCATCACTTATCACTTAATTTTTATCCTGAAAAAAAGTTAGCATTTAGAAGGCCTCTTTAGAATCGGCCTCATTCAGAAATGGGTTTGGTTAACTTAAAGGGGTACTTCACCCAAAAAAAAACTTTTGGTCATTTTATGGTCTACTCAGCCTCATGTGAACACACCAGACAGTTTATAAGTTACTCCTTTCAGTATTTAGATATTTGATGTTCATTAGTCTGCCATTAGTCTGCCAGACCCAAACCCATTATAACTTAAAACTCCATTTTAACCATGACAGATTATTCGAAAACAACCCATCTTTTTTCTGGTGACTGATATTGTCCTCCTAATACGTGAGAGGGCTGTGGAATTTCATTTACAGTTTTTATTTATTTTTAAAATATTGTTTTATTCATTTAGGTGGGCATTCCCAAATATGGAGGGGGCTACATTTTACAAAACAATATTTTAAAAATAAATGAAAACTGTAGATGCAATTCCACTGCCCTCTCACGTATTAGGAGGACAATATAAGTCACCAGAAAAAAGATGGGTTGTTTTCGAATAATCTGTCATGGTTAAAATGGAGTTTTAAGTTATAATGGGTTTGGGTCTGGCAGACTAATGGCAGACTAATGAACATCAAATATCTAAATACTGAAAGGAGTAACTTATAAACTGTCTGGTGTGTTCACATGAGGCTGAGTAGACCATAAAATGACCAAAAGTTTTTTTTTGGGTGAAGTACCCCTTTAAGTGCAGTACTTAAATCAATTGATGTTAAGTGACTTCACACCAGTGGCACCAGGACAAGTGTCCTCATAATGTCTGGCGCACGCACGCACGCACGCACGCACACACACGCACGCACGCACACACACATGCTCTTTCAATTGCTAATACACAACTCTTCAATCCAGCCCCGGGGTTTTCAACAGGTGGTCCGGGGATCGTAAATGAAAAACGTAAATGAAACCAAATGGACCCTTACTGGTCCATTTGGTTTCATTTTATGTTCTCGGCAGTTAAAATTATATTATTTAAACATTTGGATTACTTAATTTTCAGGAATCTACACAATTAGAAAATGTAGAAGAATTGTTATTTTCACCAACGGTTTGCCAGTTTATCTCTCCTAAATTGGAGACAAAAACTTGAAAATCCTTAGTTTTGGGTCCGAGAGACTAAACCGAACATCAAATGGTGGTACGTGGCTAAAATGCAGAATAAATAGTGGGCCTTGGTATGAAAAAGGTTGAAAACCACTGCTCCAGCCCTCCCTTCCTCCATCCTTCCCTCTCTCTCTCCCTCTCTCTCTCTCTCTCTCTGCTGTTTTCCGGTCAGGTGAGTCAGTGCCAAGATTCCATTCCATTCCATTCCATTCACGTGCCACACACATACCGCGCCACCTGCCTCTGTGTGGCCGACGTGGGCGACTCCACGCCACTTACAGTACGTCATCACGTGTCACTCTGCGTTCACAGTTGACACAGGCCTCTTGGCCACTTCATTCTGCCTTGCATTCTGCTCTGAGTCTGGTGTGGAAAGCCAGACAACTACCAGTACTGTATTTATCCACAACCTACCAAAGCCATTACACAGGCTGGAACTGACACTTCCCCACATCCCAGACAGGAGGACGTCATCCGTTCCTCATTTCCCTTCACGAAAACACATTTTTAAGTATCTTCAAAGCATATTTTTTTTTGTAATTTCCATATCTGGTCTGCTAGTGATATGCGCGTCATCCAGCGCTGTGCTCTGTGTAAGACAGTTGTCTTTATGAATGGGCTCCTCAGTCCACACAATGGATATAGAACATTTCCTTTGCACTGTCTCGTCTCCAGTGGTCTCGGTCACGAAAGAGACCCAAAACATTTACTCTGACATTGTAAATGTTAAATGGTGCATTTATATAGCGCCTTTGTCCAAGGCGCTTTACATGGATTCACACACACATTCATACACTGATGGCAGTGGAAACCATGCAAGGTAGCCTACCTACTAGCACATCAGGAGTAATTAGGGGTTCAGTGTCTTGCTCAGGGACACTTCGACACCAACTCTGCAGGGGATCGAACCGGCAACCTTGCGGTTACCATGCGGTGACTCTGCCGGTGACTCTACCGCTGAGCCACTGCCGCCCCATAAGAGCAATAGCAAGAGCAAGAGCAAGACAAATTGAGGGTGAAACCAAGACAAGACCACAAGACAAATGAAGTGTAGAGCAGCGAGATCGAGACAAGACTACGACAATTGAGGGCGAGACAAAAAAAAGACAGAGAATGAAAATATCGCTTGAGACTGGGCTCGAGACGAAACAATGTCTCGAGAACATTTCCTTTGTGTGTGTGTGAGTGTGTGCGTGCGCAGGGGTTGACACTAAGGTCTCCGAGGCACTTGCCCATCGGGCAAGTGCAAGTCAGGTTCTACTTGCCCTCAGGTCATGGTCACTTGCCCCCCAGGTTCCAGGTGGTCCCCAGTTAAGTTGGTTAACCAGATGTAACTCTTGAGAACGTAAAAATGAAACCAAATGGACCCTTGCGGGTCCATTTGGTTTCATTTTTACGCTCTCAAGAGTTAAAATTCATCACCTTAATTAGCCCAGGTCTACACAACTAGAGAATGTAGAAGATTAATGGTCATTTTGATGTGTATGTTAATTTGCCTGTTTTGTTTCCCAAATCCAGCCTGGAATTGTGGATATCTAGAAAGCAGTGAAAGAGGCAGAGTGCAATGACTGCCTTCAAGACAAATTTATCCTGTGTTGTGTTATAGTGCACTAAGTCGCACACTTGCCCGATCGGGCAACCAGGTAGCAGTCTTCACTTGCCCCACCATTTTTTTTTTTACTTGCCCCGGGCAAGCGGGCAAGTGTTAGTTTCAAGCCCTGGTTTGCGTGTAGTGCATTACCCTTCCAGCAGGTCCATGGTGGTGGGTGTGACCTCGGCGTAGAGCAGTGTGCGTCCCAGCGTGCGTGTGCGCAGGTTCTCTCTGTAGGCGTCCACGCTGAACTGCTCCGAGCGCGCACACGCCTCCGGGGGCTCCGTCACCAGGGCCAGGGTCCCCGGGGGGTCCCCAGGAGGGGCACCGTCGCTGGGGGAGGAGGAGGATGAGGACACCAGCCTCAGGGGGGCCCTGGAGGAACGGATCAGACCACCGTGGGGGTCCGCGTGAGCACGCAGCCACGTCAGGAAGCGGGCCTTGTTCTCCTGCGGAAGAAAAACGACAACATACAGACAGGAATTAGAACGAGAATGATGATGAGTAGAGGTGAATATGGTTTGCAATGTCACGATAGATTATGCATTACTGGGGGAGCTAACGATACGTTGTAACTCATTTAGCGTGAATCACACGGTCGTCCATTTTTTGCTATATGCATTTGGTAAAAACACTTATTTTGAAGCACCAGATCTCCTAAACAGGATGTGTGATGATGTCATGGTGTTTCTGGTGTCTTGACTAACCTGTCCCCTCACGATCTGAGCAAAAAGTTCCGGGTCAAAAGTCAGGAAGTGACGTTTAGCCATAGTTGATTTACCCGTGCGCCCACGACATTCTGGGGCAGAATCTGAGGGAATGCCATTTAAATGCATTGTATAGAATGTGCAGATGGAGAAAAAAAAAGAAAATGGCCACGCCCATTCTGTCCCAAATGAAAGTCAACAACAGGATGATCGTCAGACGATGCGCTCGGACTAATAGATGGATTAAAGAATGAAATCTACAAATCATTGATTTTCGATTTTGATTTTTTGGGGGGTAAAACTAGAAATGATTTATTTTAAACATGTTTATTGGATTCTCCTCCCTCCAACAGAGAATAGGGTGGTTCTTAGTGAACAAAGATGTTGGATAAAGTGCAAACCTCACTTGCCTTTCTTTTAATGAACAGTCAAGTAGAAGCATTTCTTTTCTTTTATTGGAGTCTTGGACTACCTTTTCTTAAAGTAAACAGCAGAACACATTGCATTTTTCTTTTATTATTTAACAGAGCAAAACACCTTTTTACGGTAAGGTAGGCGGTGAGCGAGTGTAACAGTTCTACTGTAAATGTACTAGGAAAGTGGAAACCACAATTTTCAATTTTCATTGTCCAAATTCTGAAACCTCGATTTCAATTAATTCTGAAGCCCTAAGGACCTATTCTTTGAAGATAAGTTGAAAAGTGATGAAGTGGTCCTTTAACATTGCAAATCGATGATACAAAGTCAAACAACTATATGATATTTTCTGATTACAGAACAATACACTTTGAAATTAATTTTCATATTTCGATACCATCACACCCCTACTAACTACTAATACACTTCAGGGTCCACTTGGGTGCATTTATACTGTATAGGATGGTTAAATTAACACCGTGGCCGCTCTTGAGCGACTGTGGTGTAATGATAGGTCTGTTGCTAATCATGGATCATCTTAATTAACCTCTCCCTCTCTGTGTCTGTCACTTGGTATTAATCAGCCTGGCTCCACAGACACTCTGTGTGTCTGTGGAGTACGCTACAGACCGAACATGACTCTCTGTGTACATTACGCCGTGGGAGGACCCCTCCAAACGATGTTTAAAAATCCATCCGTCACACCCTGTCCTCATCCCAGCCTGCCAGAGGAAGCATCACAAAGAAAGTGAGTCATATCATCAGTGATATCACAGAGACCTAGTTTTTACTCCACGCAGAAAGAAGGTCCTTTCGCCAACCCAGCCTCGGTGATGGGCACTGAGGTAGAGTTCTCAACAGGCCTGAAAATTGAGGCCCGGCGCTAACTTGGCCCTAACTGATCAGGCTCAAAGCCTCGCCCAGCCCGACCAATTAGCATAGTTTTTAGGCCCGACCCGGTCCTACAATGTGGGTCGGGTAAGCAATCTACATAGAGGAAAAGTGAAAATACCAATCAGCACCATCTTCATAAGAGGTAAATAAATACACAGACAGACAGAACAGAACTATTATTTTAAAATAATTCAATATACTGTATATTGCTTTTTACATGGAGCCCTAGGCCCGATCCGGCCCTACTGATCTGCATACATCTTAGGCCCTAACCTGACCCAGAGTTTGAGAACTATACACTGAGGGGACACGCCGCCAGCACCCACAGAGGTGTCCCTAACGAGAAATCGAACCCAGGACCTTCCAGCTGTGAGGCGACAGCACTAACAACTGTGCCACTGTGTGTATAACTTTATAGACAAAACCACAGTGAAGAGTGAAGGTGCAACAGGTCTGCAGCTGTCTGCTCTGCCCCCATGTGTACCTTAGGAAGGGTGTGTGTGTGTGTGTGGGGGGGGGGGGGTCCTCGACGAACCAGTCGGCAATCTGGAAGCAATCGCTGCCTTTCCTTTTCATCAGCCTGGTGTTTGTTAACAGAAAGTGTTGGGGGCAGCCAGGTCCACAGGTCACAGCCCTATCCAAACACACCCAACAATCACAATAATAATCATCATTTGGTACAGTTTTTACTTTCTTTCTTTTTCCCCTGGCTAACCCAAGAAACCTTAGCTCTGATATTCAGCAGAAATGCCATCAAGCCCCCCCACCCTCCCACACCCCAAAAACCCTTATTTTGGTCACACTTTCACCCCTTCGGCAGTGATTTATGAGCTCTGTCTTTAACCGATAGCCCGGGCTTAGCACGGCGGCGATCAGAACACGGGTATCATAATGCCTGTGTGTTGTGTAAGTGCAAGTGGCAGCAGAGCTCTGGTTATGTCCATTACGCTAAGGGGACTCCCTTCCACTTTAGGACCAAGTGAGATTAAAAACACATTGTGAGGACAAAGTGCAGACCGGTGCTAAACGTCTGCCTGCAGCAGGGGCGAAAGCACTCCTCAATTGCGACGGCCGTCGCAACCGTTTCGCATAACAATAGCGACAAGTTATAATTTCCTGGGATTTTTTGGGGCTGTAGTCGATACGAAAAAAAAAAAGGAAATCGCTTCAAAAATTTGCAAACAAATATGTATTCAGGACCATGACTTTTGACACCAAACTTTTTGCTCAGATCGTGAGAGGACAGGTTAGTCAAGACACCAGAAACACCATGACGTCATCACACATCCTGTTTAGGAGATCTGGCGCTTCAAAATAAGGGTTTTTACTGAATGCACTGGGGCTTGAGCCATGGCATAGGGCAGAAAACGACGACTGCGTGAATCGCGCTAAAGGAGTTAAAATTCCTAGAACTAAAGAAAGCAAGGAATGTAACCTCTCAGGACAAGACCAAGCTGGAAAGAGTAGTGCGACGGGCATCTAAAATCATAGGATGTAGCCTCCCTACACTTTCCTCACTCTTCAACACTAGAATAATCAGGAAAGCAAACAAAATAATAACTGATAATTCTCACCCCGCACACCACCTCTTCATCAGGCAGGAGATACCGAAGTATTAAATGCTCAACATCTCGCTTCAGAGCTAGCACTTACCCTGTAGCTATTATGTCTCGTTAGTTTACAGTTGTAATGATGCATGTATGTAACAACATGCAATGCATATAGCACTTTAAAAATCGTGTCATTTCTATGCTGCTGGTCTTTGCACTGTACTGTCTTCCTGTTGTCTCCTGTATGTATGTTGTCTGTATATGTTGAGCATGAACCGAGACAAATTCCTACCAACATCTGTTGACATGGCAATAAAGTTCTTGGGTGAGATTTTCATTACCGCTATACCCCTTATCCCTTAACTTCGTTGCCTTTTTAAACTATATAAAAAAAAAACATTTCTCAGTAGTTCAAATGGCCAGTCTACTAGCTCACAACGTGTTAATAGATTGACATGTTGAAATAGTCCAAAAAAGTTTTTCAAAATAGTGAAAATGAAATAAGGGATATGGCATAAGGGGTTTAGCATGTAACGAAAATGGAGCCCCTTGAATCTTGAATCTTAAAACAATTAACACTTGTCTTTTACTTTCTCTAATAACAAACTAAACGATGAACCTTTGTTCACTTCACCACTTTCCAACCTACTGTACATCTTCATAAAGTTTGTCCTCATGACAGTGAAAACTAATCTACACTACTCTCATAGGAGGGCCGTGGGCAGTTGAGAACCCCGTCTACCAGTGACATCATCAATGGGGAATCCAAGCTAATAGAGCTGAGCAGTCCCGCCCCTTTCATGACCTAGCCCATGTTCCAGAAATGGAATCCTCATTCATTTTCCTCATAGACTTTTTCGAAAATGATTCAGGTAAACACGATTACGCCGCGTGGACAAAGCCAACTCGGGTCGTGACAAATCATGACAACCACCACAATATTATCATGCAATACCTAATTAGCAAGAAGTAGAAAATGGGCAGGATACAACACATTTTTCTTCTCAGAAATTATTTAATTGTCCCCAAAACCATGTGTGTGTAAACATGATTTGTTACGAGATGAGTTGGCTTTGTCTGCGGCGTAATCGTCTTTATATGAATCATTTTCAAAAAGTTAATGAGAAGAATGAATGGGGGATCCATTTCTGGAACAGGGGTGACGTCACGAAGGGGTGTGACTGCACGGCTCAAGAGAAACCGCAGGCTTTCCATTTCTGAAAGCTTGCTATGCGAAATGGAAGCCGTTGTAGCGGTAAATCTTGTTAAAACAAAAGATCTCCATCATGATGAGACACAGGCCAAGTAAAAAAACAAAGATTTTATGGAATCCAGAATGCACTAGTGGCACTTCCAAAATGCACTAGTGCATTGGGTTTTCATCCTTTTTCATACCAGGGCCCACTATTTATACTGCATTTTAACCACGGACCACCATTTGATGTTGAGTTTAGTCTTTTAATAATTTAGGAGAATTAACTGGCAAAATGTTGGTCAAAATAGCAATTGTTCTACATTTTCTAAATGTGTAGATTCTTGAAAATTAAGTAATTCAGATGTTTAAATATAATTTAACTCTTAATTATAATTATAATATAATTATTAATTATAATATAATTTAACTCTTTAACTCTTAACTCTAAATGAAACCAAATGGACCCATAAGGGTCCATCTGGTTTCATTTCACGAAGAGTTACAGATCTACAGTATAAGGGTCCATTTGGTTACCAATAGTCCTTTCTAGGAAGGAAGGAGGACTCTATCATAGGAGGAAAATGGTGAAAAACGAGGGTTTTATCGCTGACGCCTGTCAACCAATTTCACCCCAACTCACCAACAAAAAAACGCACTAGTCTTTCCTCCAGGAGTTTTTCACAAATTTTGGCGCTTGGGGGGTCTGGAAAAAAGCTAAATATTGTGACAAATGCACCAAGTTGGCAACACTGTTCATTACAGTGGATCCATTGTGAACACGTTATTATTATTATTTTGTTTTCTGTAAAGTGTTTTTGGGCATACAGTATTTGTAGTTCCTGCCTGACAGTGGTGATGATCCTCCTACTGCTGACTCCTCCAGAAACTCACTCACAGTCACACAGTGCCCTCTACTGGTCATTACTGTGCAACCACATATTAGTATGACCTTCACAATAACACTACTCCTTCCTTGAAGACTTTTATTTTCAAGCCCTCATAATAACTCATAGAACCAAACGGACGCACAGCCTCATTTGGAACCTACTCAAGGACACACTGAGACTAATCGAGTATGTTTTATAAACTTCTCAATCGTTCAGAAATAGTGTTTGTATTGTTGTTCATATGAATGACTCCAATGTATTCCACCAGTTTCAGCTGCAGTTTTACACTGTCTGGTGTGACGTTGGTGACTTTATAAGAGTTATTTTTGTGTGCCTAGAGAGCCTATACGTGACTTGTTAATAAAACTTTTTAACTTGGTACAGACTCTACACAAACTGCACACAAAACAAAGTGGAAGTACGCTTCCTAACCATTTGTCCACTGTACCTAGACATCAGACACATACTGTAGGCCTACTTTCCACTGACTACAAGTCAGTCAGAAAACATGACTGACAATGAAAACTCCTGTATCTGCTGGGCAAAGTACAACAATGTGCAAACACAGCAAGCTGCAATAGACACGGAACACAACCACCCTAAACACTGATCATTGTGTGTATTATTGCTTATTATAGTGAACTCGGTTCATAGAAATGCAGGGGTCGACATTATAATTGGCCCGATGGCCCGAAACAGGTTTGAAAACACGTGCGGGCCACCAGATGGTGCCCTATACTGGCCCGATGGGGCCAGTGGTGAAATGCCACCGTTGGCGCCTACACATTTGTTGTACAAACCGTTGGTGCACCCCTTGGTGCACCCCTGATATACATATTGTATTATTATTTTTATTTCACAATATGTTGGTGTTGTTTTGTAATTGTTTAAGTTTTATTTATATTTTGTTTATTAGCACAAACAATATTTTAGGCATTCTGCATTGTATAAGGGTCAGCTTGCTGAACGGTCTACTGGTTTTGACCCCCATGAAAAGAGTGCTGTTAACTTGAATGCATTTAATGCATTAATAAATGGTGGTCTTTTTTGCAGACTATGGGGATCGATTACCTGGGCCAGTGGTTACAGTTGTGGGGCCAGTGATTCTTAAAAGCCACTGGCCCGAAGGGCCAGTGGCAAATTTCCCTTAATGTCTACCCCTGAAATGTGTTTATTGAATATTCTGACTTTCAAATGCACATACTGTACTTTCTTTCTGGTTCTTGCTTTGGCAATATAAAACTATGTTTTCTCATGCCAATAAAGGCCTTTGAATTTAATCTGTCTGGTTTTGTCATTAACATTACATTTTTACACTCTCAAGAGTTATGATATTCACCATCTAAATTAGCACCACCATCTAAATTAGCACCACTTAATGGTCATTTTGATCTATGTTTGGCCTATTTTGTTTGCGAAAATCCATCCTGGAATTGTGGACAAAAACCAAAAGAAATCTTTAGTTTTGGGTTCTGTGGGGTGAAAATGTTGTCAAATGGTGGTCTGTGGCTCAAATGCTGAATAAATAGTGGGGCCCTGGGATTAAAAAGGTTGAAAACCACTGCTCTAACATGAAGCCTGTTGTCTGTGTGCGGCTTATAGTCAAGTGCGGCTTATACGTGGGGGAAAAAAAATCAGTGTTTTGCCCCAAATTTAGCTGGTGCGGCTTATAGTCCGGAAATTACAGTATATGGAGATATAAGGGTGACAGCGGTGCGGGAACACTCAGGGTCTAATTGTACCTTGCAGGTAGAGAACAGGTAGACGGGGGTGGGAGGAGGCGTCTGGCCCAGCTCACAGCTCAGACCCAGGGAGGTCAGGATCTCGGTCAGGACCTCGTAGCGTCGTGCGTTGCTGGACTTCAGCTCGTTGAAACCCTCCGACGTCAACTCCTGGGACTCGGGAGACATTTCCAGGTGCACCTGCAGACAAGAAGGCGGTGGATGGGCAAAAAATAAATACATCGATATGCAATATACTGCAATGCTTAATGCCATGATCACCAGGAATCACCAGGTCCAAAATCATTTTTTTTATACTAACAGTATGTAGGGCCTATTCATTAATGTGTTCATGTCAGAAAGACTGACTGCACTGCAATATGTGCATGATGATGAACTTTTTGTTATCTATATTTTTTTAAATTGCTTTAAAAAATGTTGTAGTTGATTGAACTTGGGGTGAAACACAACTTGATGACATCGTCAAGTTGTGTTTGTGTCGTGTTTGTTAATGATTTTTTTTCTTTTAGGACGTTTTTTTCTGAGGGCGTACAAATGGAACCAAACGGACCCATTAGGGTCCATTTGGTTCATTATAGTAATAAGTTCATTATAGTCATTTGGTTCATTATAGTAATACATAGTGCATTGGCTTGGCACATTATAGTAATACATAACAATGTTGTCTTTTTGTTCGATGTTATTTTCTCTGTGTTGGTTGTGAGTGGACTGGATATTGACACAGGAAATAGAAATGGACAGTAGAAAGATCCACATGTCTTCTTGTATATCACTGACATACCGCAATTCATTTTTTTTAAAGCACCGTAAATAGCATTGTCTGTAAATAGCTTTTCCCCTGGCTTTTAACTCAGATCTCAAAAGTTAAATTACGCTTAAATTACGTTCTGAAAATTAACTAGAAGGTGTGATTTGTTACTGCCTGCCTGTAAAGCCCCTGTAGAACTGGTCTTAATTTTGTATCGATAATAGGGACTTTAAGATTACAAGCTAGGCCGTGGACAAGACGAGGTCATGTGGGCGTGGTCCGTCGCCGTTGCAACAGAAGCCCAACATGGTTAAGAAAGCAGCCGACGTTGACGAGGCCACACCCTTCCCAATGATGTCACTGGTTCCCATAGTGACACGTCTACACAGCACGTGTCAAATGTAAACAAGAAAGAAAGAAAGAAAGAAAGAAAGAAAGAAAGAAAGAAAGAAAGAAAGAAAGAAAGAAAGAAAGAAAGAAAGAAAGAAAGAAAGAAAGAAAGAAAGAAAGAAAGAAAGAAAGAAAGAAAGAAAGAAAGAAAGAAAGAAAGAAAGAAAGAAAGAAAGAAAGTTTTATGGGGGAGTCATATAGGATTTTTTTTAACTAGTATCATATAGTATTTTTTTTAACTAATATCATTCTATGAACCATGTCTTGAATTAACAGAAAGAACGATTTAAGGAAATCCAATAATTAGGATGAAGTGAAAATTACCACACTATAATTTGGGTGCAGTGAAAAGATCTATTTTCACTTTTGGATCACAGGCAAAAAGTATATGGCCACTGGCCAGTAGGTGTCATTATATAAGCACATTCCATGCAAACAAACTAACAATCCATACAACTCACTCACCTCTCGTCCACGTTGTGACATGACGCCAAGAGCTGCGTTTTGCCGTCCTAGGAGAGGGTCGGACGGCCGCGAGGCTTATATATCGAGCACAGAGCGATTGATTACGTCGGTCGTAGGCCTCACGTTCCCCCAATCTTAAATAGGCTACTGATTTCGTCCACAACGGACGGACGTACCTGACACAGGACGGCCTCCCCTCCGTCCTCTCCGTGGGTCAGCCTGACGATGACCATGTCCCTGTGTCCGTGGGGACCGTCCTCCTCCTGGCCCCCCGTCATCTCCCCCCACAGCTCCACCTCGCCCCCTCCCTGGGGGTCCCGGACGAACACCTGACCGCTGGCCCGCACGCTGAGCTGCACCACAACAACACACACAGCCAGGGTTTGGATTCAGTAAAGGCAGAATTACAAGCCTATAGATCTGCCAATTTTCTCTACTTTTGAAAAAAACGTTTTCTCAGAAGTTGAAAACACTTCAGCCAATCGCGGGACGGTGCTCCCGAAAATGTATACCCCACAAAAACATTTTATTTCTCCCTTTACCCTAGTCAAAAAGGTCAGATTCAGTCCGATCAGATTTTGGAACAAATCCAATAGGATTCCCATAAGAATCCTATAGGATCTTATAAGATCTTATAGAAACCCTATAAGAAAATCCTATAGGATTTTCTTATAAAATTCCTATACGATTTCGGGGAAAATCCTATTTTTCTGTTGGATTCCTAACTCTGATAGGAGGAATCCTATAGGATTTTTTGACTAGGGTGTGACCTTGGATATTCATATAGCAGCACCAAAACAACTGAAAGTTTGAATACTGTAAATACTGTACAGAATCCAAAAATGGATTCCCGGGCCGAATGGTTTAAAAGTTGGAATCATGTGCACTTTCCACACTTCTATAACTGCTTTGATTCTTGAAATCGTTTTTTCAGAAAATAAGAGTGAACAAGTCAAGACGCTAGTGAGGACCGAACAGGGTTGTTTCACTGGAGACTGTGAATACAGCAACTTCCGCCAACGACCATTGATAGTCTCTAAAGCAGGGTTTTTTTCAAACCAAATGGAGCCTTGCGGGTCCATTTTGGTTTCATGTTTGCATTCTCAAGACTTAAAATATTCATCATCTGAATTAGCCCTACAGAATGTAAAAATGAATGTTCATTGGTCATTAATGGTGTATGTTTTGTTTCCCAAATCCAGCCTGGAATTGTGGACAAATCTTTAGTTTTGGGGTCTAGTGGGGGCTAAAAATGTCATCAAATGGTGCTCCGTGGCTCAAATTCTGAATAAATAGTGGAAAAAAAATAAATAATGAAAAAGGGTTGAAAACCCCATCTCTAAAGCGTACATAGTACCCTAACCTGCAGCTGCGTGGCGTCCTCCCTGGTGAAGCTGAGCGTGCCGATGCGCTGCCTCCGGTTCTCCCTGGCCTCCAGGCTCAGCCCCGAGGGGCACAGGCTGGAGGACAGGCCCAGGACCCTGCCCCCCGCCACGCCCAGGTAGTGGAGGAACCGGCTCTGCAGCTGGAGGGGCAGAACCAGACCAGCATGCATTTAGGAACGATTTGGGAAAACATGGCATCCCCGTCGTTCCTCTTCTTCTTTCGAGTTTTATTTGCGGCTCGCAAACCCAGTTTGGTGCATTACCACCACCTACCGCCAGTCAGCTACATAGTGTTGTAGGATACAAGACACAGAAGTACCACAAACCTAAACATAACCTCAGCAAAACTATGCCCAACCTAACATCACCTTAGTAAAACTATGTCTAAACCTAACCCTAACATCACCTTAGTAAAACTATGTCTAAACCTAACCCTAATTAGTGGGGTTGGCCGAAGGGCAACCACACTATTGTTATTGTGATGTTTTTCTTCTCTGTAACCTTGTGATGATAATATATAACCATTCGATTGGCTGACAAGGAACACCGAAACGATTCAATTGGCTGAGCAAGCAAGGTGATGTATGATGATACCTTCCGTTGGCTGAACAATCCATGTGGTGGGTTAATGTCGCTGATGCTGTAATGTTGACGTTTTGATGTTCCTCAGTCAGCAAATCGAATGATTATATTATCATTATTTTCTGTATGTAACATCAAAATCATTCAATTGGCTGAGCAAGGAGGTGATGTAAAACGTTCTTTTACTAGGGCATCACGTCACCATTACAACATCATCGGGGCAAACCCACTTTGCAATTGCAAAATTGTATTCTGCCTGTAGTTCATTATCGGAAATATAGTCTGTGGATGTTGGGGGAAAAAAGTGACAGGACTCAGACCCCCAAAGCGTGGGTGCCTGCATTTCAAGTCGGTGCACAGTCCACTACTGTAGAGTAGCAAGCCAGCTGGCAGAACTGGGATTTGGAGTTTTATTAGAAGGTAAAGTTTCGCCCATGCGAGCCGTGCTAACTATAGGTGGCGGTAATGCACCAAGAAGAAGAACAAGAAGAAGAGGACGCCAGTTCTTATTCCCAAATCGGCAGAACCAAGTGTTGCCAGATATTACTCCAAGACATGACACAAAACAAGATCAATAGAACCACAGGGTGACAGAATAATCCCCATATTCGTTACATTTTTATATATGCTTTGCAGTAGAGGTCTCAACGGGCCTGAAAATTAAAGCCCGGCCCTAAATGGAATACATTTTAGGCCCGGCCCTAAACTGTCGGGTTTGTCCCGTTCGAATTCGGGCAGAGTTTGAGAACTCTACTTTGCAGCCCTAGTCAGGGACCAGTGGTCCCTGAGAGGACTCCAGGCGGTCCGCAGACTAACTGATAGAAAGTTGGTTAAGCAGATGTAACTCTTTGAGAGCGTAAAAATGAAACCAAATGGACCCGCAGGGGTCCATTTGGTTTCATTTTTACCATCTGAATTAGCCCACAGTCTACAGAACGTAGAAGATTAGTGGTCATTTTTGATCTGTATGGTTTGCCTGTTTTGTTTCCCCAAATCCAGCCTGGAATTGTGGGCAAAATCAAAATAAATCTTTAGTTTTTGGCGGTCTGTGTGGGGTTAAAATGTCACCAAACAGCGGTCCACGGTTTAACCCAGATCAAAAAGACTCTTGAACAGCAGTGCCACCCACCTGTGGTGTGAGCGGTTCGGTCTCTGCCAGCACCAGCAGCTTGGTGCAGTGTACCCAGGGCTGTGTGAGGACGTGTCTGGGCTGCAGGTGGTAGATGACGTAGCGCTCCGTGTCCACACACTCCGACAGCAGGCCGCGGATGTGCTGGAAGCGTTCCTCGCTGCCGCCCGTGTACACCAGCAGGTTGGGAGGTTTACCCGTCCCGTCCCGACCGCCGCCGCCCAGCCCCGCGCTGTCACCGTCGTTCTGAAACGAGAGGTGCCGGCTGTTAACTCCTAAGCAGGTTTACCACGACTTTTGGAGTGATAATTGATTATTCTGTTGTCCTGCTCATCACTCCGAAAGTCGTTTTAAGTTTTGTTTTATTAAAAGGATCCCTGGATAATGAGACAAATATGGATAAATACATTATACTTGCCCTCTACAACTAGAATTGAACATTTAAAAACACACACATAAAAATAGTTAATGTTTTTTATCCCAAGGGGAGCGCCATTTTACTGTGCCTGTCACATGGCCTGTCATAGTGATGACGGAATGGAATACATCAAACAAATACATATTTTCTCCTCCTATAGTTCATCTTCTTTGTTTTACAGTCCTTTGTTTTCACCAGTGAAGAGTGTATATACATCGATGTTTTACGCATTTTTAAGCTAAAGAGCTTATTCTGTGTTTTAAACGTTCAATGCTAGTTATAGAGGGCAAGTATGAAGTATTTATCCATATTTGTCTCATTATCCAGAGATCCTTTTAACAAGCTCATTACCTCACTGCACACCAGACAATTGCACGAGTCCCTCTGAGCCGAGTCTCAAGCAAGCGCTCAAGTCGTTTGGTCTCAAGCAGTCTTGAGAGCGTAAAAATGAAACCAAACATTTAATTTTATACCCTCAAGAGTTAAAATATTCATCGTACACAATTAGAGAATGTACTGTAAGAGAATGGTCACTATTTTTTCACATTTTCTTGTTTCGTTTCCGAAATCCAGCCTGACAAAAACAAAATAAATCTTTACTTTCGGGGTCTGTGGGGCTAAAGTGTCATCAAATTGCGGTCCGGGGCTGAAATACTGAATAAAAATAGTGGGCCCTGGTATCATAAAGGTTGAAAATCACTGATTCAAGAGACTAGAATGGACTGATTATCCGTCCTAAACCAACCACCATACAGGGGTTGACACTAAGGTCTCCAAGGCACTTGCCCATCGGGCAAGTGCAAGTCAGGTTCTACTTGCCCTCAGGTCATGGTCACTTGCCCCCCAGGTTCCAGGTGGTCCCCAGTTAAGTTGGTTAACCAGATGTAACTCTTGAGAACGTAAAAATGAAACAAAATGGACCCGTGCGGGTCCATTTGGTTTCATTTTTACACTCTCAAGAGTTAAAATTCATCATCTTAATTAGCCCAGGTCTACACTGTAGAAGATTAATGGTCATTTTTGTATGCTAATTTGTTTAGTTTCCCAAATCCAGCCTGGAATTGTGGATAGCTAGAAAGCAGGGAAAGACACAAAGGCAGAGTGCAATGACTGCCTTCAAGACAAATTTATCTTGTGTTGTGTTATAGTGCAGGGGTTTTCAACAGGTGGTCCGGGGACCACCAGTGGTCCTTGAGAGGGTTCCAGGTGGTCCCCAGGCTAAATGATGGAAAGTTGGTTAACCAGATGTAACTCTTGAGAATGTAAAAATGAAACCAAATGGACCCTTGCGGGTCCATTTGGTTTCATTTTCACACTCTCAAGAGTTAAAATATTCATCATCTGAATTAGCACTATTTAATTAAGAAGTTTACACTGTTTTGTTTGAAAAATCCAGCCTGGAATTATGAACAAAACCAAAAGAATTCTTTAGTTTTAGGTCTTTGGGGCTAAAATGTCATCAAATGGTGGTCCGTGGCTTAAATGCTGAACAAATGGTGGTCCCTGGTGTGAAAAAGGTTGAAAACCCCTGTTATAGTGCACTAAGTTGCACACTTGCAACGATCGGGCAACCAGGTAGCAGTCTTCACTTGCCCCACCATTTTTTTTTACTTGCCCCAGGCAAGCGGGCAAGTGTTAGTGTCAAGCCCTGCACCATACCTGGAAGTCTTCCAGGTCGTCCTGGTCTCCGTCGCTGCTCCCGTCGGGGGCGGTGCGGTCGGCGTCGGCGTCGTCGGGCAGGTCTGGGATGTTCTCGGCCGAGGCGTACTTCACTGACATGATGGTGCTGTTCTCCAGCTCCAGACATTCGTGGCAGTTGGACAGGTGCAGGTGTGTGTGGCTGTGGGCGGACATGTGTCCCCCCGCTGCAGCCTCCACGCTGCTGCCTCCTCCTCCACACAGCGGCTCTGAGCCCCGACGCTCCTCCAGCCTGCACCACGGGTGACAAACACATTATTAAGGCTCATTCAGAGTTTGGAATTTCGGTGGCCACCGCGAGCACCGCTCAGAGCACCGCGACCACCGCTATTCCATAGTCCACTGTCAGCACCGCACCGCGCTGTGGTGTGTTGTGTGTTTTCTTTTTTTTAACCAGCCGTTAAAAACAAGCAACCGGTGCGGTGCGGTGCGGTGCGGTGCGGTGCGGTGCGGTGGTTAGTAAAATCCGAGAGGAGGGCTGGGAGGTGCGGTGGTTGCGGTGGTATGACGTCATATTGTAGGAAACGGTGGTCGCGGTGGTCGCGGTGGGCACCGAAAATCCATCTCTGAATAGGCCTTTAGTATCCGAAGACCCACAATTCCGATCGTTCACTTCCATTAATTGGAATGGCGATGTTTCTCCGTGGAAAAAAATGACACCGCATTTCCGACGGCTATGTCTTTAGTAAAATGTGAAAACATCACCATCCCGAAATCACATTATTTCGAAATGGGGGGGCTTCGGAATGGTGATGCTTCGAAATGGGGGTGTTTCTAAGTGGCGGTGTTTCGGAAAGGCGCCCCGCTCCCGGGCTGAGACTTTAAAAGCCATTGTATCCCGTCTAGATTTCTAGTTTCTGAATAACGTAATATTCAAAGATTTGCACCACGTTTTCACGATTTTTTTCAAAAATAGCAGAGATACAAGCTCATAGCGCGCCACTCGGTGGCGCGCTATGAGCTTGTAGATCTGCTATTTTTCAATAGTTAAAACAGCTTAGAACACCAAAACGCGTTCAGTACCCTAAGGGTTAAGCCTTTACTGAACGCGTTTTGGTGTTTCAACGCATTATGTTACACTTTAGCTATTGAAAAATATCAGACCTACGAGCTCATATCGCCCCACTCGGTGGCGCGATATGAGCTCGGAGATCTGATTTTTTTATTAAAAAAAAATGCGAAAATGATGCGCAAATCTAAGAATTTGTTCTATTTGACACCTGATTGTAGTTTCTGACACTAGATCCTAGTTTCTGATGCTAGATTCTGACAGATTCTAGTTTCTCTGAAAAAATCTATGTCAGTCACGCTTAACATATTTCATGCCAAGAACCACCAGAATTATCTATATTTGGCTGCGGACCCCCATCTGAAAACATGTTGTAGGGATCCCCCAGAAGCATCGATTTTAGTTCAAAATATTTGCTTCAGAAAGAATATATATTCAAAGATTTGCATCGCATTCTCACTATTTTCAAAAATATCAGAGCTACAAGCTCACAGCGCACCACTCGGTGGCGCGCTGAGAGCTTGTAGGTCTGATATTTTTCAATAGCTTAAGTGTAACATAATCAGGGCTGCACATAACTATTTTAGTCCAGTACTCAGAGGAGCACCTGGGGATGTTACTTGGTGCTCCCAAAATGCGGCGACCCACATCGCCGGGCCCTGGGACCCCTTTTTTCCACTCCGTACAGCCCGATCAATGTACAGTATTACAGCACAGGGCGATAGTTTGGGCGTTGCAATAGTAGCCTAGTAGTAGTACTACTACCTGCATACTACATCCATTAAAAATACTAGTAGTATTTTAGACTTAGAGGTCAGAATTAGTTAGAATTATTTCATTTTCAAGGCTTTTTTACTGGCCCAGTCAGGCAGTCATTATGAGCCCTAGAGCTGTGTGGTGCTCAAAGGAGCTTTCCACCCCTGGATTGACAGCTCATTGTAGGATTTTTGGTGCTCCTGAGCACCGGAGCACCACTTATGTGCACCCCTGAACATAATGCTTTGAACACCAAAACGCGGTCAGTACACAAAGGGTTAAGCCTAGCATGGCGATGTCTCTACAACGGCAATCAGTCCTCGATGGATAAACCTGCTTGCCGTAGCAGCCGTTCCTACTGCGACAGGACCTACACTTTAACGTAGTGTCCACAACGCCTGTTTGACACACGCTGCATAGACGTGTCTCCTTGGTAACCCGTCGCCGTTGGGGATGGCTCATTGCTGAATGATTTTGACAGCTACGGCGATTGCATCATAGCAGCTGTACTTCCGGTAATTCGGGAGTTTAAATAGCCTTATTAGTAGGGCTGGGACTTTAACCGATTAATTAATTACAGAAAAAATAATGTTTTCAGATGGAGGCCCTCCTCAGCCAAATATAGATAATTCTGGTGGTCCTTGACATGAAATATGTTGAGAATCACTGGCACGGAAACAGATTTTTTTCATAAAAACTAGAAGCTAGCGTCAGAAACTAGAATCTAGTGTGAGAAACTAAAATCTAGTGTGAGAAAATAGAATGAAGTGTGAGAAACTAGAATGTAGTGTGAGAAACTAGAATCTAGCGTCAGAAACTAGAATCTAGTGTCAGAAACTAGAATCTAACATCAGAAACTAGAATCTAACATCGGAAAAATAGATTCTAGTGTCAGAGACTAGAATCTGGTGTCAGAAACTAGAATCTAACGTCAGAAACTAGAATCTAGTGTCAGAAACTAGAATCTAACATCAGAAACTAGATTCTAGTGTCAGAAACTACAGTAGAATCTAGTCAGGACAAACTGGGTTCACATCATTAATGCCCATGTTGCCACAGGCACACTAAGTGGGGTCCCTGGACCCTCCTCTTTGCTCGGACCTCTTCCGGGTGTCAGGTGGCAGCAGCAGGCTGCCCTTCCTGTACTGGCTGTGCTGGAGGTCTGCCTCCTCCTCTCTCCTGTCACAGGGCGACGCTACGGAAAGCACGATGTCCGTCTGCGTGTTGTCCAGAGCCAGGGACGACACGTTGTCCGTGTTCTCCGTCCGCGGCTTCTCCAAGAGCTCTCTGAGGGACGACTCTTGGAGCAGAACGGCTGGAGGTGAAGAAAACAAAACGTCATTACTGCAGAAATGCTCCTCCTGTCTGCCTAGTGATGTGTTACTCTGCCAGAGCAGAGGTTTTCAACCAGTGGTCCCTGAGAGGATTCCAGGTGGTCCCCAGTTATATGATGG
This sequence comes from Benthosema pterotum, assembly GCA_039105355.1. Classification (NCBI taxonomy): domain Eukaryota; kingdom Metazoa; phylum Chordata; class Actinopteri; order Myctophiformes; family Myctophidae; genus Benthosema; species Benthosema pterotum. The sequence continues at coordinate 46,164,278 of CM076975.1, read as the reverse complement.
ACAGTTGGTAACCAAATGGACCCTTACAGATTTGTAACTCTTGAGAGTGTAACATGCAACCAAATGGACGCGCAAGTTAAGTTATGTTTAAACATCTGAATTACTTAATTTTCAAGAATCTACACAATTAGAACATGTAGAACAATTGTTATTTTGACCAACATTTTGCCAGCTTATCTTTCCTAAATTGTGGACACAAACTTGAAATTCCTTAAGTTTTGGGTCCAAGAGGCAAAACTCAACGAAATCAAAGGGTTGGCTGTGGCTAAAATGCAGAATAAATAGTGGGCCCTGGCATTAAAAAGGCTGAAAACCACTGTTCTGGAGCGAGAGTGCCAGTGGTATGACGTTTCTTCGATATAGCTTTTTTGTTGTGAAAAGCAAAACCCTTTGCAAAACACTAAGCCCAAATAGGATTTCCCATGATGCCAATCTAAATACTAGTTCCGTTGCTAAAATGTTGCTGAACATATACGATTTATAAAAAATATACATCATACAATATAGAAAATATATAACATCTGATCTACAACAGCTATTTCCAGCATGCAACCCAAACCTGAAATGACTCGTCTTCTAGTTCTACTGTATCTCCATCTCTTCTCCACTACTCCCCCCCCCCCCCCCCCCCCCCCCCAACATCGTAAGTCTAGTTCAGTGATGCACGGGTGAGGGTTTTTCATGACCCACGGGTCCCGCATGTTATAATAATCTGAGTCGTCCGAGCTCGCACTGCAGCATTAGATCCATTTTCATGACTCGACCTGGTCCACAACCCGCCGAGATTAAATACACGCCAAATAACTCCTATAAACGTGGCTTTTATGTGTAAAAAAGCTGTTTCTCAACTGTCTTATAATACTGACAAGCATGGTCCGGGTTGTTCCGACGATGCGCAGACATACATTTATTACACACGTGTGCAACATGGAAGAGAGGATGAATACAGAGACGTGCTCATGCGTCACAGACAGGGCTTCAAACCGGTTCAAAGAACGGAAACCGAAAACCGAAACGAACAAAATTCTAGGGGATTTTTCAAGGAACTCCTTTTCCAATGATCATTATGGCTGGGGGAAAATCAACTTTTCGACTCGGGCTGGCAGGAGTCGCTTTTATTGTAAACTCATAGCGCTGTGGACAAGCCTGATGTTTGCAAACAACTTCACATGTATCCTCCAAACATTACCGGAACGATAAGAACGAACGTTATTTTTCGTTCCGAACCGGTTCGAACCGGTTTGGTTTGGTGCTGGAACGATTGAAAGAACGAAAACGTTAAATATAGATCTACCCGAACCGGTTCTAAACCGTTCCTGAAAAATAATTTTGTTTTCAAGCCCAGGTCACAGATATACATTATACTGTATAACAACAGGACTGGAGACACGGATGCTGAAAGAAAACGCTAGTAAAAACATGAGGAAAAACTCACTGCAGCTGAACAAAAAGTTTGGAACAGAATTTGCAGCGATGTGCAAATAGTGTTAGAGAGGGACTGCTGTGTTGGGAGTGCTCTGTAAGTAGGCTACTAAAGTAGGCCATCATACAGTAGTTACACTGTTTGGGGATTTATTGGTCACACTGGAAGATAGCCTAGATCATACCTGGGCATTATGCGGCCCGGGGGCCAAATGCGGCCCTTTGGCTGACTCTGACCGGCCCGGGGACCACCAGTGGTCCTTGAGAGAGTTCCAGTTAAATATGGAAAGTTGGTTAACCAGATGTAACTCTTTGAGAATGTAAACATGAAACCAAATGGACCCTTGCGGGTCCATTTGGTTTCATGTTTACACTCTCAAGAGTTAAAATATTCATCACCTGAATCATCCTAAAATCTACACAATCAGATAATGTAAAAGAATGGTCATTTTTTGATCTATGTTTGCCTGTTTGGTTTCCCCAATCCAGCCTGGTATTCTGAACAAAAACAAAAGAAATCTTTAGTTTTGGCGTCTGTGGGTCTAAAATTTTATCAAATACTTAATAAATAGAGGGCCCCGGTATCAAAAAGTTTGGTCTTACTCTTACTTTTGTCTTGAAACAAATTAATACTTCGCAGACTTAATTTCAGCCTTTAGTCTTGGCCCTCCACAATATTTTATGTATCTCATGTGGCCCCTTGGGAAAAATAATTGCCCACCTCTGGCCTAGATCAACCAGCACAGCAACATACAACCATCTGGTAGCCTGCGCAAATGTTCTCCCAGGACTTCTGTTTTAAACAATAATTCGGCAAACTCCCATTATACATACATAACTTGACCCGCCCCATGCCAGCCCGCAAATAAAGTGAACATTTCTTGACTCGACCCAACCCAGCCCGCGGGACACACGGGTTATGGGTTGACCAGCGCATCACTAGTTACTGTTTGATGAACGAATAGGTTTAGTTTTAGTTTTATCATTTTGTTTTCCTCTGCAAAAAAAGACAGACGAAAAAAAAAAAGACAAAACGATTTTGTTTTGTTTTTTAATCAGAGATATTATCAGTAGTTTTCAACCAGTGGTCCGGGGACCACCAGTGGTCCCTGAGAGGATTCCAGATGGTCCTCAGCTAAATGTTGGTTAACCACATGTAACGGTGTTTCATTTTTAGCAACTTTACAAACAGCGTGTTTCATTTTACACTCTCAAGAGTTAAAACGTAGAAGATTAATGGTCATTTTTGATCTGTATGTTTGCCTGTTTTGTTTCCAAAATCCAGCCTGGTATTGTGGACAAAAAAAGCAAAATAAATCTTTAGTTTTCGGGGTCTGTGGGGCTAAAGAGTCCTTAAATGCTGGTCCGTGCCGTGGCTCAAATGCTGAATAAATAGTGGTCCCCTGAACTAAACCCCTGAACTAAATCAGAAGAGAACTCACAGACTATCTTTGAAGGCACTAGTCCGTGGTCCAGTGCCAGGCGGTCTTCGATGAAGGCCACTCCCAGGCGGCTGAAGTCCTCCAGACTGGCCTGGCAGACCGCCCTGAAGGTCTGGCCGGGTCCCCGGGCCAGAGGAACGCAGCACTCAGACCACTTCAGCACCTGAACACACACACACACAGACAGACATAAAACATGTTACACACTGCCCTGGAGTCGCCTGACTGACTGACTCAGGGGCGGATTGGCACATATTGGGGGGGGGGGGGGGGGGGGGCAGCAGCTGGTTAACCAGATGTAACTCTTTGAGGGCGTAAAAATGAAACCAAATGGACCCTTGCGGGTCCATTTGGTTTCATTTTTACACCCTCAAGAGTTAAAATATTCATCATGTGAATTAGCCCAACTTAGTGTACACAACTAGAGAATGTAGAAGATTAATGGTCATTTTGATCTGTATGTTCCAGGCGAGCATCTAGCGCATTCTAGTGCATTTTGGAAGTGGCACTAGTGCATTTTGGATCTTGTCCAGGCCACTAGGTGGCGCAGGCCACCGGGAAAACTCCCTGTACTCCAGATGGCCAATCCGCCCCTGGGCTGACTAACATCTATGCCGATGATACCCAGCTATATCTTTCCGTAGCCCCAAATGATCCCTGTGCCTTAGATCCATTGCTGACCTGTCTGTCTAGCATCAAATGCTGGATGAGTGAGAACTTTCTCAAACTAAACGAGGATAAAACAGAAGTTCTCATAATTGGCTCCAGCGACCAGAAAGAATCAATACTAAGCAGACTTGGCAATCTGATTGTAGAAAGTAATAGCACAGTAAAGAACTTGGGGGTCTTCATTGACTCCGAATTGAATTTTAATTCACACATTAACCATGTCACCAAGACTGCCTTTTTTCACCTTAGAAACATTGCACGAATCAGGGCCTATCTGTCAATGGATGATGCTAAAACCCTGATCCACGCCTTTGTATTTTCCCGGCTTGACTACTGCAATGCACTCTTCTCTGGCCTCCCCAAGAAAACAACTGACAGATTACAACTAGTCCAAAACGCGGCAGCCAGAGTTTTAACTAAAACTAAGATGAGAGAACATATTACTCCTGTCCTAGCCTCACTACATTGGCTACCGGTTGTGTTTAGAATTGATTTTAAAATTCTTTTACTTGTCTATAAAGCGCTTAATGGTCTTGCACCTTCCTACCTACATGACTGCCTGCCTAAGTATGTCCCAGGCCGACCCCTCAGGTCTTCCACTGCAGGCCTGCTTGCGGTGCCTAAAATGGCAACTAAAAAACACGGTGAAGCAGCCTTTTGCTTCTATGGACCGACGGCGTGGAACAAACTCCCATTATACATTCGGCAGGCAGCCTCTGTAGACATTTTTAAAGCACAACTCAAGACGTACTTCTATGCACTTGCTTTTAACTGATTCTCTGTGATTCTATATTTTATGATTTTATATTTTATGCCTTATTTCAGGTCCTCACTGTACTGCTTCTTTGATGTATTTTAATGATCTCTTTAATTTATACCCACTTTTTTTTGTCTTCTTCTCTATTGCAATGTAAAGCACTTTGAGCTGCATTTTATGTCATGAAAGGTGCTATACAAATAAAGATTATTATTATTATTATTATTAACTGGCTGACTGGTCATGCCCATTGGCCAGCCAGAACACGGCACTCTCTCCACACCACTCCACCACCTGAACACACAGAAACCAAAACAAGAAGAAATGACTCAAACTGCTCAGAGAAGCCTCTGTGATGCCACTAGTAAGGTTTTAAAATCGCACAGACACTGCTCTGCACTTAGGACGAATAGGAAATGTTTGCTCTAGTACTATATTAAATTGGTAACAAAATTCCATTACGTTGACTTTTTTTTTGGCAACACCAGTTGCCAAGAACATCCGGGTGACGAGTCCCGGATGTGCCGTTCAGTCCCATTGGAAATAGCTGATGTTTTTGCCAGAAAAGTACCATTTGTCTTTGCTCAGAATTCTGAAGACAACTTTTTGAACTTTTTCCACAAATAGCTGATTTACAAGCTCACACAAGTCCCACAATGTGACACTACAATGTGCTGTACGTCAGTACAGTACAGAAAAACACACATAGACTTCAGGTTTCAAAATGTGCACACAAATGTTTAGAACCACCCCAGGAAGACTACATAAGAGTCGTCAGTTTCAGTTACAGCTATGGACACTAACACTGATGGATGCTGAATGTTATCGAAGCACAAACATGCATGCAGGAAATGGAACAATAGTGTTCAATCATTTATATATACTGTAGTATTTGGATGTTGTTGCTGCCGGGCAGGAAAAAAAAACAACCCTTGGTCTAAAAATGGCCTCAGGTCCTTCCAGAATATGCTGACCATATCACATTTCATCACATTTTTCTCGACGTGTTTTTGAGCCAAAACTAATGCTAGGAACGGATTCAGCATAATGAAAAAAACAAAACAAAACAAAACTCTAGTTTAAAAAAAAACTCATGCTATTTAAACCTTTTATAAATAATGTCATGAGTATTAGCCCGCTCCGCTCACGCACAAGTAGGCCATGGCAACGCGCAAGTTTGCACTCTACCAAGTTGCTGATCTAGTTTTACCTTATTTTGCCGTACCCAGAGTATCTGGAATAGGAGAGAGTAGTGACACTCCCTGTTGACTCCAATGCTACGGCTGAACAGAGACGGCTATTGGCTGAAAAGCATCATGTGACGCCTAGCAAGGAGGGATTCTGGTTCCAAACAAACCACTCTGGCCATCCAGCTCCATTGACAGCAGATCGCACCTTCGCAGTTAAATTGGCGAAATTACGGCATTTTAGGACATTTTAACACAGACCTCTCGTCACTCTAGTCTAGTGAATAATGATTTGTTATATAACTCGCTTTAGTTAATGTAAATAAAATAAGAAAATGGGCTGTGCTGTGATGCAGTGGTTAGCTACTGTATGTAGGCCTATGTTTGGAACGTGTTTCTACTCTCTTCCTACAGCACACTAGCCTTACCTTACTGTTATTTGATGGAGGTCATACTATGGGGTTATTTGGGGCTCTCATGAATTTCACCCGCATTCTTGCGAGGCTCAATCTGTTCATTAACCTTCATAGATGACAAATCCACCGAGAAACAGACCTTTGCTCTGCGCACTCACAGAATAGGCCAGATCCGAGGCAGAGCCTTATAGTGGGAGAGTTGCGATATTGAGGGGTCAGAAGCCAGAGTGGAGCATGTGACTATGCGGGGTCTCTCTGAGTCCTAAGTGCAATTGGGAATACATTGTTTTTAACGAGAATGGCGCAAATAAGAGCTATTTTAGGTACGTATGCAAAACGACAACTGTTTTAAAGCATTGTTCAGTCACGACTACCGTCTCTGTAATGTTTACGTTGTACTATTATTAAAGGTTTGGGAAGTGATTTCACTTTTGTCAGGTATCACCCCCAAAAAATTCTGTTAAAATAGTCTATTATAAGGTGTGCAGACCATATATGGAGTTTCCCCCTCCCCCATGTTAGCAGAGCTAATAAAAGTTCCCCAGGTGGAGGGTGAATTCTCCTCCAATCAGGATCGAGCAGGAGGTTCACATAGTGTAGCTACTCTTGGGCGCCCCTAGTGCACCAGGCTGGTACTACACCATGCATTTCAAATCACTTCCCCTACCTTTAAAGAACATTATAAAGTCATTAAAGCTTGGATTAAATACCTGACTCTCCCACTATAAGGCTCAGATCCGACCCAACTATACACCCGACGGCATACTGTTCTATGGACCGACGGCGTGGAACAAACTCCCATTATACATTCGGCAGGCAGCCTCTGTAGACATTTTTAAAGCACAACTCAAGACGTACTTCTATGCACTTGCTTTTAACTGATTCTCTGTGATTCTATATTTTATGATTTTATATTTTATGCCTTATTTCAGGTCCTCACTGTACTGCTTCTTTGATGTATTTTAATGATCTCTTTAATTTATACCCACTTTTTTTCGTCTTCTTCTCTATTGCAATGTAAAGCACTTTGAGCTGCATTTTATGTCATGAAAGGTGCTATACAAATAAAGATTATTATTATTATTATTATTAACTGGCTGACTGGTCATGCCCATTGGCCAGCCAGAACACGGCACTCTCTCCACACCACTCCACACCTGAACACACAGAAACCAAAACAAGAAGAAATGACTCAAACTGCTCAGAGAAGCCTCTGTGATGCCCCTACTAGTGAGGTTTTAAAAGGTTGCCACGGGCACATCGCACAGACACTGCTCTGCGCTTAGGACGAATAGGAAATGTCTCTAGTACTATATTAAATTGGTAACAAAATTCCATTACGTTGACTTTTTTTTGGCAACACCAGTTGCCAAGAACATCCGGGTGACGAGTCCCGGATGTGCCGTTCAGTCCCATTGGAAATAGCTGATGTTTTTGCCAGAAAAGTACCATTTGTCTTTGCTCAGAATTCTGAAGACAAACTTTTTTCCACAAATAGCTGATTTACAAGCTCACACAAGTCCCACAATGTGACACTACAATGTGCTGTACGTCAGTACAGTACAGAAAATCACACATAGACTTCAGGTTTCAAAATGTGCACACAAATGTTTAGAACCACCCCAGGAAGACTACATAAGAGTCGTCAGTTTCAGTTACAGCTATGGACACTAACACTGATGGATGCTGAATGTTATCGAAGCACAAACATGCATGCAGGAAATGGAACAATAGTGTTCAATCATTTATATATACTGTAGTATTTGGATGTTGTTGCTGCCGGGCAGGAAAAAAAAACAACCCTTGGTCTAAAAATGGCCTCAAATATGCTGACCATATCACATTTCATCACATTTTTCTCGACGTGTTTTTGAGCCAAAACTAATGCTAGGAACGGATTCAGCATAATGAAAAAAACAAAACAAAACAAAACTCTAGTTTAAAAAAAAACTCATGCTATTTAAACCTTTTATAAATAATGTCATGAGTATTAGCCCGCTCCGCTCACGCACAAGTAGGCCATGGCAACGCGCAAGTTTGCACTCTACCAAGTTGCTGATCTAGTTTTACCTTATTTTGCCGTACCCAGAGTATCTGGAATAGGAGAGAGTAGTGACACTCCCTGTTGACTCCAATGCTACGGCTGAACAGAGACGGCTATTGGCTGAAAAGCATCATGTGACGCCTAGCAAGGAGGGATTCTGGTTCCAAACAAACCACTCTGGCCATCCAGCTCCATTGACAGCAGATCGCACCTTCGCAGTTAAATTGGCGAAATTACGGCATTTTAGGACATTTTAACACAGACCTCTCGTCACTCTAGTCTAGTGAATAATGATTTGTTATATAACTCGCTTTAGTTAATGTAAATAAAATAAGAAAATGGGCTGTGCTGTGATGCAGTGGTTAGCTACTGTATGTAGGCCTATGTTTGGAACGTGTTTCTACTCTCTTCCTACAGCACACTAGCCTTACCTTACTGTTATTTGATGGAGGTCATACTATGGGGTTATTTGGGGCTCTCATGAATTTCACCCGCATTCTTGCGAGGCTCAATCTGTTCATTAACCTTCATAGATGACAAATCCACCGAGAAACAGACCTTTGCTCTGCGCACTCACAGAATAGGCCAGATCCGAGGCAGAGCCTTATAGTGGGAGAGTTGCGATATTGAGGGGTCAGAAGCCAGAGTGGAGCATGTGACTATGCGGGGTCTCTCTGAGTCCTAAGTGCAATTGGGAATACATTGTTTTTAACGAGAATGGCGCAAATAAGAGCTATTTTAGGTACGTATGCAAAACGACAACTGTTTTAAAGCATTGTTCAGTCACGACTACCGTCTCTGTAATGTTTACGTTGTACTATTATTAAAGGTTTGGGAAGTGATTTCACTTTTGTCAGGTATCACCCCCAAAAAATTCTGTTAAAATAGTCTATTATAAGGTGTGCAGACCATATATGGAGTTTCCCCCTCCCCCATGTTAGCAGAGCTAATATAAGTTCCCCAGGTGGAGGGTGAATTCTCCTCCAATCAGGATCGAGCAGGAGGTTCACATAGTGTAGCTACTCTTGGGCGCCCCTAGTGCACCAGGCTGGTACTACACCATGCATTTCAAATCACTTCCCCTACCTTTAAAGAACATTATAAAGTCATTAAAGCTTGGATTAAATACCTGACTCTCCCACTATAAGGCTCAGATCCGACCCAACTATACACCTGACAGCATACTGTGATGGGTAAATGATGCGTACTTTGTTATTACGGCGTGTGGCATCCGAATGACGCACGGCGGCTTCTATGATGAAGCAAACATTCTCTGGCCGGGGACCAGCGGCCAGCGAGGGGGCCGCCGACAGCACAGTCCAACTGCTGAGGTCCTCACATGCCTATAGAAACAACACACACACACACACACACACACACACACACACACACACACACACACACACACACACACACACACACACACACACACACACACACACACACACACACACACACACACACACACACACACACACACACACACACACACACACACACACACACACACACACACACACACACACGCCACAACATGTCTATGTTAGTAGAGACATCGATTAGAGCTAATTATTAGGGGATTGAGGATGACACACAGAGAAACCAACATAGAGTTTAGCTTCCTGAAGCTTGAGTGAGAAATTGTCCGATGTCTGTGAGATTTCAAGGGGGAGGGGTTTGATTCATAGAATTTCATGCCATTGGTTTGTTTGGTATGAACCAAACATAGGCTAATGGGCTAACTCATTTGCTAACCAAATAAACACAGCCAACGAGCAACACTAGCATATGAACAAACACGGTAAAATATGTCGGATGAAGTTTATACAACCCGGCGCTTCTTTAGAGAAAGCGCTTATCATAGCTTGGTTTAATGGACAGATGGATACGATTCACTGCAGTCGCCATGTTTGTTGTCGTTGTTGTCTCCACCGTATGTGGTGACTATAAAACGCCCTCTGTCCGTGCACGTAGCCCGTCTGTGCCCTCGATCTGTCCGTCCTCCCAACTATGACGTCATGATGACGGTGGAGACCTGTGCCCGGTAGGGGCACAACTCTTTTTGAAAGTGAAATACCCCTTTAAGCAGCAGTCTCATAGCATCATTATTGAGTCACATTGAGTTTCTGCATACTGCTCTTTTTGTAGCATCTTCACAGATGGGCAGTATAGAGACACACAGAGACTACAAATTTCACGCCCCCAAATGAAACAGCGGCTACCCGAGAGGGTTCGTTAGAACAGGGTATTCCAGCGGTCAGTGCAATCCCTGCAATCCCTGTCACAAAATACCGTATTTCACTAATTTATTACTGAGGCTGTAGCGATTTATTCTGTGTTCTGATGACGTGTAAAATATGATTTATTTATCCTTATTACTGTCACACACCTGCCATCTGAATATACAGCCCACAATGTACTATAATATACTCCATCAGAAATTCACATGTACTAGCATTATAAATCTCAAGTTAATGTGTTCGCACAGTATATACGTCATGGTCCCATCCCTTGAGATTTTCAATACTCAGATATATTAGCTGTGTTTTGTTTCATATGCTATGTATTTGTTTATAATGATCCAAACGGCATTTTACAAGACTAGTTAATACTCCTCTGCATAATTCACTATGGTAGTTGAAAATGTCAGTATATGTCACTCCTCCAAATATAGCTGGCTTATTTTCCCAATTAATCAGCCACATTTATTAATACAACAAGCTGACAACAGTAAAACAGCTGTCAGAGCTCCGAAGTAGGTAAAACATAATAATAAGCTGTGACATGTACCAAATATAGACATGAATGAACAAAGTCAGTCCGGATTGGTGGGTATTGTTGAGAATTCGACTCTTCAAAGTTGGCGATTGTAGCCTCGTAAAGACAGTGACGTCATTTAAAAGCGACAGGTTCTCTGTCTGCAGTCTCCTCTCTGCTCTGTTAGCATTATGGGTAACTAATTCAAGTGGTAAATTAAATGTGAAACACGAGCTCTATTGAGAAAAAACAACATGTGTTGAGAAAGACTTCATAAATTTGGAATCATATTTTTATTCAAATCAATATAGTCTTCTGTTCATTTCATATTGTTTTAAGGGTAGGCTAGCTACAGTGGAATTTCAGTGGACTTTATGGGCTGCCAACAGATACCCCGTTCTAACGAACCCTCTTGCGTTGCCGCTGTTTCATGACATTTGTAGTCCCCGTGTGTCTCTATACATTGGTGTACAAAAGATTTTAAATAAAGTGGACTTCACCTGGGCTGAACACATACTGAACTTACGCACAATCATGTTTGCTTGTGCATATAACATTCTTCGTCTCCGGTAAATATCCTTATCGTCTGATAGGTCATTTGTTAGATAATGGCCTAAGTACTTGACCTCATCACGGACCTCAAGGGCCGTACCGGACAGGAAAAAGACTGGGAAAGATAGTTTACCATCTTCCTTTGATCTTACCATCTTCCTTTGATCTTACCTGTGCCCCTACGGGGCACAGGTCTCCACCGTCCGGGCGATCAGCAATTGATGATATTATTCTAATATATATAAAACACTAATGTCTTTTCTCCGGCTCAGCTATGAGATCTATGACGTCATCATTATATCACACACGGGACGGAATGACGGGACGGAATGACGGGCTACAGACACGGGCGGAATGACGGGGTGCGTTCCATAGTCACCACCTTACGGTGGAGACAACAATCATAGTCCTCCACCACCTCCACATTATAAATCATAGTCCTCCACATTATAAATCATAGTCCTCCACATTATAAATCATAGTCCTCCACCACCTCCACATTATAAATCATAGTCCTCCACATTATAAATCATAGTCTTAGTCAAGCCTCTCAATCTTAGGGGTCCTCCTAGAGTCTTGTACCCAGCTCTCCACCGTCTGGGCTCAGGTTTGAAGGTCTACTAGTACTAGTGTATCAACTATAACCTCGTCATGACGCCATGACGGACGGCCTGCATGCACAGACAGACAGTCGTGGGACAGACACATTCGGGGACTGACGGGCTGCGTGTACAAACAGAGGGCGTTTTATACCCATGACCTATGACCTTCATACCTATGACCTCATCATGACGTCATCTCAAGCTTCTCAAGCTCAGGTCTCCTCCTAGAGACCTCTACCCAGGTCTCCACCGTCCGGGCTCAGGTTTGAACGTGCACTGGTAGTAGTATATCAACTATAACGTCATCATGCTGTAATCATGGGACAGACAGATTCAGGACAGATAGTCGTGCGACAGACAGATTTAGGACGTGCACGGACAGAGGGCGTTTTATAGTCTTTCTTATATAATGCTCCACCCTATCTCTTACCTATGACCTCATCATGACGTCATCTCAATCTTCTCAAGCTCAGGTCTCCTCCTAGAGACCTCTACCCAGCTCTCCACCCTTTGGTCTCATGTTTGAACGTGCACTGGTAGTAGTATATCAACTATAACCTCATCATGCTGTAATCATGGGACGGACAGATTGAGGACAGATAGTCGTGCCACAGACAGACTTAGGACGTGCACGGACAGAGGGCGTTTTATAGTCCCCATGATTACCTCATCATGCTGTAATCATGGGACGGACAGATTCGTCGTGCCACAGACAGACTTAGGACGTGCACGGACGGAGGGCGTTTTATAGTCCCCACCTTCGGTGGAGACAATGATTACCACATCATGCTTTAATCATGGGACGGACAGATTCGTCGTGCCACGGACAGACTTAGGACGTGCACGGACAGAGGGCGTTTTATAGTCCCCACCTTATATATGCTATGTATTACATCATCTTCTTTTCATTACGTACAAAAATCTCTATTTCACACTTCTATCTCCACCGTATCTCTTACCTATAACCTCATCATGACGTCATCTCAAGCTCAGGTCTCCTCCTAGAGACCTGTACCCAGGTACAGATTCAAGACAGATAGTCGTGCAACAGACAGACTTAGGACGTGCACGGACAGAGGGCCTTTTATAATCCCTTTTATAATGATTACCTCATCATGCTGTAATCATGGGACGGACAGATTCGTCGTGCCACGGACAGACTTAGGACGTGCACGGACGGAGGGCGTTTTATAGTCCCCACCTTCGGTGGAGACAACAAGAGTTGTGCCCCTATGGGGCACAGGTCTCCACAGTCCGGGCTCAGGGTTGATCTTCGGTTCCCTCATCTTCCCTTCACTCTCTTTGGCGTTAGTTTCCATGGTAGCACCTTATATACTGTATCTATCTATGACGTCATCATGACGTCATTGGATGCGGACGGACGCTCCGCTTTGTGAGGCGGGGACTATAAATCGTACCCTGTCCCTCAGCGCGTCCGCATCCAATGACGTCATGATATGACGTCATAGGATGCACGGACAGACATACGCGTACGGACAGACACGCACGGACAGACATGCGCGGAAGGACTGGGTACGATTTATAGTCTCCCACCTTACGGTGGAGACAATGAGGAAGACAGGAACGGGTGAGGAAGACAGGAACGGGACATTGTTGTTTCGGATGGAGAGGGTATGAGATTTATGACGTCATCATGACGTCATCGAATGCACGGACATGATGGTGGACAGACACGCGCGGAAGGACGGGGTACGATTTATAGTCACCGGAACGGGACATTGTTGGAGACAACAATGTCCCAAATAGTTATCGTATGCACGAAAATGATGGCGGACAGACACGGGCGGAAGGACGGGGTACGATTTATAGTCACCACCGTAAGGTGGTGACTATAAATCAGATGGCAGGTGTGTGACAGTAATAAGGATAAATAAATCATATTTTACACGTCATCAGAACACAGAATAAATCGCTACAGCCTCAGTAATAAATTAGTGAAATTTACGGTATTTTGTGACAGGGATTGCAGGGATTGCTCTGACCGCTGGAATACCCTGTTCTAACGAACCCTCTCGGGTAGCCGCTGTTTCATTTGGGGGCGTGAAATTTGTAGTCTGTGTGTCTCTATACTGCCCATCTGTGAAGATGCTACAAAAAGAGCAGTATGCAGAAACTCAATGTGACTCAATAATGATGCTATGAGACTGCTGCTTTTCTGGGCCATATTGAGAGCAGACCCTCAGTAGATGCTGAAGGCCAGCGCTATACGGGCACAGGATGACCCTCCGCATACATCAGGTGGTTGATGACAGTGTTGCCAACCCAACACCCTGTATCACAGCTGTTCAACTGTTTAGAGAGGTCATCCATGTATATTATGATGCTAATGATGCTAATAATGCTAATTGATGCTAATGATGCTAAGTATTGCTAATGCTAAGTAAGGATAATAATGCCTAAGTAATGCTATTGCTAAGTATTTCCAATAATGGTAAGTAATGCTAATAAAGCTTCGAACAGTGGCCTTGTGGTTAGAGTGTCCACCCTGAAACAGCCCACAGCCCCTATGAAATCCTACTGAAATCCTCATGTAGGCTGCAGCCTTGCAGCCTACACAGAGATTACACCCCTGGTTGGAACACCGCATGGTCCTGCAGAAGTATGATCAATACTGGACGTAGAAAAGGTCGATGGGTTCCAGTTCGCTAAACTGGACTTCCCCCCGAGTGTCCGGGTCGCTGTCCGGGTCCTGGGGTGGAGGCGGGACATTAAAAAGGGGATTCAAAAAGCAATAGGAGTATCGGAGTTTGTCTCGGTGGGCGCGGATCTCTGCCGCGCTGTGTTCCTGCGTCAGCTCCCGCCTCATCATCAGGTCCATCTGGTCCTCCAGCCACGTCCATGTGTGGTACAGATCCCGCTCCGCCTGGTTCAGAAACTTGTCGTCTCGGTGCGGTGGCCTCGGTGCGCTCTTCTCCCTGAACGCCTTCACGTTCTTCGTTTGCTCGCGGACTTCCGCACAGAGGCTCGCAAACTCTTTGTGTCGGTTCTCGGCCTCGTCGCAACTTTCCAGGAAGAGCCGGACCGGCGTCTGCAGCTGCTCCCGCATGTCCTGGTAGACCTGGGGCTGACAGTCCTGGTCCTGGAGGTCCAGCCAAGCCATGGCGTCCTCCAGACGCCTCAGGAGAGCGGCCCGTTCCTCCTCCACATCCTCCAACCTCTTCAGTGGGCTGCGGCCACGCACCTTCATCATCGTCTCGTGGATGTTTTCCCTCATTTCATTCTTGGCGCTCTCTGAGTCAATAATTTTCGGAATTGGCCTGACCTGGTCTGCGAGGTAGCGCTCGAGTTCACTGCTGTACGCCCAGATGTCGCCGGAATTAATACCAAGCTCCTGAGTCGGGTCCTGCAAGGACCGGACTCTCTTCTCCCGGAGCCACTCCTTGGCCTGATTCAACCTCTCCTCCACATCGGCCTTGCCCAGGCCGTTGACACGCGCCGTGTAATCCTCAACCACCTTTTGCACGCCATCTAATGCCCGTGATATGTACTCGGCGTCTCTCTGCCTCTTCTGGATGGGTTTGAGCAACACGATCAGCTTGTACATCTCGTGTTGGATGCGGTCCTCAGGGGTACGGAGTGGTACTCGTAGTCTTCCTCCTCCTCTGCTCTTCTCCTTCTCCCTTCCCTCTTCCATCCACTTCTCGGCATCAGCCACAGCCTGCACTAGAAGCGCCTGCTCGCCAACGCCCACGAACGCCTGCAGCGTGCCGTCCATCGCCCTCCTGATCTTGTCGATCTGCGCCACCAGCCTGTCCTTGGCGCTCATCTTGGCCTCGTCCTCCATGAAGCGGTCCACGAGCTGCTTGTCGAGTGGAGTGCCTTTCTGGGGAACCGACCTGCTCTTCTTCACCGAGGAGGAGGAGGAGGCGGCGCCGGGTACGACGGGGTACGGCATGTTGAGGTCGTAGACGTCCAGCTTCCTCCAGGTAGGGACGGCAGGCTCCAGCAGGGAGCACAGTGCGGCGCAGCCCCGGGCCACGGTGCTCCCGTCGTCGCTGGCGTCGTTGAGCTTATCCACGGCCACACCGAGGACCTCGCTGATGCGCCTCCTCACGGCCGGCATCCGGGAGGCTCCGCCCACGATCTGTACCGCGTGAACGTCGCCCGGCGCGTTCAGCCCGGCCTGCTCCATCACCGCGCGCAGCAGGCTGTCCAACTTCTCCAGCAGCGAGAAGCACATCTTCTCAAAGCTCTCCCGGTTGATGCTCGCGACAGGGTTATCGTATCGAAGACAGTAGTGACGTGCCATGTGGATTTCGCATGAAATCTCGTAATCTTCCAACAGGCTCTTGGCGTCCAGCGGCAGGTCGGACCACGTGCTGCTCATCTGGCACTTCAGTTTCTCACACATCAGGGTGAGGCGTGCCAGCGCCCGCGGGCTGTTCTTTACGTCTATCAGGTAATTGTCCTTTAACTCCTGGCAGAAGTGACTCACCAGGACCTCGTCGAAGGCCTTCCCACCGACCTCTAAGTCGCAGGCGGAGGCCAGGATCCGGAGGACCTGCTCTTCCTCGTCGAGGGAATACGCCGCCACCTGGCAGCCCGAGTGGCCCAGGTCCACCACCACCACGTTGCTGCGCTTCCGCTTCCCGGCGACTTCTCGTCCGAAACAGCGCGTAGTCCAGGCGTACTGGGCGGCCACGGCGGTCGTGTCGTTCACCAGAGCGAGGCAGTTGAGTCCCGCCACCATGCTGGCGGCGGTCACGACGGAACGCCTGGCGGCGTCGGTGAAGTGTCCCGGCACGGAGATGACGCAGTCGGCAGCCTCGTCGTCAGAACACGGTTCGATCAGCTGCTCCAGCAGCATGGCGGTGAGCTGCTCCGCGCTGAAGGTGGCGGCCCTGCCCGCGTACCCCACCTGGAGGCCGACGGAGTCCGGCAGCGGAGACGACGTCTCCACCAGCACCGGACCGACGCATTTCTTACTCCGCTGCTGGAGGGCAGTGACCTCTGCTTCGGCCTGGAGGTCGGACAACCTCCGGCCGTATAGCCGTTTGATGCCCCGCGCCGTGTTCCCGTCGTCGCTGCTCTCGGCCGCCGCTTCCCCGAAGACGCGGCTGTGCCGGTGGAAGGACACGACCGAGGGCAGGCTGCGGACCGCAGCGACCGGCGGTTCGGAATGCAGCCATTGTATGCATGTCTTAGCTCCCGTTAGGTGGGCCACGGTGGA
Organism: Benthosema pterotum; assembly: GCA_039105355.1. Lineage (NCBI taxonomy): Eukaryota > Metazoa > Chordata > Actinopteri > Myctophiformes > Myctophidae > Benthosema > Benthosema pterotum. Next base: position 46,147,239 of record CM076975.1, on the reverse strand, counting down.
GCGCTGGAAGCCCAGGTCGATTCCTAGCACTCGCGTGCGCTTCACCCATGACGTGCGACTCATATTGTTGGAACTTCTGACTCCTGAATTGAAGGGATTACTAGCAATCTGACGCCTCAATCCCAATCCGACGTCCCACTTTATGGGTGACCGGTGGTGATGTCAGTGAGAAACACACATATCGTAGTTAATAGGGCAAGCTATGAAAATCTGGGTCACCAGACAACATAGTCACCACCTTACGGTGGAGACAACAATAAACCTGCTGTTCTTAACAGCTAAAGCTAATGCTAGCGGATGTTCGAAACACCAAAAGCGCTTCTGGTACGCTTCGCCAGTTGTGTCCACCACTATGGTGGTGACTATGTTTTACCCCCTGTCCATCCATCCGTTCGTGTGTATGCCTGTCCGTTAAGGCTGTATACCGAAGCTTGGGATTCGAACCACTCGCTCGCTAAGGTCGCGAACGAATATTAATGATCCCGAACCATTCGCATTTATTTATTTAACTTTTCCCCCTAGTAGATCTGCGACATTGAGGGGTCAGAAACTTGCTGTAAAACGCGCTGTTACTGCGGTTGGAAATGCATTGTTGTTGTTGTCTCCACCGTAGGTGGTGACTATAAAACGCCCTCTGTCCGTGCACGCAGCCCGTCTGTGCCCTCGATCTGTCCGTCCTCCCGACAATAAAACGCCCTCTGTCCGTGCACGTAACCCTCGATCTGTCTGTCCTCCCGACTATGACGTCATGATGACGTCATAGTTGACACACTAGTACTAGTACACTAGTACTAGTACCTGAGCCCAGACGGTGGAGACCTGTGCCCCAACTCTTGTTTGCCACTGTAACTATTGCACCGTTGACTGACGGGAATGGCGGCCAATAAGCTGCATATCTTCGGAGTTACACCAACCCCCAACTCAGACTCTCATTGGATAAATACATCTAGAAAAGTAGAGGTTGACAATAGAAGGCCAGAATAGACGGCCAGACCAAGAGACTCAGTCCATTCAGAGAGTGGGCTGTGTGGGTCTGAACCAGGCTCTGAACCAGGCACCGAGGAACCAGGAATGGGTTCAACACAATAGCAACAATACCACAGAAAAGGTGCAGGGCTTGACACTAACACTTGCCCGCCCTCCCGGGACAAGTAAAAAAAATGGTCGGGCAAGTGAAGACTGCTACCTGGTTGCCCGATCGGGCAAGTGTGTGACTTAGTGTGCCGATGGGAAAGTGCCTCAGAGACCTTAGTGTCAACCCCTGAGGTGCTACCATCAGAGCATACACTACACTAGTCTTCTGTCACTAATAATACATATCATTTCCCTCAGTTCCTTGACGCTTTACGGCACGTTGTGAGCTTGTACATCGGCTATTCTCAATACTTCTTGAACATTAGTTTTCCAATTTATGGAATTCCTTTCATTTCATTCATTTCTGCATGAAATTAATTAAAAAAATATAAATAATTTAATTTAAGCTAATGTAACAATTATCTTATTAAGAACATGAATAATACATACATAATAAAAAGGGACCCATAAAAATGTGTCTGGATCAAAGACTGGTGGATCAAAACTGAGCAACCGATATGTTAAATTGTAGCTATGATATCCTGCTGTCACATGACACGATAAAAACAAAAACAAACAAACAAAAACACTCAATGACTCAAACTGGGTCGAACAGGGTCACATACTGTATGTAGAGTAGCTTAACAACTTGTATTACAATGTTACTTGTCCAAGGTTGGATTCCTATTCAAATATAGCAAAAAAAAAAAAAAAAAAAAGATTTCAAACATGGCGAGTATCTAGGCCCCCAGGACCGCACCGCAAGCACGTTTGCGTTGCAATCCGTTTTAACGCACATTTGGCAACTTTAATCTGGCCGTTTTGGTCAATATGCATCAAAACAACTAGCCTCCTCTAACCCTAAACAAAACCCTGAGCATGTGCTGAGGCAGGGCTTATGTAATATGTAATTTTATGGTCAAAATAAATTGTTCTTTTTTTTTTTTTCTTAATGTTTTTTCATTAAGTCTTAATCTCCAAAAAAAATCTAGTCTTAAAAAAATCTAGTCTTTTTGATGCCTCTAGGGGCTGCTGGAGGTGTCCAAAGAAATACCTATAAGCCAGGGGTTTTCAACCGGTGGTCCGGGGACCACCAGTGGTCCCTGAGAGGGTTCCAGGTGGTCCCCAGCTAAGTTGGTTAACCAGATGTAACTCTTGAGAACGTAAAAATGAAACCAAATGGACCCTTGCGGGTCCATTTGGTTTCATTTTTACACTCTCAAGAGTTATATATTCATCATATGAATTAGCCCAAGTCTACACAACTAGAAGATGGACACAAGCAAAAGAAACATGTAGTTTTGGGGTCTGTGGGGCTAAAATGTCCTCAAGTGGTGGTCCGTGGCTCAAATTCTTAATAAATGGTGGGCCCTGGCATCAAAAAGGTTGAAAACCCCTGCTATAAGCTAACAAATAGTCCCAGTGGGACCATTTCTTAGCCAATCAGGAAGAGCCTCGCTGAGCAGCCTCTGATTAAGGAAAAAAGGGAGGACTGGTGAATGGAGTCAAATGTGGAGGACTAGGATTTTTTTAAAGGGCCAGGAAGTGATCTAAAACGCATGGAACGGTCCAAGATAAAGAAAAAGAAGGGAGAAAAAGAAGGGAAGAAATGGCAATAAATCTCGGGGACTTCTTGCTTATATACTGTATTCTTCTAAAAACAAGGCTGCGCTGACCAAGAATTCTGTGTTTTCGTCTCATCAATGCCCATTGTACCAGTCGTTTCCCAGACTACATGCAGTAGGTCTAGAACAGGGGTTTTCAACAGGTGGTCCGGGCCGGGACCACCAGTGGCCCTGCCCTGAGTGAATTCCAGGTGGTCCCCAGGCTAAATGATGGACAGCTGGTTCATGTCTACACCCTCAAGAATTAAAAAATATCGTCTGTATTAGCCCAAGTCTACACAACTAGAACATTAATGGTCATTTTGATCTGTCTGTTTGACTGTTTTTGTCTCCCAAATCCAGCCTGGTATTGTGGACAAAAGCAAAAGAAAACCTTAGTTTTGAGGGCTGTGGGGCTAAGATATCCTCAAATGTTGCTCAATGGTGGTAAGGTGTCCTCAAAAAAGGTTGAAAAACTACTGGTCTAGAAGATCGGCTCGATTAGGCAACCAACCGGGAATTACCGCTGGTTAACGGCGGGGGCGCTACCGCTACTCTCAGACGCGCAGCGCGGTCACCCTCTCCAGCAGCTTGTCGTAGTGGGCCCCAGTGAACTGGTCCACCATCTTGCCGCCCCTGTAGAAGTGGAAGGTGGGCCCTCTCAAGGACCACCAGTGGTTCTTGAGAGGATTCTAGGTTGTCCCCAGCCCCCCAAGTTGCTTAATCAGATGTAACTCTTTGAGAGCGTAAACATGAAACCAATGGACCCGCAAGGGTCCACATGAAACCAAATGTTTCATGTTTACACCCTCAGGAGTTAAAATATCCATCAAGTGAATTAGCCTAAGTCTACATTTCATCGTCTGTATTAGCCCAAGTCTACATAACTAGAACATTAATGGTCATTTTGATCTGTATGTTTGACTGTTTTTGTTTCCCAAATCCAGCCTGGCACTGTGGACAAAAGCAAACAAAATCTTTAGTTTCCGGTAGAAGCGGGCGCTATGCGCTACCGCCCCTCTCAGACGCGCAGCGCGGCCACCCTCTCCAGCAGCTTGTCGTAGTGGGCCCCAGTGAACTGGTCCACCATCTTGCCGCCCCTGTAGAAGTGGAAGGTGGGCATGCAGGTGATCTTGCAGGCGGCTGCCACATCGGCCGCCTGGTCCACGTCCACCTTGAGGAAGAGCACGGCCCGGTTGTCGCCCTGGGCCGCCAGCTCCTGGAAGCGGGGAGCCATCTGCATGCAGGGCCCGCACCACGCCGCCGTGAAGTCCACCACCACCAGCCGGTCCCCGGCCGACTCCAGGATGGCGTAGAAGGAGTCCAGGTCCTCCACTGACTGAACCATGACGACTGGCGGATGACGTGTTATCGTTGAAAAGGCGGACCGAGACTGACCGTGACTTTACGTTTTTGGAAGATGTTTGGCGGGACGTTTTTATGAACTCTTTTATGATCTCTCCTGCACCTGGGAGGAAACAAGTTCCTCGATGTGACGTCACTCGTGTGACACTCCGAATATGGGTGTGCCGGTGTTGATTTAATGATTTTGACCGAGAATTTAGATGATGTGTCTGAGACTGTGACACTAATTCTCGATCGCTGTGGTGTAGCCGGGTACGGCGTAAGTCTTCTCATTGGCTGCATGGCAATGAGAAGATGGCAAATTAGGCGTGGGGCCGTGCTCATTGGCTGCATGGAAGCAAATCAGGTCTGGGGCCTTGTGGGAGGCCAAAAGCCTATACCACCAGGCCTGGGCCTACCAAATAATTATCCATAATAATTAAAACCAGTCATCAAGAGCTTCAACTCATGATGAACAAAGCAGGGGAGCACAGTAACATTTTTAATTGGGGGATCAGGTGATTAATCAGGTGAGGTCAGGTGAATAATTACGAGAGGTTTTAATTATTCTTCAATGAGAAGACTTACACCGTACCTGGTCACATCACGGCGATCGAGAATTGCACCCTATGGGCTCCATTTTCGTCACACACTAAACCACTTATGCCAAACCCCTTATCACTTTTTTACTACTTTGATGAATGTTTAGGAATAGTTCGACATGCCAATATATTGACACATTGTGAACTTGTGGAGTGGCCATTTTAACTATTGAAAAATGTTTTTTGAAATAGTTTAAAAAGGGAAAGACGTTAAGGGATAAGGGGCTTAGCGGTAACAAAAATCTAAGCCAATGTCTTCAATGTCTGGGGAGAGGGGGAGAGTCTCAAACAGACTCTCCCCCTCTCCCCCTCCGCAAGGGTCCAAATGGACCCTTGCGGGTCCATTTGGTTTCATTCTTACACTCTCAAGAGTTACATCAGGTTAACCAACTTTCCATCATTTAGCCTGGGGACCACCTGGAACCTTCTCAAGGACCACTGGTGGTCCCCGGACCACTGGTTGAAAACCCCTGGCTTAGGTGATAAATATGCCAGTCGTAATGCATATCAAATTTAAGATTTGTTTATTGAAAAAGTTGCCTAGTATACCTTTAAATGCACTGATTTTATTGGTTGAAACTTAAACTGATTGTAATGATATGTATTAGTTGCGTGAGCAGAGCGGACACAAGCAAGGTGATCGGTGCGCGGTGGTCGGGCGTTCCCTCGGGCTTCCGATTGGCCGGTTTAGGTGATGATGTAATGGCGACACCTTTATAACCAATGTCAGTGTTAGCTCACTCCGCTCACGCACGAGTAGGCCATGGCCTACTTGTGCGCACCACGCAGGTTTGCACTCTGCCGAGCGCTGAACTTGTTTATTCCTTCCTTGTAGTTTTCAGTGTTGAGCGAAAACAAACCCCTCCCGTTGTGACCGCTTAACTTTGTAATTCTTCCAGTAACCGAGGGCCGATACATAGATGTTAGAAAGATAGCAGATCTACAAGTTCTCGTGTCTCGGCACCGTGCAATTTGGTTACATGTTTACACTCTGAAGAGTTAAAAAAAAAATATTCATCATGTGAATTAGCCCAAGTCTACACAACTAGAGAATGCAGAAGATTAATGGTCATTTTTGATCTGTAGGTTTGACTGTTTTGTTTCCCCAAATCCAGCCTGGTATTGTGGACAAAAGCAAAATAAATCTTTAGATTTGGGGTCTGTGGGGCTAAAATGTCATCAAATGGTCGTCCTCCGTGGCTCAAGTTCCAAATAAATAGTGGTATACTGGTATCAAAAAGGTAAAACCACTGTAGTAAGCTTTCATACTACTGCCACTTTAACATACGTGGTTATAGCTTAGCACCTTCACCTCAAGTTAAGTGTTACAGTTAGCACTTTACTGCCCTGGTCTGTTGCACTAGAACTAGATTCCTATACAGGATCTCTTCACTGGTCAACAAAGACACTCTGAAGACCATAACTGGAGCCCTAGTACAAGGATTCTTTGACTATGCCTGCACCTCTTGGTACCACAGCACCTCAAAAACCTTAAAAACAAGGCTACAGACCTCCCAAAACAAACTTGTCAGACTGTTACTTGGCCTCACACGCCGAACCCACCTCACCTCTGCCCACTTCGACAGTTTGGGTTGGCTTAGGGTTGACGACAGAGTACAACATCTCGCAATGGGTTTGGTCCACAAGATACGATACTCTACCAAAATACCCTTGTACCTGTCCAAATACTTCCTTAATGTCAATGAGGTCCACTCCCACAACACCAGAGGGAGTGCTACTAACCATGTCCAACCCAGATTTGGCACAAACAAGGGTCTTAATTCCTTCCGCTCATATGCCACCAAAATGTGGAATGCCCTACCAACAGTCATAAAGGCATGTGAATCCCTTGACTCCTTCAAAACCTCTCGCAAAGGGCACCTACAGATGGCTGCAATTCGAAACTGGCCTCTGTAAAACAAAATTGTACAGAAATTGTATATATATGCTGCTTCTGATTTTACTGAAGTAGCTTTTTCAGATTTGATGCAGTTGTACTTGAATTGTACTGTAATTCTCCAAGCTGTTATCAGTTTTGTAGCAGTGTGTACTTGACTTGTACTGTAACTATCATCTCTGTTAATAAAATTTTCATTCATTCATTCACACTATTGTTTGTCTCGTCTGTATTGGTCGCCTTGACTATGGTCTTATTGCACTGTGGAAAAAGGAAACGTTATTTCATCCCTGTATATGCCCTGACATACACTGGAGTGACAAATAAAAAACCTTGAACCTTGTAAAATGTTGAAAATGGGTGGAATTCCCCTTTAACCCCTAGCTCCATTTACACAGTTCATTCATATGGGATTATAGACCAGGGGTTTTCAACCAGTGGTCCGGGGACCACCAGTGGTCCCTGAGAGGGTTCCAGGTGCTCCCCAGCTAATTGGTTAACCAGATGTAACTCTTGAGAACGTAAAAATGAATTTGGTTGCATTTTCACACTCTCAAGAGTTAAAATATTCATCATCTGAATTAGGCCAAGTCTACACAACTAGAAGATGGACAAAAGCAAAATAAATCTTTAGATGTGGGGTCTGTGGGGCTAAAATGTCCTCAAATGGTGGTCCGTGGCTCAAATCCTGAATAAATGGTGGTCCCTGAGATGAAAAAGGTTGAAAACCCCTGATATGGGATAGAGTAGACAGACACACTAAGTTCACGAGTTCACCTGAGGTTCGGTGACGTACACAGCCCTGTCTCCCACAGTGATCAGCACAGATCCAGGGGGGTCCCCGGGGGGGTCCCCTCCTCCAGCAGCAGCAGTAGATCCAGGGGGGAAGCGGCAGCACCTGCTCTCCTCTTCTTCCCGCGGCGGAGGAGCAGGAGGAGGAGGGTCCAAGGTGCAGAAGGTGAAGCCGCATCTGGAGCTGCTGCTGCGGCGCACGGTGCTCCGGAGCACCGCCGAGTAGCAGCGGGTGTAGCGCAGCCACAGGTAGACGTAGCATAACGTTATGAACATGGCAGAGGAGGAGGGAGAGTATTATTACTACTACTACTACTACTACTACTACTACTACAGCTGGGGTCGTCGGAGACGTCTCGGGTCTTCATAGCTTCCATCTAGCTGTGCTTGACTTGTGTGACACGACAGGGAGCCTTCATGTTGTTTATGGTTGCTCTGCGAGCAGTGTTGCCAACCGCCAAAATGCAGTAGTAGTGGCACTTCCAAAATGCACTAGAATGTATGCGCTAGAGCAGTGGTTTTTCAACCATTTTCAGGACCACTATATATTCTGCATGTTAGCCACAGAAGTCCACCATTTATTTTGATGTTGATGTTTGTCTCTCGGACTAATCTAAGAGAGATAACTGGCAAAATGTTGATCAACATTTTATTTTCTTTTTTTGCAAATATTTTATTGAGACTGAAAACTCAAAGAACATTCATAAAATAAATATCAGATTGCCTTTTCCTCTACATTTTCTAAATGTGTAGATTTTTGAAAAATAGGTCATTCAGGTGTTTCAATTTAATTTAATTTATATATATATATATATATATATATATATATATATATATATATATATATATATATATATATATATATATATATATATATATATATATATAAATTTATATATATCAATTTAGCCTAACTGAGAGCGTAAAATGAAAGAGTTACAGATCTATAAGGGTCCATTTGGTTACCAATGGTCCTTCCTAGGAAGGAAGGAGGACTCTATCATAGGAGGAAAAATGGTGACAAACGAGGGTTTTATCTCTGGCGCCTGTCAACCAATTTCACCCCAACGCACCAGCAAAAAAAGCACTAGATTTTCCGCCAGGAGTTTTTCAATAAATTTGGCGCTAGGGAAAAAAAAGACTAAATGTAGCGACAAATGCACCAAGTTGGCAACACTGGCTTCTTCTTCTTCATGGTCAGAGGAGCCTGATGTGCTGAGGAATAGGCAACTCCGTTCACTTCCGCGGGTCCGGTCTAATGGCGGCTCTTGTACGTAGACTTCTATTGAGAATGGGGACAACAAATAGAGACGACAGGACAGGAAGGCAGAAATGGAATGGTCTCTCAGGCAGTAACAGCACAGCGTTACTAATCTACGAGTCCCTTTATTTTAGGTCGTTTTGTAGTAATGATAGTACAACATAAACACTACAGAGACTTGTTTAGTCGTTACTGCACAATGCTTTAAAACATTGTTGCACACACGTGACCCCTACAATAACTCAGCAGCTCGAGCGCTCGGTTTCTGACCCCTCAATGTCGCAGCTCTGACACTAGATGGCTCTGATGGTGGCGTTTACATCCGCTTTGAGTTGTGTCGTGGCTGCCCTCTGGTGTGCTGGCCTTTGAAATGCAGCCTAATATTACATCTACTAGGCCAGCTTTAAACCTTTTTATTATTTTTTAAATCCCAGGGCCCACTATTTATTCAGCATTTGAGCCACGGAGCACATTTTGATGACACTTTAGCCTCACAGACCCCAAAACTAAAGGTTTTGTCCACAACTCCAGGCTGGATTTCAGAAACGAAAAGAAATTACGCTGACCATTCTTCCACATTCTAAGTGTAAGAAGAATAGTTTAACTTGTGTAAAATAAAACCAAATTTACTTGAAACCCTCAGATCAGAGCACATTTTCTGCAATAGTTTCCTTCCCATGCACCTTATATATGAACTGTTCTAATCATTGAAGGTGTGTCTTACAGTAGGCTACTCAACCCTTTACTGCCCAACACTGACTTTTAACAGTAATTTCTAATGTCTGGAACCACAAGCTATAGCACAATCCTCTGTTCATTCATCTGTATACAGTTGTGACGTGTGCTCCCTGATTACTTTTCACCCCATATCACTAGTGCTGCTTTCAACAATGACATGGACATAGAGCGGCTGCTGCTAATCCTTTAGTTTAGGCAGTAGGCCTGGATACTGACAACATAAGACATCCTGGACGACTGTGTATATCTGCAAGTGCAATTCAACCGGCATTTAACAATCCTCAACCTAAAGGCTCAAACACACCAGGGTGAACGGTTTCTTTTCACTGTGGTGAAAAACAGTCCACCTAACTCATTTGACTGAAATCAGACATGATCTTGTACCAACAACATCGACATTAATAGACTGTAGAGTTTTGCATGTCATTTATTCAAATAGACAATGTTTCATTACATTCAAACATTAACAGTGTCACTGATGACTTAGCTAAGGCATGCATATCCAAACCATTCATACAACATAGCTAAAAATCAAAAATACAGAAATATAGTAGACCCTTCACAGGAGGGGAATTATATCAATATTTACATGAGGACGCCTTCTTACGTTGTCCGGGAAATAGTTGCCTAGTGAATAAAATCAAACGCACGTGGCAACAATAACCTTGTGATTAACAACAATGCATCCATGGATTGTAGGTGGTTCTTGTCCCAATTCAAAACATTTAAAAGTTTGATAATAAAAAAAATCCTAAACTTCTGATAAAATTGCCACTGTAGCTTAGTTTCCCCACTGGAGCACAATATAAAATTTGTCTAAAAAAAACTGAAATTGCAAGAAAGGCTCAAAACATGGATTTGGCCAGTATTAAGGTGCAGGTGGTGGATCTGTATTCAACCTCAGAGATTTTCCATCAAGGGAGCAGCCAGGCTCTTAATTGTAGAAGACTGCAGTTGAGGCAGGAGGGCAATCTTCATCAGCTTACTCCCTGAGTACTTGTCCTTGACAGCCTAGTGGAGACAGGAGTGTTAGAGTATTCATCCAGTTCAGAAACGCAACCTGTGGGTTACGAGTCTACTCCATGTAGGTAATTATGGGCCAATAACAATTGTTAAAAATGACTTAGCAGAAAGGCTGCACAAAGTCTGAAAAAAAAAATAAAAATAATAATAATAAGAGCACTGATCCAGGAAAAGCACAAAGCAAAAAAAATATATATAGAAAACTCACTTTGAACTTGGTTTTGCCCTCATTGATGACAACTACATTCTTCGCAATGCGTTGCATGATGGGCTTGAGGTGTGCCTCGTCGTATGTGGCGTAGTGCTCCTGTGTAGGATTCTGCAACAAATAGGAAAGACATGTCAAGCTCTGGACCAGTAGGTTTCTGAAATAGAACTTAAGTATGAATCCTTTTAAATGCTCAGCACCGCGTCACCAAGTAGGGGTGTATTCAATACTTTGAGCAAACACCTGGATGATATCGGTCGAGAAGGTGCTATATGGATCCAAGGGCATGAATTCTGGTGATCAGTGTTGACAAACGCACCTCCACTTATCAAAGCCTTACTTGCATGTTGCAATAATATACTCTTCCTAGTTGAGTTCTCAAACTTTGCCTGAACAGCCCCAACACCTCATCTATGCAAACCACTGGGTTGGGCTCTATCAAAATATCTACATGTACCTATTCTGAAGATAATGCTGCTGGTTGGCATTTCACTTTTACTGTGGGAAGAATACTCAAATTCTGACCAAACCCGACAGTATAGTGCCTGGCCTAAAATCATTCCATTTAGTCAGGCCGGGCTTTAATTTCAAGCACATTAAGACCTATACTTCCTACCTCCCTTGCTAGGATGTTTGGACATTTTATTTTAATGATTTGTGAGCCAAAGGGTTTTATTTGTGCAACAGTCCGAGTAGTTTATGTATGTAAATCATGGCATCTGCATCATGATGCATCCAATAAAGTCTCAATATCTACCACTAATAGCAAACTCGAAGATCCGTCACTAATACACTATACAGAGAGGCTGAGCACACAAAGGTCACTCACATTTTGAGTGGCCAATACCGTTCAAGCAAAATATCCATGACCCACATTGTTGCACTCTGGATGAGACTTTATTCTGGACAACTGAACTCACCCATGGCAGGCCTTCTAGCAGGAGCTGGGAGAGGTAGAGCGAAGCGGCAGCAATCTCAGACGGCCGGTAGTGGACCATATCGTAATCTAGGAGTGTCAATTCCATGAAATACTTGGCCAGCGTGTGTCTCTCAACAGTAGACTAGGAAAAACAAAGTAAAAGACACCATTGAAAAGCATGCACAGGATGCAATACTCATCTAGCCATTTTCCACAATGATAGCAAGTATTTTTGTCTGACTAGCACCATTGATTAAAAAAGCTAAATGCATGTAGACAGTGCTCACTCAAGTCTTAGAGAGTTCATATTAGCGAATGTGACTCACGCTTGCAGCCTTGGACGCTCTCCTGAGGAAGTGGAGGGGCAGTGGACGCCCAAGCTCAAAGTTCAGGCACTTCAACATCTCCTGCTCCATGCCTCTGATCTGATGGGGTGTGAAGGCGTTGTCTGTGATGTAGGCAAAGTCCTGGACCTCTGGGGCATACATCTCTTCATACTTTGAAGCCAGGAGCATAGCAGTGACCCCAACCAGCTGGAGCTTCTTCCTTGAAATTGGCTGATTCTGTAATGAGTCGGAACATGCATTAGCATGAGGCACTGGTGAAGTCACGGGTGTGTGTACAACCAATTTCTAAATGTTGCACCATGCGTTATTAACTGCATGGCGTTTTGTGTAGTCTGCATTTGTGAAACAGCAACCCCGTTACACTAAATGCAAGGATGGATGTGCATGAAGCAAGGATCATTTTACCATGTAGTGCAAACAAATTCACCTCTGGAATTTCTCGACTGAAATTTATGAAACAACTAGCAGAAAGGATAATGCAAGCTTCTGGTACACCTGCAATGTTGAGTTGTTGCGTTAATCTTGAGAGAATTTTCCCTGTGCAAGCAAATTCAATTTTGAAATTTGTCCTTACTTGGAGAAATCGGTCCAAGATGGCAACCGTGAGATAGAGAGTCTCCTGCAGCAGCTGGAATCTGGAGTGAACCTGGATCAGCCAGTCGATCACAAGCGCCCGCATGCGTGGTGCAGGGATTAAAGCAAAAAAAAATCCTGGGCCTGAACTTTCCAAACACATATATATATACATATATATATATATACATATATATACATACATATATATATATATATATATATATGTATGTATATATATGTATATATATATATATATATATATATATATATATATATATATATATATATATATGTGTGTGTGTGTGTGTGCGCGCTTTATGCAGGGCTGCACACACATACCGTAACTATTTTGGTCTGGTACTCAGTGGAGCACCTGGGGATGTTAACTGGTGCTGCAGACCCGTATCACCTCCCAGGTCCAAATGGACCCATTCCATTTGTACACACTCAGAAAAAAGGTACTGAAAGAAAAAATATTAACATGGTAAAAGATGTTTCACCATGTTAATGATTTTTTTCCCAGACCATTTCTAGGAGACAGAATGGGGGAACCACACAACACAACATCAGGTGTATATTAAAGGAATACTAACATGGTGGAAATGGGTGGAATTCCCCTTTTTTGGTGGAATTCCTCTTTCAGGAACGTGTTTTTTTTTCTCTCTCTCCCCCACACGCGCGCGTGTGTGACACACAATCGTTACTTATTGTTTCAACTATATTGACGTGCTCTTTGCTTCTCTCGTGCTTATCAAAAGCTGCATGGTCGAAATCCTTTGTCCCTGTATGAAAATGCAGTTTTATAGGCCAGATTTGGATGCTCGCGGCATAGCTTATTTAGCACCGCATCTCGCTCCGTTCGTCAAGGGGGGCGTGCCGCGCCTCCCGGCCGACTGAGAAGCACTCTTGAACGGATAGACTAGGCACGTCGGCTCGGTGAGCGCCGCGGGCATTTAGAGTATTTTTCTGTGCGGTCCAGCGTGGTGGTTCAACTTGGCGTCCCTTTGGAGATTGGGGTGGTGGGACACCAAAATAATTCCTTAATGGCGCTTTCTTCTTGGACATTTTGACGAGATTCTGGCTATAAGTTGCCAGCAATATCGAACAGCACGATGATAGAGAGGTCGAAGCGGGTGGTTTGAGGAAGGATACGCTGTGTGTGTGTTAGGCCACAGCCAGTGTTGCCAACTGCCTAAATCCACAATGCACTAGTGGCACTTCCAAAATGCACTAGAATGCGCTAGATCAGTGGTTTTCATCCCAGGGACCACCATTTATTCAGCATTTGAGCCACGGACCACCATTTAAGGAAATTTTAGCCCCACATACCCCCAAACTAAAGATTTCCTTTGCTTCTCTCCATGACCATTACTCTTCTAGTTGTTGTGTAGATTAGGACTGATTCCCATGATGAATATTTTAACTCTTGAGAGTGTAAAAATGAAACCAAATGGACCCGCAAGGGTCCATTTGGTTTCATTTTTACGCTCTCAAATAGTTACATCTGGTTAACCAACTATCCATCATTTAGCCTGGGGACCACTGGTTGAAAACCACTGTCATAGGAGGAGAAATGGTGAAAAATGAGGGTTTTATCTCTGGCGCCTGTCAATCAATTTCACCCCAACTCACCAGCCAAAAAGCACTAGATTTTCCGGCAGGAGTTTTTCACTAATTTTGGCGCTAGGGGGGTCTGAAAAAGCGCTAAATATAGCGACATATGCGCCAAGTTGGCAACACTGGCCACAGCGTCTAATGACCGTGTCACGTGTAACTTAAGACACGGTGTGATTGGCCAGTCGGGGCAGAGCCATCTAGTGTCACAGTTGCGACATTGGGGGGTCAGACACTGAGCGCTCGAGCTGCTGTTCATGCAGCCTGAATAGGGACAAACTGGAGTTGAAATGCGTTGTATACATTAACGTAGCAGCGGCGCCATTGGACTGGCCCCATGAAGTGAACGGAGTTTTACGCATGTTTTTTTTTCCTCCCAAAATCCCAAGAAACCGGACTTCCGGCACCAGGCCGGAAATCTTTAACCCCGCATGGTGGTGTGATGTCGTAGACATTCCCAGCTTCAGTCATGTACCCTGGTCGCACCGCCTGCTGTAGCTGTACAGAAGACACAGGGTTAGGGTGTCACATCTCATGACACTGCTGTAAGACACCAGGTCACCATGTAGTAAAAATTCAGACAAAATTCACTTGAAAATATCACTAGATTTTTGGCCAACCCTAGTGATTTGTGAACCCTGCATAGTTTCACCACTTTATTACAGAAGACTGGATTACTTCAATGGAATCCATGAGACAAATATTAAGATTAAACTATTCTGTATTCTTATTGAAAAAATGTCAGGTGTTCACACCTCATAGCACGCTATGAGGTGTGAACACCTGACATCTTTGGGGGAAATTGTGAGAATGCAGCACAAATATTTAAATGTTCTTTCAGAGCGAATGTTGACATAAAGCATCTGTAATGTCTGAGAACGTACCTCCAGATCCATCAGGTAGGCGTAGATGTCCTTCACATACTCTGAACAGAGCTGGGGCATGTCTGAGTCCCCCGCGTCGATGTCCTCCACTGTGAGGAGTGCATCAGAGAAGGCCTGGCACAGCTCCTCTTCCTCCTCTTCCTTCATGGAGACATCTGCTGGTTCTTCTGGAACTGTGGAAGGAGCTGCTTGAACGGGCAACTCAAAGCTGCGTGTCTTTAGTGGTTCGACGATGGCCACTTTCTTCTGGGCCAAAGCGGTGTGGGCCGGCTTTGCCGCTCCCGGCTTCTGTGACTAAACCAAAAGAACACAATTAGAGTCACACCATCTTTTTGCAGCAGATTTGTCCAAGCATCCCCATTTAGGCCTGACCTAAGGTTTTTGAAAAACTTTAATTTATATATCAGCATAAAAACAAATTGAATATTGTACAGGATCCAAATATGGATTCCCGTCCTTAACGGGTTAAGGATCCTAATAAGACAAATTATACTTGATCCTATATAACAGGGGTGCCCACACTTTTTTGACTTGAGAGCCACTTTCAAAATGACCGGCTTATTCCATAGAACGTTTGAGCTTTGAAATAGTGGTGATGGTGTTACTTACTGTTATGGTGTTTAAGAATAATGCACTTATAATGCAAAATAGAGGGAGAATTTTCTTGTATGCTACTACTGACGTTTGCACCCAAAACTAAGAACTTTCACATTTTTTGTCCACAATAACAGTCATTCTCCATTTTCTATTTCCATGGACTCCTGAAAATTGTGTAATTCAGATGTTTTAACTATAATTTAACTCTTGAGTGTAAAATGAAACGCTCTCACGAGATACAGATCTATACCTTTTAGGCGACTGTCATCTGATCTACCTGCATGGCCTGTGTGATCTACCGGTAGATCACGATCTACCTTTTGGGCAGCCCTGCTATATAACAAATAAACCCACCATCGGCATCTTATTCCTTTCATTAAGAGAATATTTCACTAAATGGGGGTTGATCATGTCACATGTGACCCAGTTCTATGGAATGCATGCTTAAAACAATGAAAGATTCTCCATTAAAGTACTGAGGGCTTGTTTTATCTGTACGTTTTAGTTATACAAGGCCAGTATTGTGTTTTATGGCATAATAATTGTATTAGCAACCAGGGATGCTTTTAATTGAAGTGCGAAACAGTTTGTCGTTTAAAATAAGTTACCTTGGTGTTGTTAGTCGCCTTGCTTGTTGGAAAGTTGGAAAGCTCCCCCAGCACAGTCCTCTTTGGACCAGCGACTACAGCCTTGCCCATGGGTGCAGGGTTGTCCAGGTTTCGCCACTGTTTAAAAAGTTAAGAATGCACCTTTTATTAAAAATAAATATATTAAAAAAAAAAATAAAATAAAAAATCATTAGAGAATTCCACCCATTCGGTTCACATGTGTACACCCTAAGGACTACGATCTGTACTATCCAGACTTTACCATGTAAACAGAGCTGCTACATTTAAACAGATAGTGAATCTGTTTGTTTTCTTCTTATCCTGCATGATCTGTCTTGAAGTAGCAATAAAAATGTTATAATGTCCTTTTATAAAACAATGCAATGTAGCATAATCTGTACCCCCCTCCAACTGTATATATCTGTCCCCATTTTCAACTGTTTTTATTGTATTGTCTTGTGACTCTTGCTTTGGCAATGTAAATGTCTGTTTTATCATGCCAATAAAGCTCCTTTGAATTGAATTGTGTACACGTAAAGACAAATTCATTAACGTGGTGAAGCACAACTGGATGATGGCATCAAGTTGTGCCAGTCCTCCATTGCTAAGAAACAGAATGGGGCGCCCCTTCTATCATGTCCACACAACATCTCTAAGGGATCATATTACTGACAGTAAAACGTTGAAAATGCGTGAAATAGGCCTTTAAAAGCAGTTGAACCACCAGCAGCGAGGAAAGTGTCAATTGACCCCTACAAAACTCTGCATGTCGTTTTCAGACAAGACAGAAATGAGCCAAGAAGGCGTCGAAGTTGCTTTTATTTTGTTAGACGCAGCATACTGTTAACGTCCCCTTCATTTAAAGGTATTGCTCTGGTGCAGTAGAGCAGAGCAGAGCCTAGCCCAAGACATTGGACTCTCGTAGAGAGGTGTTGGCGATTCTGACGTGATCACTCTACGAGAGTCCAAGCGTTTGTATCGTATTTCCTTGTCGGATTTCGCCGTTTCGGCTTCTAGTAGCTCTTAGGGTGCACCAGTCCCACATGTAAAAGGCTGAACATAAGCCTCCACCCACTAGCTTCCACTACGGCAAAAGATTGTAGGCCGTAGAGTCCTAGTTTTTAATAAATAAAATGTTTTATATTTACCTCTCTGTGTTGTGTTGTCTCTGTTGTTGTTACGAGAGGCCATCTTGCCCATTACGTCACCGTTTCGCCGCTGCGAAACAGCGCCACCCCTGGCCGGGAGGTGTAATGCGCATAAAAAGGACAATATCTGGTACAGGCTATTTTACTCACTTTGAGCATTTTAATATCTTAAATAAGTATATATATATATATATATATATATATATATATATATATATATATATATATATATATATTAGGGCTGTTGAATGATTAAACTTTTCAATCAAATTAATCACAGCTTCAAAATTAATTTAATCATGATTAATCACCACTCGAACTATGTCCAAAATATGCCATGTTTTCCTGTACAGGATTTCAACATTTAAAAAAGAAACAGAATCTGTGACAAAAATAACCATTTAACTTTAAAATATTGATCAAAATAGGTGATCTACAAGCCCTCAATGCTTGGAGATCCTCCAGCTATACTCTATGGCTCTGGTTACAGGGAGACACACAGCTATACGTCTCTGTAAAGCCGTGCTTTACCCATTGTTTTCAATGAGAAAATGCTCAGTGGGTTGAGTCAGTGTGCACATGAGTTAATTGTGTTAAAAATTTTAATCAGATTAATCAACAAAATTAATTTAATCCCATTAATTAACTATTTTCAACAGCCTTAATATATATATATATATATATATATATATATACTTTGTATTGGAGTGCCGATTCACATTGTGTCACGTTTGGCTTGCAATGATAATGTTAAGTAAAGGTTTGCATGAAAGTTGACTAAAACTACGGTATATCATCAAAATGTCATTCATTGCAGAGACGGTTCACCTTAATATGGCAATGGCAGAAGAAACCATGCAAGGTACCGACGAGCACATCGGGAGCAATTTGGGGTTGAGTGTCATGCTCATGGACACATCCACACTAACTCTGGGGAAGCCTGGTTTCAAACTGACAACCTTGGAGTTACCATCCAGCCACTCTGAGCCACCGCTGCCCTCTTAGCTCATATGCCACTGGGAACTAATGTGTCCCATTTTATTTTTACAATTTACCTCCAGCAATTTGATATACTGTATCCTGAACTGCTATAGCTGAAGACCATCTGATAGGCTTATTTAATTCTAAATGATGATATAGGAAGAACCCCAGAGCCTGTTGCACTTGCACACATAGTAGCTTACTGCCAGTTAGGTCAGTGACATGTCTTTGGTGTTTGGTATGACCCAGCAGGAATCAAACCCTGACCTTAGGGCAGAAGGGGCCAAACGAGATACAGAAAATATTGTTGGAAGGCCAAGCCTAAAGGCCCGAACTAAATTCTGTGTAATATTAATTTAATGTCTAAACGTACTAACTAGTAAATGGCATTGACTTGACACTCTGGTAAGAGTATTATGTTATTATAGCAGTGGCATGTCTGATTTCACTACTTTTGCAGCAAAATATAAATCCATTTCATGTGTGGGAGGCAAATAGGAATTTAAATAATATTGAAATATAATAACTAACGAGAAGGATTATATATATATATATATATATATATATATATATATATATATATAAACAGGTAGCTTCTCGTGCACATCCAGGTGGGGGAGGTGCTGGTAGGCAAGGTATGAATGCAACCAAG
This sequence comes from Benthosema pterotum, assembly GCA_039105355.1. Classification (NCBI taxonomy): domain Eukaryota; kingdom Metazoa; phylum Chordata; class Actinopteri; order Myctophiformes; family Myctophidae; genus Benthosema; species Benthosema pterotum. The sequence continues at coordinate 46,128,370 of CM076975.1, read as the reverse complement.
GACAACTTCCACAGTAGGAGGAAGGAACCGCACACTCCAAAGATGCTCGAGCATCTTTGGAGTGTGCGGTTCCTTCCTCCTACTGTGGAAGTTGTCCTTGGTTGCATATATATATATATATATATATATATATATATATATATATATATATATATATATATTAGGGGTGGGACTCGATTAAATTTTTTGATCTAATTAATTTGGAGCTTTGTAATTAATTAATCTGAATTCATCACATGCTAATATTTGATCCGAGAAGCATTTTTTGTGTCAATTAAAACAGGTTGGTAGTGTGTGAGTGAGTTTTTCTAAATCAAAACTGTGTCCATACTGTGAAATGTTAGGTTAAGGGTGAGGGTTAGACATAGCGTTAGTAATAGTAATAGTAGTTAGTAATTTGCGAACCAATGGGAGTTTGGATCATTGGCAGCCCGGTTTGCCTGATTGGCTTCTTCTCCCATTGCATGCACCGCTATGATCGGTACTCCTGAAATTCATCCAGTGAAAAACGTTCTGTGGTGCAAAATCTCTGTGCGATTAAAATGAGTTATTTTTTTAATTGCGTTTTTTTTCTGTAATTACTTAATCTCAATTAATCAGTTAAAATCCCAACCCATATATATATATATATATATATATATATATATATATATATATATATATATATATATATATATATATACTTATTTAAGATATTAAAATGCTCAAAGTGAGTAAAATAGCCTGTACCAGATATTGTCCTTTTTATGCGCATTACACCTCCCGGCCAGGGGTGGCGCTGTTTCGCAGCGGCGAAACGGTGACGTAATGGGCAAGATGGCCTCTCGTAACAACAGAGACAACACAACACAGAGAGGTAAATATAAAACATTTTATTTATTAAAAACTAGGACTCTACGGCCTACAATCTTTTGCCGTAGTGGAAGCTAGTGGGTGGAGGCTTATGTTCAGCCTTTTACATGTGGGACTGGTGCACCCTAAGAGCTACTAGAAGCCGAAACGGCGAAATCCGACAAGGAAATACGATACAAACGCTTGGACTCTCGTAGAGTGATCACGTCAGAATCGCCAACACCTCTCTACGAGAGTCCAATGTCTTGGGCTAAGCAGAGCCCCACTGCTCCTATGAGTCTGCCTTGCATTGGAGCTCTGAAACCACCACCACACGGATAGAATAGAAGTTTATGTTACAGAGTGGCTCCATCAGGGGTTGACACTAAGGTCTCTGAGGCACTTGCCCATCGGGCAAGTGCAAGTCAGGTTCTACTTGCCCTCAGGTCATGGTCACTTGCCCCCCAGGTTCCAGGTGGTCCCCAGTTAAGTTGGTTAACCAGATGAGCTTACCAGATGTAACTCTTGAGAACGTAAAAGTGAAACCAAATGGACCCTTGCGGGTCCATTTGGTTTCATTTTTACGCTCTCAAGAGTTAAAATTCATCATCTTAATTAGCCCAGGTCTACACAACTAGAGAATGTAGAAGATTAGTTCATTTTGATCTGCATGTTAATTTGACTGTTTTGTTTCCCAAATCCAGCCTGGAATTGTGGATAGCTAGAAAGCAGGGAAAGACACAGAGGCAGAGTGCAATGACTGCCTTCAAGACAAATATCTTGTGTTGTGTTATAGCGCACTAAGTCACACACTTGCCCCATCGGGCAACCAGGTAACAGTATTCACTTGCCCTACCATTTTTGTTTTACTTGCCCCGGGCAAGCGGGCAAGTGTTAGTAAGCCCTGTCCATTAAGGAAAGTAGGCTTTCTAATCACACAAGCTGTGTGATTAGGATCGGGTCTAGTAACGACAGATTCCATTGTATGTTACAGTAACAGGGCTCCAATGGAGGGCAGACTCATAGATACAGTGGAGCTCTCAGCTCTGAACCAGAGCTAGCCCAACACGCTAACCAACGGCAGAACGGTCCTATCCGCGGCCAGTCGTCGAGGAGAAGCTCGGAGAAAACGCTCAAACGACAAAAGTCTTTCCTGTGGTAGCTAGGACGACTAAATCTAACGTTAAAAGCCGAATGAAAAGTACATTTCGGCCGGGTACAGTCAGTGTGAAGAGAACCTCTTGTTTGGTACACAAACTCACACAACAACATGCTAACGGCAGGACGACGACGACGCCAAGCTGTTTGATCACTCACCGTGGTGCTGCCGAGCTCCATCGAGGACATGGTGGGGGCTGTCGCTTTGATCAAATAAAAAAAAAGTTAAAAACAGAACCCAACGATATTTAAAAAGCCTCGATCTCTGTAAAAGACTGCAGTAGCAGTGTGCTGGTCAGTTGTTTCCCCTTCCTTCTGTCGTGGATGTTAGTTACCGGTAGCAGGTTGTTGTTGTGTGTTGGAAAGAGAAAAGTAGCGTAGCGACTACAGAGGTCTCTGTACTGGTTTCATAAACCCCTCCGTCTCCTCTCATTGGCCAGCGGCCCAGGGGACGCGCGCCAATGGCGCCGCTCATTGGCTGCGAGGGGGAAACGATTCAGAGCCATAGATCTACCTAGCCCAAGACATTGGACTCTCGTAGAGAGGTGTTGGCGATTCTGACGTGATCAGAGTGATCACGTCAGAATCGCCAACACCTCTCTACGAGAGTCCAATGTCTTGGGCTAAGATCTACCGTATGTTTGTTCACTTCACAGCCCTCTAGAGCAGAGGGTTTTCAACCTTTTTCATCCCAGGGACCACCATTTATTCCGGATTTGAGCCACGGACCACCATTTGAGGATATTTTAGCCCCGCAGACCCCAAATCTAAATATCTATTTTGCTTTTGTCCACAATTCCAGGCTGGATTTGAGAAACAAAACAAGCAAAACATACATTCCAAAATGGCTAATTCAGATGATGAATATTTTAACTCTTGAGAGTGTAAAAATGAAACCAAATGGACCCGCAAGGGTCCATTTGGTTTCATTTTTACATTCTCAAAGAGTTACATCTGGTTAACCAACCTAGCTGGGGACCACCTGGAACCCTAGCCCTGAAACATGACGGTCGGTATACATCTATACCCGACCGTCATGTTTCAGGGCTACTGGAACCCTCTCAGGGACCACTGGTGGTCCCCGGACCACCTGTTGAAAACCCCTGCTCTAGAGGCAGAGCCTTGGAAATACAGAGTTACGCCAACTCCGTTCACTTCATAGGGCCAGCCCAATGGCGGCTCCTCTACATAGACTTCTATGGGATAGTGACAACGAATAGTGACAGCCGGAAGTTACCGAATGCATTGGAGCCTATGGGCTCGCGCGAGTACTAGAACCACGTGACCAGACTATTTTTTCTGTCCCCTCAACGTCGCAACTCTGTCTATTTCTAGAGGTAGAGTTGCGCATATGGAGTTGCGCCCATAGAGAGATAGATAGATAGTTTCCAACCCATGTTGACTGCAGTCTGCAGTAGCCTCAGTCTATTCCATGCGCCTTATAAATTATAATGCCTTATGAACTGTTCTAAAATAGGCCATTCATTGAAGGTGTGTCTTACAGTGTGGAAAATACTGTACTCAACGAAATTCTGTGAGCCATACAATTTTTAAAACCTAAAATGTGTGCATTTTATGTAATTTCAACACTTACAATAAGTCTGAGTTATTTGTAATAACGCTGTTATGCTGTTGCTATTTTAACATTGAATATTAGACACATTGCAGAACCTGCTCTCTACACAAAAGCAAATTCCTCTCTCCATTCCGGCTGGAAAGTACAATACTCCTTGTCCTTTTTTTTGTCTTTAGGACATCTTCTCAAGAGGATTTCTTTTTAGTTGATTAGTTTGTACGGGCACCGGCTGCTATTTTTGACAGCAGAGCAAAAGTGTCTGCCTCAGCGATTGATGGTACACAAGTGTATGTTTGACACTTTCCCACTGAAATTACTGCAAACCAGCTTTCTAGTTGCCAGTGACTGGCGCCATTTTGCATGCGCAAATGAGTAATGACAATTTCTGTAGATAATTAAAGCTTTGTCTGCGAGCCAGACGCAGCCATCAAAAGAGCCACAGGTTCCCTACCACTGGGGTAGAGTTTCATTTTTCACCCCATATGGTGCTGCTTTATACAATGACATGAGTGGACATAGAGAATGGCTGCTAACCCTTTAAGAATGCACTTATTAAAAATAGGGGGAGAATTGGAAGGTTTTCCTGTATATGGTATTACTGACTGTCCTGTGATCTACCTGCATGGCCTGTGTGATCTACCTGCATGGCCTGTGTGATCTACCTGCATGGCCTGTCTGATCTACCTGCATGGCCTGTGTGATCTACCTGCATGGCCTGTGTGATCTACCTTTTGGGCAGCCCTGGTTTAGGCAATAGGCCTGGATACTGAGGCTATAAGACAAAAGATCCCGAAAGACTGTATACCTGCAAGTGCAATTCAACTGGCATTTAACAATCTCCAACCTAAAGGCTCAAACACACTCCAGGGTGAAAACCAGTCCACCCAACTCACTAGAAAAGTTCAGACTGACATCAGACATGATCTTGTACCAATAACATTGACATAGTAATAGAGTTTGCATGTCATTTATTCAAATAGACAATGTTTCATTACATTCAAACATTAAGTGATGACTTAGCTAAGGCATGCATATCCAAACCATTCATACAACATAGCTAAAATCAAACTACAGAAATATACAGGTAGTAGACCCTTCACAGGAGGGGAATTATATCAATATTTACATGAGGATGCCTTCTTACATTGTCCTGGAAATAGTTACCTAGTGATTAAAGTCAAATGCACAAGGCAACAGTTACCTTGTGATTAACAATGCATCCATGGACTGTAGGTGGTTCTTGTCCCAATTCAAAACATTTAAAAGTTCTATAAAAAAAAATAAATAAAAAAAAAAAAATAAGCTTCTGAGAATAATGCCACCGTAGCCTAGTTTCCCAAACGGAGCACAATATAAAATGTGGCTTTAAAAAAAAAGTAAGAACAGCTCAAAATAAAAACAAAACATGGATTTGGCCAGTATTAAGGTGCAGGTGGTGAATCTGTATTCAACCTCAGAGATTTTCCATCAAGGGAGCAGCCAGGCTCTTAATTGTAGAAGACTGCAGTTGAGGCAGGAGGGCAATCTTCATCAGCTTACTCCCTGAGTACTTGTCCTTGACAGCCTAGTGGAGACAGGAGTGTTAGAGTATTCATCCAGTTCAGAAACGCAACCTGTGGGTTACGAGTCTACTCCATGTAGGCCCAAATTATGAGCCAATAACAATTGTTAAAAATGACTTAGTAGAAAGGCTGCAAACATTCTGGGGGGAAAAAAGCACACAAAAAAAAACTCACTTTGAACTTGGTTTTGCCCTCATTGACGACAACCACATTCTTCGCAATGCGTTGCATGATGGGCTTGAGGTGTGCCTCGTCGTATGTGGCGTAGTGCTCCTGTGTAGGATTCTGCAACAAATAGGAAAGACATGTCAAGCTCTGGACCAGTAGGTTTCTGAAATAGAACTTAAGTATGAATCATTTTTAAGGTCAAAACCACATTGCCAAGTAGGGGTGTATTCAATACTTAGCCTTACTTGCATGTTGCAATGCACTCTTCCTAGTAGAGTTCTCAAACTTTGTCCGAACATCCCCAACACCCTATTTTAGGGCAAGGCCTAAAATCTATGCCAACCAGCAGGACTGGGTTGGGCTGTATGAAAATATCTATATGTACCCATTACTGACGATAATGCTGCTGGTTGGCCTTTTACTTTCACTCTGGGGAGAATTCTCAAATTCTGACCAAAACAGACAATATAGGGCCGGGTCTGGCCTAAAATCATTCCATTTAGTCAGGCCGTGCTTTACTTTCAGGCCCATTAAGGAAAATTCCATCCATGTACAAATGCAACGAAATGAACCCTATCGGGTTCATTTGGTTCCATTTGTACGCTTCGAAAAAAGCAGAGTCTAAAGAAATTCAACAGGGTGAATAAGACCTGTACTTCCTACCTCCCTTGCTAGGATTTTTGGACATTTTATTTTAATATTTGTGAGCCAGAGTGTTTTATTTGTGCAATAATAAGAGTAAATTTATGTACATCATGGAATCTGTATCATGATACATGGCATAAAATCACATGCAATATCTACCACTAGCAGCAAACGTAAAGATCCATTAATATTCAACGAAGAGAGGCTGAGCACACAAACATTGTGTTCAATACATTTTGAGGGGCCAATACATTCAAGCAAAGTAATATCCATGACCCACATTGTTGCACTCTGGATGAGACTTTATTCTGGACAACTGAACTCACCCATGGCAGGCCTTCTAGCAGGAGCTGGGAGAGGTAGAGCGAAGCGGCAGCAATCTCAGACGGCCGGTAGTGGACCATATCGTAATCTAGGAGTGTCAATTCCATGAAATACTTGGCCAGCGTGTGTCTCTCAACAGTAGACTAGGAAAAACAAAGTAAAAGATACAATTAAAAAGCATGCACAGGATGCAATACTCCGCATCTTCACCCGCTTCAAGCGTTAAAGCGAGAATTCCCAGTAGGCTGCTAATCAGCACCATTTCATCAAGGAGGCATGGAGCCTACTCACTGATAAGATGACAACGGCGATCTTATCCACTGATAAGAGTCAAATCTGCTTGCGGTTAGGTTTAGAGAAGGTTGTAGCAATGTTTGTAGCAAAACCCTAGCCCCCCTCCAACCGTAACCCTAAGCCTAAATCCCCGACGCTCAACCACCTCACAGACTGTCAGGTCTGTGAGGCTAGGTAGAGGGTCGGGCATCTTACCATTTTCCACAATAGCAAATTTTAGGATTTCTTCAGAGCACTTTTGATTGACTGACAGTGGCACTATTGATTAAACAAAGCTGAAGGCATGTAGACAGTGCTCACTGATCACTCATGTCTTAGAGAGTTCATATCATTAGCGAACGTGACTCACGCTTGCAGCCTTGGATGCTCTCCTGAGGAAGTGGAGGGGCAGTGGACGCCCAAGCTCAAAGTTCAGGCACTTCAGCATCTCCTGCTCCATGCCTCTGATCTGATGGGGTGTGAAGGCGTTGTCTGTGATGTAGGCAAAGTCCTGGACCTCTGGGGCATACATCTCTTCATACTTTGAAGCCAGGAGCATAGCACTGACCCCAACCAGCTGGAGCTTCTTCCTTGAAACTGGCTGATTCTGTAATGAGTCAAACATGCATTAGCATGAAGCACTGAAGTCACGGTTGTGCGTACAACCCGTTTCTAAATTTTGCACCACATGTTAACTGCATGGTGTTTTGTGTAGTCTGCAAATGTCAAACAGCATCCCCTGTTGCACTAAACGTAGGGATGGATGTGCATGAAACAAGGCTCATTTCACCAAGTAGTGCAGACAAATTCTTAGCCCATCACCACTGGAATTTCTTGACTGAAATTTATGAAACAACTAGCAGAAAGGATAATTCAAGCTCCTGGTACACCTGCAATGTTGCTGAGTTAATCTTGTGGGAATTTTCCCTGTGCAAGCAAATTCAATTTTGAAAGTTGTCCTTACTTGGAGAAATCGGTCCAAGATGGCAACCGTGAGATAGAGAGTCTCCTGCAGCAGCTGGAATCTGGAGTGAACCTGGATCAGCCAGTCGATCACAAGCGCCCGCATGCGTGGTGTGATGTCGTAGACATTCCCAGCTTCAGTCATGTACCCTGGTCGCACCGCCTGCTGTAGCTGTACAGAAAATACAGGGTTAGGGTGTCACATCTCATGACACTGCTGCAAGACACCAGGCCAGTGTAGTAAATAAACCACGTGGGCCATGAGACGAATATTGAGAACACTAATAACTATTCTGTACTGTAGGTGTTTAACTTTTATTGAAAAATAGCAGGTGTTCACACCTCATAGCACGCCATGAGGTGTGAATACCCGCCATCTTTGGGGGGAAATTGTGAGAACGCAGCACAGATCTTTCACAATGTTCTTTCAGAACGAATGTTTTGTAGAATCTACAATGTCAGGTCAAAATAGGTTAAGCCATGTGCTAAAATGCACAAATCATTAATATAAACCTAAAAATGGCCAGTCAGGAATCTTTCAATGTCAATGAGTTCGGTTGAGACTAGGGCGGCCGTCGTCACTGCACAACACTCCATCAGATGGACATGAATCTTCTGTGATGACCGAAAACGTACCTCCAAATCCATCAGGTAGGCGTAGATGTCCTTCACATACTCTGAACAGAGCTGGGGCATGTCAGAGTCCCCCGCATCGATGTCCTCCACTGTGAGGAGAGCATCAGAGAAGGCCTGGCACAGCTCCTCTTCCTCCTCTTCCTTCATGGAGACATCTGCTGGTTCTTCTGGGACTGTGGAAGGAGCTGCTTGAACGGGCAACTCAAAGCTGCGTGTCTTCGGTGGTTCGGCGATGGCCACTTTCTTCTGGGCCAAAGCGGCGTGGGCCGGCTTTGCCGCTCCAGCCTTCTGTGATTAAAACAAAACAATAAACACAATCAGGGTTACACCGGCGATTGCTGGGAATGTGTCAGCTTTTTTTGCAGCAAAAGTGTTCCAGCATCCTTAAGGATCCCTAGTTAAGCCCATTTATGGCATAAAAGATTATACTTGAACCTATACAACAACTACCATCGGCATCTTATTTCTTTCATTAAGAGAGAATACTTCACTAAGTGGGAGTTGCTCCCATCTCAGGCCGATCCAGTTCTATGGAATGCATGCTTAAAAAAATCCAAAGAAAGATTCTCCATTAAAGAAATAAAGTATTAAGGGTGCGTTTTATCTGTACGTTTCAGTTATAGAAGGCAAGTATTGTGTTTTATGGCATATTTATATTATTAACCAGGGATTTTTTTAATTGAAATGAAACAGTTTGTCGTTTAAAATAAGTTACCTTGGTGTTGTTAGTCGCCTTGCTTGTTGGAAAGTTGGAAAGCTCGCCCAGCACAGGCCTCTTTGGACCGGCGACGACGGCCTTGCCCATGGGTGCAGGGTTGTCCAGGTTTCGCCACTGTTTAAAAAGTTAAGCACAAGTTAAGAATGCACCTTTTATTTAAAAAATATAAATAGAGAATTCCACCAATTCTAGCTGGTCCATTTGGTTAACTTCCCCTTAATTCATTCATTTAAAGGTACTGCTCCCATGAGTCTGCCTTGCATTGGAGGCAGACCAGGGGTTGACACTAAGGTCTCCGAGGCACTTACCCATCGGGCAAGTGCAAGTCAGGTTCTACTTGCCCTCAGGTCATGGTCACTTACCCCCCAGGTTCCAGGTGGTCCCCAGTTAAGTTGGTTAACCAGATGTAACTCTTGAGAACGTAAAAATGAAACCAAATGGACCCGCAAGGGTCCATTTGGTTTCATTTTTACGCTCTCAAGAGTTAAAAATCATCATCTTAATTAGCCCAGGTCTACCCTGTAGAAGATTAATGGTCATTTTGACACAAGACACAGGGGCAGAGTGCAATGACTGCCTTCAAGACAAATTTATCTTGTGTTATAGTGGACTAAGTTGCACACTTGCCCGATCGGGCAACCAGGTTGCAGTCTTCACTTGGCCCACCATTTTTTTTTTTTTACTTGCCCCGGGCAAGCGGGCAACTGGGCAAGTGTTAGTGTCAAGCCCTGTAGACTTAAAAAAGTCCATTCTATCCGTGAGGTGGGGGTATCAGAGTGGTTTCATTAAGGAAAGTAGGCTTTCTAAACACACAAGCAGTGTTTGTTTTGTTGAGTGGGTAAAACGTTCTTTATACATCCACTCCAGAGGAGAGGCTGATGATCGGGTCTAGTAACGGCAGCTTGCGTTCTATGTTAACAGATTTCATTGTAGGTTACAGAGCTCCAATGCAAGGCAGACTCATGGAAACAGTGGAGCTCTGCTCTGGACCAGAGCTAGCCCAACGCGCTAACCAACGGCAGAACGGAGCTCCCCGCGGCCACCCGTCGAGGAGAAGCTCGGAGAAAACGTTAAAACAACTTAAGTCCACTCCTAAGGCGTTGTGGTAGCTAGGGGCCGCGACTAAAGCTAAACCTTTGCAAGCCGAATAAAAGTGCATTTCGGCCGGGTACAGTCAGTGTGAAGAGAACCTCTTGTTTGGTACACAAACTCGCACAACAACATGCTAACGGCACAGCGACGACGCCAAGCTGTTTGATCACTCACCGTGGTGCTGCCGAGCTCCATCGAGGACATGGTGGGGGCTGTCGCTTTGATCAAATAAAAAAAAAGTTAAAAACAGAACCCAACGATATTTAAAAAGCCTCGATCTCTGTAAAAGACTGCAGTAGCAGTGTGCTGGTCAGTTGGTTCCCCTTCCTTCTGTCGTGGATGTTAGTTACCGGTAGCAGGTTGTTGTTGTTGTTGTGTGTTGGAAAGAGAAAAGTAGCGTAGCGACTACAGAGGTCCCTGTACTGGTTTCATAAAGCCCTCCGTCTCCTCTCATTGGCCAGCGGCCCACGGGACGCGCGCCGCTCATTGGCTGCGACGATTCAGAGCCTTGGAAATAGACAGAGTTACGCCAACTCCGTTCACTTCATGGGGCCAGTCCATCTACGTCAGTCCCGGCTGCAGAATGGAATGACTAAGGGGGCCCTTGAAATTTTTGATGGGGCCCACTAAAGTGTTGTTATTTTTTTGTTTATGTATAGCCCCGCACACATTTTTTATATATAGAAAACAAAAACGCTTTTGCTTTTCCTGGACACGGGTCATCAGGTTGGTGTAGCCTAGCCTGATTAAATAACTCTGTGGTGTTTACTGACTGGCTGTTGTATGGTAACAGCACACTGACATCACATCTGGCAGGTGATTGGACTGATAGAAGCTCGCTGAAATGAGTGAGATCATAATTATATGCTACTGTATATTATTGAGTGGGAAACTGTGTGTTTCATACTGTTATTGCCATATCCATTACTATTGTATGTCTAATATTGCAAATATATATCATATATTTTTGTAACTTTAAATAGAACATAAACTTAAACTGAGGGGGCACATTTTGCAACTGGGGGGCTATGCCCCCTCAGGCCCCCCTGTGGCGCCGGGTATGATCTACGTAGACTTCTGTTGGATAGTGACATGAATAGTGACAGCAGGAAGTTACTGAATGCATTGAAGCCTATGGGGCTCGCGCGAGTACATGAACCACATGACCAGGCTGTTTTTCTGACCCCTCTATGTCGCAACTCTTCTACGAGATGGCTCTAGGGACGTCACGACGCAGGGATTTTACGTACGCACAGCCATCTAGAAGAGTTGCGACATTGAGTGTGTAATAATGTGTATGTGCTATTACAAAAAAAACCTGTGGGGTTCACTCACAGGAAAGGTAAATGAATCAAAACTAACATAATGTGTATTGTTGAATTATTTCTAAAATATTACCATGTCCTTTGAGGGCTCTGGTTCATTCTTGACCTCTTTTACCAAACACAACATTGGTGTTGTTCAGGGTGAAACCACCAGTGCAGTATTGCTCATGGCCTGCGTGGGGCAGCAGAGTGCCTCGCAGCGCCCGCAGCCCCACAGAAAATAAAATAGTAGTAGAATGCAACTTATAGCAGAGCCTTCTAGGGGAGAGTTGCGATATTCCCGTTCACTCCTGTGCGTCAGGGCAATGGCGGTGCTGGAGGAGCAGCAGCGCTGATGTAAAAGCCGTTTGAGTGCACTCGGAAAACCGGAAGTCGATGAATATGAATGGGACTCTATGGATTTAATCAGGCACCAGCAAAGAAGGCACGAAAACATCACGTATTAATGGCGGTGACCTCGTAAACAAACTATCGATGCAGGCAAATTAAAGAATGTCTTCTGGAGGTTGATTTCGGATACTTTGTCACATGATTTGCAAATGATATATAATTATATTGACGTCTTGAAAATGTTAGTGCTGATTGAAACTGGTTTCAAAGCAGGCGATATCGCGAGAATTCACTGAAAAGCAAAGATTCTCGCGATAACAGCGGGGGTAGGAGTATGCAGAAAGTTATTTAATCAGTTATTTAATCCAGCTTTAATGACTTTATTTTAGTTGTTCTTTAATAATACTACAACATAAACATTACAGAGACTCTAGCCGTGACTGAACAATACTTTAAAACAGTTGTCTTTTTGCATACGTACCTAAAATAGCTCTTATTGCGCCGTTTTCGTTGAAAACAATGTACTCCCAATGACAGTTAGGACTGGGACTGCACTCATAGACGAATCTCTGTAGTCTCGTGCACGGTGCTCTGCTCTGGTTTCTGACCCCTCAATATCGTAACTCTCCTACTAGAAGGCTCTGACTTATAGGAAGTAAACAATACACAGCGAAACCACAGACCATGGAGCTACTTTAATGAGCTATAACGGTTCACTGTATGAAATGTTATTATAAGCATACACAACCAGATCGATCGCTGCTGGATCGATTGATCTCTGTTGAGCTATAAATCGGTGGTTGATCTGGTTGTGCACACAACCACAACAATGAGCGTCTCTCTGGACATCAGATTGAAAAGAGCAAATAAGGTTTATCATGAAGGGGTGAGTCATAGTGATCTGCATGATTATACATTTATATTTAACTATACATTTTACCTTATATATGTATAATGATCTCTCCTGTTTTTCACATGCCACTGACATAATCCGACATAATCACTAAAAAACGACCATCTCCCAAGTGGAGCTGGCCGAGCACGTTTGTGCCTCAAAGCAACTCTTACCTTGTCCAAATTCGAATCCAAGCACATTTCCACAGAGCTTTGTTTGCCTGATTTGTATTCGGGAGGAAATTGTAAACCGGACGCCAGTAGGTTTCAGTAAGAAGTAAGAGTTTTGATTTACTCTGTCTCGGAATCTCCTCCTTTCCCTACTGCGAACAGGGCTGGGGAAACGCACCCTCTACCGGCCGCTGCGCATTTTACAGCAGAGGGAAATCTCAGACGGCTGCCGGCATTCCGACAGCAAAGTGGCTCAAAACACATTTTTATCCACAACTACGGGCTTTTGGATTATATCTGCTTTCCGTAGACGAATGGGATAATTAAGGCTCTATAGAAATGTGCTTATATTTGCATTTGGACAAGGCAGGCGGTGGTTTGAAGCACAAACGTGGTCGTCCAGCTCTCCGCCGGGGAAAGACGTTTTGACAGAATATGTATATTTTATCTAGAATTGTCTGTTGTAACTTAATTGAGCTCTTTGGTTTGAAACGTTCCAATTCTACACTCTGAACAAAATCAGTGATTATGGTGTGATTACGGCTATTGTATGTTTCTTATAATACTTTCTGCTAACGACTTGTCATATTACTGTGTCATTTTTGTAGAAGATACTGTAGATCTACTTGGAATGCAGTCCTGTCCATGTTCTGTAAAAGTCTCTGCAATGAAAATGACTTCCTTGATGTCACGAGACTGTACTCACGTGATGTGTTGATGGGTTCCATGTGGTCAGCATCAGGTTTTCGACCTTTTTCATACCAGGGCCCACTATTTATTCAGCATTTTAGCCACGGATCACCTTTAATGTTGAGTATAGTCCCACAGCCTCAAAAGCAAGGATTTTCATGTTTTTGTCCACAATTTAGGAGAGATAAACTGTCAAAACGTTGGTCAAAATAACAATTATTCTACATTTCCTAATTGTGTAGATTCTTCAAAATTAAGTGTTTCAGATGTTTAAATATAATTTAACTATTGAGAGCGTAAAATGAATCCAAATGGACCCCGGACATCCATTTGGTTTCATTGTACGCTCTCAAGAGTTACAGATCTATAAGGGTCCATTTGGTTACCAACTGTCCACCATTTAGCTGGGGACCACCTGGAATCCTCTCAGGGACCACTGGTGGTCCCCGGACCCCTGGCCCAAGATCTAGACAAGGCGTCTAGTAGTAGCTGTAGTCCTATTTTTGATAGATTCTGGCATTTTCGATTGGAAATGCCACAATCAATAGACTATAGCTCTGGTCCGTAGCTCCACTGCTTCTTTGATTCTGCCTTCCGCTTCCAAGGCCGACTCATAGAAGGAGTGGAGGGTCTCAAGGGTCCTTGAGGCAGTTTCGTCAGTCAGGGTCCATTTGGTTCCATTTGTACACTATAAAATGGTTGTGATTGGGTCTTGTGTGTGGCGTTTTCAGGAGGCCCTGGCAGCAGGCGTGTTCAGTGGTTCTGGTTGTGACTGGGTCTTAGGTGTGGTGTTTTCAGGAGGTCCCGGCAGGTGTAGTGGTTCTGGTTGTGATTCATTGGGTCTTGTGTGTGGCGTTTTCAGGAGGTCCCGGCAGGTGTAGTGGTTCTGGTTGTGATTCATTGGGTCTTGTGTGTGGCATTTTCAGGAGGCCCTGGCAGCAGGCGTGTTCAGTGGTTCTGGTTGTGACTCATTGGGTCTTAGGTGTGGCGTTTTCAGGAGGTCCCGGCAGGCGTAGTGGTTCTGGTTGTGATTCATTGGGTCTTGTGTGTGGCGTTTTCAGGAGGTCCTGGCAGGCGTGGTGGTTCTGGTTCTCAAAGAGCCGGTGCAGCATCAGGGCATCTCCCTGACCATGGAGGGAGTGGTCAACCTGCAGCTGAGCTCCAAGAGCGTGGGCGTGTTCGAGGCCTTCTACAACTCCGTCAAGGTCAGTTTCCACTATCATCCAATAACAGGCGGCAGAGTGGTCACACCGCAGGGTCTAAACTTAGCCTGGGTTCTTCCAGGCCGATTCGCTGCGGTCCGCGGATCTGAACATGTTACTGCGCGGTGGCTATATTAATGGCAAGTAACTTAAGTTCCAAAAAAAATCTGAACTATCCCTTTAATGTCTCACACACATAACACCCATGGCAGTGTCATGGTGTATCATGACCTGAACAGCTTTCATACATTATTTTTTTCACTCCCTTCAGTGTGGGTTGGTAATGGGATACTATTTAAACGCATATCTATCTTTTTGGAAGAGCACATCCTGCTTTGTTGTGCAAGAGCTGTGTGTGCGTGCTTACGCTGCTGTGAGCTTTAGATCGTCTGTTTTAGCTAATTAAGGGAAGATGGATGTGTTTCTATACACTGCAAAAAACTCTGAGCTAAGCAAGTCTTCTAATCTTAAATCTAGACTTTAAGTATGATTGCTCTTGTTTTAAGAAGGATATACTAACCAAGAGCAAGTTTTATAAGATTATCAACCTTGTTTTTAGAATATATTTCTTATTACAAGAATTCTTACCAAGTAAAATTCACTTATAGTCCAGGCAAAATGAATTTTCAAGTGGAATAAATTGTAACATGGGATTTTTCTTCACAGATCATTTCTTTGAGGTCTCCAGAACAACATATTAAAAGTCCCGAAAAATCCCAGTTGCGCAAATATGTTTAATATCATAAAGTAATAGAATACATAGGCTCCAATGGAGTGATAGCCCCGCCCCCTCCTATACAAACCCATTATAACTTAAAACTCCATTTTAACCATGATGGATTATTCAAAAACAACCCATCTTTTTTCTGGTGACTGATATTGTCCTCCTAATACGTGAGAGGACCATGGAATTTCATTCACAAGTTTAAGTTATTTTTAAAATATTGTTTTGGAAAATGTAGCTGCCTCCATATCTGGCTATGCCCATCCAAATGAATATTAAAATAAATAAATAAATGAAACCTGTAAATGAAATTCCACTGCCCTCACCTTTTTCTGGTGACTGATATAGTCCTCCTAATATATGAGAGGGCAGTGGAATTTCATTTACAGGTTTCATTTATTTATTTTTTTAATATTCATTTGGGTGGGCATAGCCAGATATGGAGGCAGCTACATTTTCCAAAACAATATTTTAAAAATAACTGAAACCTGTGAATGAAATTCCACTGTCCTCTCACGTATTAGGAGGACAATATCAGTCACCAGACAAAAGATGGGTTGTTTTTGAATAATCCATCATGGTTAAAATGGAGTTTTAAGTTATAATGGGTTTGTATAGGAGGGGGCGGGGCTATCACTCCATTGGAGCCTATGTATTCTATTACTTTATGAAATTAAACATATTTGCGCAACTGGGATTTTTCGGGACTTTTAATATGTTGTTCTGGAGACCTCAAAGAAATGATCTGTGAAGAAAAATCCCATGTTACAATTTATTCCAATTTTAGGTAAAACATGAGCTAAAATTACTGGCCTATTACCCCACGGACGATTATCTTGTTTGTTTCTAGTACTATTACACTTTTGCGGTGTAGGTTTTATACATTTAGAAACAAAGACGAACATGTTGGTAAATAATTACTACAATACATCCATTGAAACACGGATGTTTCCACCTGATAGTGTTTTGTAAAAAATGTGATGTTTTGCATACACATCTCTCTCTGTCGTTGTACTGAAACCAGCCCATCCAGCTGATCAACTGTAACATCGAGGTGGCCAAGGCAGGGAAGGTTCCCGGAGGCAAGACTGAGATCCCCTTCGAGTTCCCTCTGAACACCAAGAGCAACAAGGTCTTATATGAGACCTACCATGGAGTATTTGTCAACATACAGGTAATGTACAGTACATTCACCCAGGCAGTATCAGTTTGGTAATAATGAGATCTTCCATGGAGTATATGTCAACGTACAGGTTTAATCTACGGCAGGGATTTTCAACCTTTTTCATACCAGGGCCCACTATTTAGTCAGAATTTGAGCCACAGACCACCTCTTGAGGACATTTTAGCCCCACAGACCCCAAAACTAAAGATTACTTTTGCTTTTGTCCACAATTCCAGGCTGGATTTGGGAAACAAAACAGTCAGACATACAGATCAAAATGACCATTAATCTTCCACATTCTAGTTGTGTAGACTCTGGGCTAATTCAGATGATGAATAGTTGAACTCTTGAGAGTTCAAATATTGCAACTCTCAAAGAGTTGCATCTGGTTAACCAACTTTCCATCATTTAGCCCGGGGACCACCTGGAACCCTCTCAAGGACCACTGGTGGTCCCCGGACCACCTGTTTGGTAATAATGAGTCCTACCATGTCCAGGACAGGTACTGTAGGTGTAAATGTGTGGCATGTCATTGACCCCATTATGTGAGAGGTTTCCCCGATGTTAAGTTTGTACAGTATGTAATATGTACAGTGTGGATTAGGATACTTCAAGTTGCAACTGATGATACGTTCTCTCAGAGATTATTCTATCAATAACCTTTTCGACTAATTGATTAGGCCTAATGAAGTATGTTTTTCTCGTTCCCAGTATACTCTGCGTTGTGACATGAAACGCTCACTGTTAGCCAAAGACCTGAGCAAGACGTGTGAGTTCATGGTTCATTGTCAGGTGAGAGGTCACTGTCATCTAGCACACACACACACACACACACACACACACACACACACACACACACACACACACACACACACACACACACACACACACACACACACACACACACACACACACACATACAGAGTATTCTAGTGCTGTAGTATTTGTACGTCACTGGAGTATTTAGTACAGGCATTATATGGAATAGAAGGGGTCAAACTGGAACTAATTGCAAAAAAAGCAAACTGCAAAGCTGATTTTGTATCTTCAATATATCCTGAATAACAGATAAAAAGTTGCCTGGAATTGTCTGAGGGGAAAGGTTTGAAAATGGCATTTACAGTATGTCCACCATTGACATCCCATTTAAGGCAAATATTTTCTAAATTTCATTGTGCTTTAAGTAGCAAGTGACATATCAAACTAGAGAGTTTTCATGATGCTGAATCCATTCCAAGCGTTAATTTTGCCCCAAAAATCTTCCTTGGGTTAAAAACAGCCATAACCGTGTTGACAAATATGATGAGGTCAGCACATTTGGGCAAGTTGTTATGGCGATATTTCACCCAATGGGTGATTTTGTGCAAAACTAATGCTAAGAATGGATCCAGTAATAGTGTCAAATGACACTATTACTGGACTAATTTCCAATTCCCAATACTTACAGTACTACAGTGTTTACTAGTTGGTGTTACGCTTCAGCCACACACTATAATACGTTTTGTCCACTTTTTTCACACGGTGTTTCACCTGCTTGCTCCTCTCAGGCGCAGAAAGCCAAGCTGACGCCCACACCTGTGGATTTCACCATCACCCCCGACACCCTGCACAACGTCAGAGAGGTCAGCAGCACACTGAGACATTTTACTGTGACGGAGCAGTTATTTAATCTTTATTATAGTAGAACATTTCAACCGTGGTAGGAGTTTGTCAACCGCTTCGACCTCTATTCATCGATTGAATAGAGCATAATCACAAGTAATCACACGATCGAATACAACGAGTAGACGCAGATACTCGGCTAGCCGCCGGGTAAAACTTCCTTCACCCCGCCCTACTAGTAGTAGCCATGATCAACCGATGCAATAAATACAAAATATCTACTTGCCCGGCGGGTAGCCGAGTATCTGTGTCTACTCGTTGTATTCGATCGTGTGATCACTCGTGATTGTGCTCTATTCTATTCAATCGATGGATAAGGTCGAAGCGGGTGAGTTTGTTGATAATTTACTAGTGACGGACGCCATCTTGTTTTCACCGCAGAGGAGCTCGCTGCCCAAGTTCGTGATCCGTGGCCACCTGGACGCCACCAACTGTGTGATCAGCCAGCCGCTGACCGGAGAGATCGTGGTGGAGAACTCCCAGGTTCCCATCAAGAGCATCGAGCTGCAGCTGGTCAGAGTGGAGACCTGCGGTAAGTGTCTGCTTCATTTACAGGTAACACTTTACCTTACGGCATTATGCGGCCCGGGGCCAAATGCGGCCCTTTGGCTGACTCTGACCGGCCCGTGAAAGGGTTTTAAAACCAGTGTTCCGGGGACCACCTGTGGTCCTAGATGAGAGAGTTCTAATTAAATATGGAAAGTTGGTTAACCAGATGTAACTCTTTGAGAGCGTGAAAATGAAACCAAATGGACCCTTGCGGGTCCATTTGGTTTCATTTTTACACTCTCAAGAGTTAAAATATTCCTCATGTGAATTAGAAGTCTACACAACTAGAGAATGTAGAAGATTAATTAAATAAGAAAATAAATAAATAAAAATGAATAAAGATTAATTTGTTTCCAGCCTGGAGTTGTGGACAAAAGTAAAATACTCTATATCTTTAGTTTTGGTTTCTTTGGAGCTGTCATCAAATGGTGGTACTCTGTGGCTCAAATTCTAAATAAATAAAATAAGTGTCAAAATGGTTGGTCTTACGCTTACTTTTATCTTGAAATTAAATTAATATTACGCAAACTTTAGTTCAGCCTTTAGTCTTGGCCCTCCACAATATTTTATGTATCCTATTTGGCCCCTTTGGGAAAAATAATTGCCCACCCCTGCTTTACACAGTGGAGATCTTCAGTGTCTCAGTCACCAGGTCACCTTTAGTATACGCCAGAGGTTTTCAACCAGTGGTCGACTGCAACCAGAGCTGCGGGTGGTCCCCAGGCTAAACGATGGAAAGTTGCTTAACCAGGTGTAACTCTTTGAGAGCGTAAAAATGAAAGCAAATGGACTGCGGGTCCCTTTGGTTGCACTGATAAGACGAAAACCCTGAAATCCTCGATCAGCATGGCCAGTTGGCCGCCTTGTTTTAAGCCCTGTGTCAGCATGCCGACGTGCTGGAGGTTATGTTTAGGGTTAGAGGAGGCGAATATATTGACCAAAACGATTGCAGTAAAGTAGCCATGAGAACAGAGTGCATTGCGATCCGCCAGACGTAAAGCAGCTGGGAGGGGGAGACAAACACCAGGGTTTTAGTAGTTAAGCAAGCTGTCTGGGTCAGCAGAGCATGGCCAACTATGATCTTATCCACTGATAACGGTCAAATCGTCTGGGTGAGTTTGGAAAATGAGACAGAGAAGGCTGGCGGTGTCTGTGGAGGTCCTGAAGACCACTGGCAGAGGACTTTGTGATGTTAACAAGCAGCAGCCGTGTGACCTGCAGGTCCTCTGCTGTGTGTGCCACCAGGGCACAATCATCAGTCAGTCACTTAGGTCACCTTCACACCAGAAAGATGTACCGGTACTGCATTTAAAACGGAGCACATTTTGTGGCAATACTCAGCGGGATGCTGCGTATTGCTGGAAAGTCTCGCTTCGTTTGGCAGGAGTGAAGTCTCATTCGAATCCTAAAGTGCATCAATTAACCGCATTCTACTGCTTCCAAAAACACATTTTGCTTCCCTTGAAAACACAGCAGAGTGCTGATCACTGCAGGCGTGAATGCAATCGCATTAAACATAGAGTGAATACACCATTATGGGATGAAGAAGTTTGTTTTTTGGCATTAGAGAAGGAAGGAAAAGGCATCATTATGCACTACACAGCAACGCGTAAAGCTGCCCTGGGCAGTGTGGACACACGTTGGCTAATGAATCTTAGAAGCCCTTATTGCAACATGTAGCTGAAGGGGAACTCCACCCATTTTCAACATTTTAATATGTCATTAATATACCTTAGAGATGCTGTGTGGACATGATAAAAAAGTTCCCCCAATTCTGTATTTCCTAAAAATGGAGGTCTGAAAAAACCATTAACATGGTGAAATACATCTGATGACATCATCAAGATGTATTTCACCATGTTAATGACTTTTCTTTCAGACTCCTTTTTCAAAATTTCCTTTTTCAAAATTTCAAAATTTTCCTGAGAGGGTACAAATGTGAACCAAATGGACCCTAGCGGGTCCATTTGGTTCCATTTGTACCCTCTCAGGAAATTTTTGAAAATGGGTGGAATTCCCCTTTAATCATATGCTTATGCTTCATTAATTTAATGTCATTTATTAGAATGTAAAGTTTGTCAGTCATGAATTCAACGCCATGTGGTGATTATTCGTCAGGTTGTGCTGAAGGCTACGCCAGGGACGCCACGGAGATCCAGAACATCCAGATAGCAGAAGGAGACATCTGCCAGGGTCTGTCCATCCCCATCTACATGGTGTTCCCCAGGCTGTTCACCTGCCCCACCCTGGAGACCACCAACTTTAAAGTCGGTACGTCCAGCCGCTGGCCCGCCGTTTGTTCAGGGGACCCCCAGGCCGCGGATAATGTTTCTTGGGACCATTAGGGATTTTTACATATACAATTTAGGGCTGCAACTAATGATTATTATAATTAAACGAATCATCAGCCCATTATTTAATCCAGTTTGGACAGGAAACCCCTTTTGTGTTCGTTATTAGTTCGTCTTAAGTGTCATTAGCATTACTTTAGCTATTGAAAAATATCAGACCTACAAGTTCATAGCACGCCACTCTGTGGCGCGTCATGAGCTTGTAGATCTGATATTTTTGGAAAATGGTGAAAATGTGGCGCTAATCTTTTTCAGGTCAAATTGGTGATTCATCGATTATTCGGATTATGACATTCCTTTAACCATCACCTTAAAATATATATTCTAGACATGATCTAACTGACAAAAATACATTCGATGAGCTGCTGATTAGGCTGCTATTCAGAGTAACATTTTACTAATTAATTAAAGCAACTCATGGTGTCTTTAGGCTTATTCTGACTGCAAGCATCTGGTTGAATATATACTGTACACACGTCAGTCTGTGAGGAAGATGAATGGGGAATACCTTTTTGGGGCAAGGGCGATAAACCTGCTTGCCGTAGCAGCCGTTCCTACTACAGCAGAACCTACATCTTAACGTAGTGTCTCAGTGCAGTCTCACAGAAAGTACTACACTATACACGGAATGGCACCTAGGAATTGCGTGGATACACTACGAGTTAAAGCAAAAATCCGTGACTATGCGCGGGGTGTGTTTTTTTCACAAACCGGAAGTGGCTGGTTGGGGTGGGGCCATTTGGGTTTTGTAATATTTACTATTCTGTCCCTAACATGTCGCAACTCGGACGCGGCTGAGTCGGCTCTGCCAACCATCGCAATGCTCAGCGCGGCAATTCGCTCGGCTAGCTCAGTGGCACTTCACAATGCTCATGGTCGGCAGAGACGGCGCCGCTCCGTCATTTTCAGTGGGAAGACGAATATGCACAGATTTATTGTAAGCGAATATCCACGGATTTTTGCCTATTCTTGGCGAGTATTCACGTAATGGGCCCTGTGCCATTACGTGCATATTCGCCAAAACCTCATGAGACTGGGTTGAGTGTCTACTGTATAACGCCTGTTTGACACACGCTGCATAGACGTGTCACCATGGTAACCTGTTGCTGTTGCGGGTGGCCGTTTGCGTAACGTTTTTGACAGCTACTGCGATTGTGTCGTAGCAGCCATACTTTCGGTAAGGGGTGCCATTCTGAGAATTCGGGAGCTTAAAGAGTCTATATATCATCGGTATAACACCTGTGAAGGGAGTAGGGATGGATAATAGGGACTTCAGTTAATGGCCACGTGTCCACCATGTTAGGGGAGCCATTCTTAAACGGCGTCAGCTTAAAGTGCCTATTAAGGATCATGCGATTCTTTACCAAATTGACATGTGTGCACTGCGCACCATTGACCTCTACATGCTCTGTCTCCCATAGAGGGCACCATTGAACTCTACATTCTCTTCTCTCCCATAGAGTTTGAGGTGAACGTCGTCATCGTCCTCCACGATGATCACCTGATCACAGAGAACTTCCCGCTGAAGCTGTGCAGAGTTTGAGACGGTGGAGACCACATGGAGAAGACTGACCAACCGTGGGACCACCAACACACTGCAGAATGGACTTCATGTTGTCAGTGTGTGTTGGTGAAGGTGTGGAGGACAATATACTTTAGGGCTGCAACTAACCATTATTTTCATAATCGATCCATCAGATTATAACCCTTATTTAGCTATCACCTCAAAGGGGGATCCATTTTCTATTTTTTTTTTTCTGTGTACAAAATGTGAACCAAATGGACCCGCTAGGGTCCATTTGTACACTCTGGGGGGAAAAAGGTCCTAAAAAAATCATTAACATGGTGAAACACAACTTGAGGATGTCATCAAGTTGTGTTTCACCATGTTAATGATTTTTTTCAGACCTCCGTGTCTCTAGTGAGAATGGGGGGAACTTTTTTTAACATGTCCACAAAACATCTCTAAAAGTATATTGATTAATGACAGTTAAATGGGTGGAATTTGATACACTTAATGCTGTTAAAACACGTAAAAACCTCATTGATTAGTTGACAAATCCAATTATCAATTATCAATTACTAAAATAGTTTGACTAACTAATTGAACTATCGATTTGATTAATTGTTGCAGCCCTAATATCCTTCCTATCCTCACACAAAAATCACATTTTAACCTCTGTTGTTTGTGTTGTTCCTGCACAGTGTTTGCTACTAATTAAGAATTCTTATTCTGGAAGAGCTTCAACCGTAATGTGTCAAATAAGTGGTCCTTGTCCACCTACATAATACATAGACCATTTGTTTCATGTTTATATTTTGTACAGAGACATTAAATGCTCATTTGAAAATGTAAATCAGTCTTTTTCTCCAGTGACTATTTTTGTCTTACATTTTATTTGAAGATGGTGCAAGGTTAAATTTGTATTAATGTTTTGATTAATACTACATAGAAACTAGAAAATTGAGTTTTTCCTCATAGGGCAGTGATTATCACTTTCACTATTGATAAATAAATGCAAGGTTAATGTCTTGTTTTTGCAACAACAATCTAAAATGCCAGTTGACTAGTCCTAGATGAGCTGTACAGGTAGACTCTACATGGGTTTGGTAGAGCAATTGAGCCCAATATGTTTAATATTTCAATGTAGTCTGACAAATGACCGTGATAAAACATGTACTAATTGAGCAGTTCAGCTGAATATAAACTTGTCATTCAGCTTTTACACGGCCTACAAATACACTTAGTATAATATAATGCTATGCCGAGACCGTTTTAAGGATCAGTGACTGAAGTGCACTGCTGTTCTCACCGTGGTATAGATTTGATTTTAAACGTCCATGTGTAACACAATCCTACCAGCTGTCTCACATGAGGCAGGGATGCCTCCTACTGGCTGAACAGTACTACTGTTCAGCCACTAGGTGTCCTCATTGCATTAAGAGTACACAGACTGTCCATGATTCTCCATCTACCTGCTGATGTTCTACTACAGTTTTTGACACAAGGTTTTCAACCTTTTTGACACCAGGGACCACCATTTATTCAGCATTTGAGCCACGGACCACCACTTGATGACATTTTAGCCCCAAAGACCTAAAACTAAAGAATTCATTTGGTTTTGTTCACAATTCCAGGCTGGATTTTGCAAACAAAACAGTGCAGACTTAATTAAATAGTGCTTCAGATGATGAATATTTTAACTCTTGAGAGTGTGAAAATGAAGCCAAATGGACCCTGGCGGGTCCATTTGGTTTCATTTTCACACTCTCAAGAGTTACATCTGGTTAACCAACTTTCCATCATTTAGCCTGGGGACCACCTGGAACCCTTTCAAGGACCACTGGTGGTCCCCAGACCACCTGTTGAAAACCCCTGTTCTTCTATACATTCACCACAGAATTGTTCCAGATCAACAATTATTTTAAAATGCCACGTGAAAATTCAATATTTAACAGATTTTGACTGTGCATAATATATAACCTTATTACTTAAAATGTATGTCCGGATGAGAGAACATTGTAGCCCAATGTTTACGTGAAAAATTGTATGTGCACAGGCCTTATAATGTGCAGCTTCTGTCGACATTTTTAAGAACTCAAAACTCTTCCATTTCCACAGGCTTTTCCAGGGGTTTCATGTCTCCCACCACAATTTCATGCATTTGCTATTTTTGCTGATTTGTTGTCATTTTATGTATACAGACAGTCTTGCCACCATAATTTTGGTATTTTATGTTTTTACTTACGTCGACTTGTTTTATTTCATTGCTTGCAAAGCACTTTATGGGATTACGCTGTGGAGAAGTGCTATATAAATAAAGTTTACTTATCCCTACTGTACCTTTGTGTTGGCAATTACACTCCAATTCTGTACTTAACACATGCTGGTGTTCTAAGAAATGATACTTTAGAGATCAAAAAATATCAGACCTACAAGCTCATAACACACCTCTGCGTGTGCGCACTATGGCCCTCATTTATCAAAAGGAGTGCAGATTCGTCCCCAAATTTCAACGTGGGTTTTGGAGTGCACACAACTCCACCCGGCATATATCAAGCGATCCCAAACAGCTGAGTCCATCCTAATTTCCTTCCTACGATGATAAATGTGACGGCTGAAATCAATCTGACACGCCCTTGGAAACAGGCCGCTCCTCCCTTTCTTTGCGACATTAACAACTGCAATACGACCAGCAACCATGGTGATGAGGGGGAAAAAAATAAACTTCCCACCGATTGCGCTGCTTCCTGCGGCCAGCCAGCCAGCCAGCCGGCCAGCCAGCCAGCCAGCCAGCCAGCCAGCCAGCCCCCCCCCCCCCCCCCCCACCCCACAGCCCGATTGCCCGCTGCTTCCCGCGGCGCGACAGCCCCCCCCCCCCCCCCCCCTCTTTCACATAGACACACGCAACTCCGTTCGCCGTTGTTTTAAGTAGGCTAGGCATTTGGTTTTATTTTTAGTTTACACTCTCAAGAGCCAACTTTCATCTGGTTACCTGGGGACCACCTGGGACCCTCTCAAGAACCACTGGTGGTCCTCGGACCACATTGAAAACTACTGGCCTATAGGACCAGTTTTTATTACATCACCGTGAATGGAATATAGGCCGCTTTAGTATTCTGCAGTGTAGGATTAAATCAACGCATTTTTAGAAAGAGCGCAGCCCCCCCCCCCCCCCCCCCCCCCCCCCCCCCCCGAGTCGGACTGCTGCCTGTGAGTGACCAGTCTGACCACGTAGCCTAAATCAGAGATAGATAACTGCCAACAGTGACAAGACAGTTCATAAACTCATATCAACCTTATGGTATGATCGGTGATAAATAAATGAATCGATGGCATGCACATGACTGCAGGAGTGCAGGTGTTACATATTAGTGTGATGATGCTGATTTACAAGCTTTCTATCCTTCGTGCAGACCATAATTGTAGATAGTGAGGCTGTGCATGTAGGCTATTGTCACTGCAAATAAAAGTGGCTTTTATTTAATTCTTTTTTTCATCAGGATTAGGCATTAATGAATAAAAACTTTCCACCGATTGCGCTGCTTGCCGCGGCGCCCTCCCTCTCTGTTTCACACGGACACACGCAAGTTGCCTTGTTTATTCAGTAAGTAAAATAATTGCATGGTATTTGGACCCGCAAGGGTCCACTCGGTTTTATTTTTAGTTTACACTCTCAAGAGTTACATCTGGCTAAACCAACTTTTCATCTGGTTAACCAACTTAGCCTGGGGACCACCTGGAACCCTCTCAAGAACCACTGGTGGTCCTCGGACCACATTTTTTTTATATTACATCGCAGTAAATGGAATAAGCTACAGGTTTGTATTCTGTGGTGTAGGATTAAATCCATGCATTTTTAGGAAGAGCGCACGTAGCCTACCTATCTCCCCCTCAAGCTTTCTATCCTTCATGCAGACCATTGTACAAACCAGACGTAGGCTACTGTAGATCCACATCGATGCAATCTCCCGCCGATCCGCGATCACGACTACCGAAATTGCTCTCACAAGCAGCCTACTGTAGGTCTGCAGTTTATCTGAGTGACTGAGGCGAACGATATACCTGTACTAACGTAGCATATAATATCATTTTAAATAGTCAGGCTGTGCATGTATTTGTCACTGCAAATAAAAGTGGCTTTTATTTTATTTTCACCCCACCGGGATCAGGGATGTAATCTCGCATAATATGCCTTTTCAAAACTATATATTTTTCATCTGTATCATTTATTAGGTTTTATAGCTATTAGGAGTGAATAGATAACTTTAGATACCTTTCTGCAGTTCAGACAATGCTGCTCCGCTTGTTTAGGACAGAAAAACAGGCAAGGACAAATCCTACGACAGAGGACAAATCCTACGACAGCTCCCGACCTGACGTGGGTTTTGTCCGGACGTGGGATCAACTTCAAGTTCATGGTGGGAATGATATATGTCAAACAAGGTGGGAATTCTGCTCTACGCATGTCCTACGTTCATTTTTGGGTGTACACCACGTTGATAAATGAGGGCCTATGAGCTTGTAGGTCTGATATTTTTTTTAAATTATGAAAATGTGGTGCGAATCAAAGCTGGGGTCCGCGGCATGAAATACTTTGAGCATCACTTATATAAGTTTTTTTTTTTTTTTTTTTTCTGAAAATCGAGAATCTAGCACCAGAAAGTATCTAGCTAGCTAGATAACTAGAATCTAGTCCTGACAAACTGGGCTAAACACAGATGTTATTAGTATTTTGTCATTTCAACTTTGCTCTGTTCAGAACCCTTTAAAAAAGTGCAATGTAATAAAATTCTTTAACGTCAAATATACGGGCAAAATGTCTTTATTTTTAGGATGAAGGAAACATACAGAATAATTATGGCCTATCTATACGATAGCAAATGCGTACCAAACAACACATACTGATGGCCAACAGAACAGATGCTAAATTCTCTCTTGGGTGAACATTCCATTGATATGATGCCAGAAAGGTGCTTCAGTAAAGAACGTCAAACGTCGACTTAACTTGACACACATTCCACTACTGTAAACACCTAGCAGCAGATAACAATGACCTTGAACATCCAGCATGCATTCAGCAACACTATTGCTTTAATCCAATTGGGTTACCCAGAAACAAAGATTCAGAAAACGTCTTGCATTCAACCACACATACTGCATTTCACACACCGTTTTCACAACTGCATGAATTTAAGTGTGTTTTGGATCAATAATGAGATTGCAGATAAGAGACAATGCCACTGAACATTTTAATTAAACGATTGGTTAAAAGAAAAAGTAAAAAATAAAAGCAGAGTTAAATCAAACGGGTGGTTAATAGGATTACACAACGTTAAAGCTTAATTATTGCTCGTCGCACGACTGCGACGCTCACAACTGATTATCGAGCCAACGGCGCCGTTCGCTTGCCAATAAGCCGATACAATCGTACAACACGGTATACATGGGATTCCACCAGGAATATATGTAAAGAAATGTAAATTTGGAAGGGACGAGAGGAGGGGTTTGCAGAGGGCTGGGAGTCTCTAAAAAGGACTTTAGGAGGTGCTTGCGAGGGCCTCTGACGTTAGTAGAGGTGTGCGGCGGCGGGGTGGGATGGGGGGCTCCGCAGGGGGGCCTGTGACGTTAGGAGAGGTTGGCGGAGGGGTGGGGGTCTCGGCGCATCATTCGGCCGGCGGCGGGCAGCATGGGGAAGTCTTCGGGAAGCACGGCGTGCTCTCTGCATGTCGGACACGTGCTCTGCTCTCTGAGCCACGCCTTAATGCACTGTTCAGACAGAGAGAGAGAGATTTAATGACTGTTCAGACAGAGAGAGAGAGATTTAATGACTGTTCAGACAGAGAGAGATTTAATGACTGTTCAGACAGAGAGAGAGAGATTTAATGACTGTTCAGACAGAGAGAGAGATTTAATGACTGTTCAGACAGAGAGAGAGAGATTTAATGACTGTTCAGACAGAAAGACAGAGAGAGAGAGAGAGAGAGAGAGAGAGAGAGAGGCTGTTCCTCACCTCTTTGTGGAAGCTGTGTCTGCAATCCAGCACACACACGTCACCTGCCGTCATCTCATCATGACAGATGATGCACGGATCGTCCACGTTCAGCTGGAATCACACACATTACAATTCAGTTGTTCCTCTTTCATACTACTGTACAATGCTTTTTTGTATGTATGTGCATTAGTGTAAGCGAGGGAATGTGAGTGATTGGTAGGTTAACATGGGCAGGCCTCGTAGCAAGCAACTCCAGGGCAGTGTTGTAGTGGTACTTTTAGAAGTGGGGGGACGCCTCTGAAAGGGGAATTCCCCCCCATTTTTTTTTCTTTTTCTGAGAGTGTACAAATGTGAACCAAATGGTTCACATTTGGTTCACATTTGTACACTCTCAGAAAAAAGGAAACTCATTAACATGGTGAAACACATCTTGATGATGCCATCAAGATGTATTTCACCATGCTAATGATTTTTTTTCAGACCCAAAAATATTTTAGATGTGAGAAGTGGGGGGACGCCGTCCCCCCACGTCCCCCCTCCACCACACCCCTGCTCCAGGGACACCTACAACAGAGCCAACTACCCAGCCTCACAAGGTTAGTAGAATATGCACGGAACTGCAATTCCGTCTGTACACAACACGCAAAAACCAGTGCATATTATACTAAAATAAATCTCTGCATATTATACTTTCTTTTGCGGTCTAGGCTAAAATTAGACATTGAATCAAGGTAGTTTCAACGTATATTCTACAGTATAAATAACAAGGTTCTACCGTATAAATAACATTTTAGACCATTGTCACCCAATCCTTTTAGATGGATTTTTAGACAACTAACCCCTTGAGCAAAAGTCGTCATTTAGACAAGAGTTCAGAAACACGGACTTGCTCAGATCCAGTTCCATTGCTGGTGCAGGACACAGAACGACAGTTCAAAACACCTTTATTGTCCTGAACATGACCAGGGGCGGATTGGCCATCTGGAGTACAGGGAGTTTTCCCGGTGGCCTGTGCCACCTAGGGCCTGGACAGTTTTTTGTTTTTGTTTTTGTTTTGTTTTTTGTCCAGGGCAGGCCAGGGTGCCAAACTAGTGTACTTGCACTGCTGAAGGCAGTGTTGCCAACTGCCAAGATCCAAAAATGCACTAGTGGCACTTCCAAAATGCACTAGAATGTGCTAGATGCTCGCCTGGAACATACAGATCAAAATGTCCATTAATCTTCTACATTCTCTAGTTGTGTAGACTAAGTTGGGCTAATTCACATGATGAATATTTTAACTCTTGAGGGTGTTTGCAGGTCCATTTGGTTTCATTTTTACGCTCTCAAAGAGTTACATCTGATTAACCAGTTGCCCCCCCCCCCCCCCCCAGGGTGGCCTGGCAAAGGCAAAATTGTCCCGGTGGGAAAATATGTGCCAATCCGCCCCTGAACATGAGCATGTAATGTTTGAAACGGGCACTCACAGCATGGGAGGGTCTGTTTCCTCCTCCCAGGGTCTGCCAGACTGGAACGGGAGCGGGTCCAGGAGCAGCCACGGGGGTCCCGCTGCGCTGGGGGGTGGACCTGTTGCTGCTGCCGCCGCCGCTGTTCACCTGCTCCTGGGAAACAGGAAACCAACACGTCGCACTCAAAGTAAACAACTTCCATTGAATTAGCCCCTTGCTAAATTCCAAACTAAAAAAAAAGCCAATCCAAATGGGTTAGCAACTTGCTGCTATATGCAGGTCAAACTTTCACTGTGTCATAGCGGTCTGTGCAATTGTTCAACAACAATTAAAATAACGCGAAATAACGTTGTCGGGAAAGTTAATTTAAACCAAGGGTTTTCAAAAGGTGGTCCCGGGACCACCAGTGGTCCTTGAGAGGGTTCCAGGTGGTCCCCAGATAAGTTTTTTTAACCAAATGTAATTCTTGAGAACATAAAAATGAAACCAAATGGACCCGCCAGGGTACATTTGGTTTCATTTTTACGTTTTTACACTCTCAAGAGTTAAAATATCCATCATGCAAATTAGTCCAAGTCTACACAACTAGAACATTAATGATCATGGACAGAAGCAAAATAAATCTTTAGTTTTGGGGTCTGTGGGTCTAAAAATATCCTCAATTGGTGGTCGGTGGTAGCCTGACTTCAGTCTAAATACTGAAGTGAAATGAAGTGCTCGTTTCACTTCAGTATTTAGACTGAAGTTGCTCTCTACCACAGCAGTTTCTGGGATGGGCGTGATCAAAGCAGCAGTCTTCACGGTGATTGGTTCATACCAACCCACATCAATATTGGGAAAGCAGACGACGTTGTCATTATTATGCTAATGCGTTAGCATTAGCATAATAATGACGTCGCTAACTAAACAAACACAGCCGACGAGCGTTACTAGCAGTAAAATATGTCGGATGATGATGTTTATAAAACCTAAAGCCTGACACTTCTTTAAAGAATAATAAAGTGAAACGAAGT
Organism: Benthosema pterotum; assembly: GCA_039105355.1. Lineage (NCBI taxonomy): Eukaryota > Metazoa > Chordata > Actinopteri > Myctophiformes > Myctophidae > Benthosema > Benthosema pterotum. The sequence continues at coordinate 46,097,404 of CM076975.1, read as the reverse complement.
GAGTGACAGGGCTGTTGGCCAATCAGGTGCTGGGCATGGATTTCCAACCGACAAACGGCCCCAAAGGCAACGAAGCCAGTCCTTGAATCACAAAGAAAAAATAAGGTAGTATTTTTACGGTGCTGATTCAGGGCTGAGCCAGGCTAGGTCGGTGGCTCAAATGCTGAATAAAATGGTGGGCCCTGGGATGAAAAAGGTTGAAAACTCCTGTTTTAAACGACTCCCATGTCTGGTTTCCATAGAGCCCCTACGTACCACGTAGGGAGGGACCCCCAGGGACGTCCGTTCCTGGTGGTCCAGGATGATCTGGGTCACTCCGCTGGCCACATCCTGGAAGGCCATGCTGTTCAGCTGCCTCTTGTCAGGCGTCATCACACGGAACTCCTGGAGGAACTTTATCAAGTCCAGCCTGGGAAAACAACACGCAAATTATTAACACACTAAAAGAAAAGAGCTGCAACTGACCATTATTATGTCGTCATTGTCGATTTAACACTCTGGTGATGATATGATATCACCCACACTGTTTGGACTTACAGCAAGGACTATTAAAGGTAGGGTAAGTGATTTGAAATTCATGGTGTAGTACCAGCCTATTGCACTAGGGGCGCCTAACAGTAGCTACACTATGTGAACCTGCTGCTCGATCCTGATTGGAGGAGAATTCGCCACCACCTGGGGAACTTTTATTAGCTCCTCTGCTAACGTGGGGGAGGGGGAAACTCCATATATGGTTTCCACACCTTATAATAGAGCATTTTAACAGAAAAAAAAAAAAGAAATTGTGGGTGATATCTGACAAAAGTGAAATCACTTCCCCTACCTTTAAGTCTTTGACAGATTAGCAGAAATGCTAGGCTCGCTCCTGTGTGGTATAGTAAAAATAATTTATACAAAATCCTACGTTGTGAATTTGTGCAAATGAATGATATCCAAAGACAGCTTAAGGTGTCTACTTTAAGGGAAACATGAGATGAGTTGATAATGTATTTCAATTTTTTTAATACATTTGAGAAAGCCTGTATTTTCACATTTCACTGTTTCCAGGGCTCATTAGGAAATAAATGCATTTAAAGTTATATCATTTATCAATTATAGTTAAGCAGGGCTTGACACTAACACATTGCCCGGGGCAAGTAAAAAAAATGGTCGGGCAATTGTGCGACTTAGTTAGTGGTCATTGCGCTCTGCCCTTGCGTCTTTAACTGCTTTCTAGCTACAGTATCTCTCCCATCTTTCTCCCAGGTCCATTTGGTTCCAAAATATCATTTTGCTGGCATCACAGACCCCTGAGTCTGTGACCACTGTGGAAACCACTGATTTACAAGTTGAATATTTACTGTAGCTGATTGTGACTTTAACAAAACAGTCTTCGACTGCGAAAGGAAGACTGTTTAAAGCAGTGGAAAGTAAACTTAAATGCAAAATGTACGATATATATTTTGGCGGGCAAGTGACCATGACTTGAGGGCAAGTAGAACCTGACTTGCACTTGCCCGATGGGCAAGTGCCTCGGAGATCTTAGTGTCAACCCCTGTTAAGTAAAGCATGCAAGGTGTTTTCTGGGTTTTGTAGTCACGTCAACACCTAAAATACCTTATGAGATGTTTGCCAGCAAGTTAAACAATGTACAACACAAAAAAAGTACAACACACATTTTCGAGTGATGAGCAGATAGAAAAATAAACAATCACGCCAAAACTCGCGGAAGTTCTGTTAGCGTTAAAACGATCCCAGCACTGACGGTAGTAGTCAGATTGGCTACAAAGCGAAGTGTTCAATAAATACATGTCATAGTACACTATGTGATGTACAGTTAAGTGTGGACATGGTGTTTCACCTGGTGTAGTCGGGGAACACACTGGACAGGTGCTCCAGAACGCGCTCAAACACAGTGGGGGGTTGCTGAGCCTCCAGGGTCTTGGTCTGGGTCTTGGTTTTGGCTCCCAGCGGTGGAGAGGAGGCAGCGCCTGCGGCCGCCATCCCCTCAGGGTGGGCGTGTGGGTGCGGGGCCTGGTGTCCAGGGGGTCCCGCGGGTCCCCGCGCCGCCTGGGGCCCATCGTAGGGGCTCTGGGACGGAGGGCTCTGCGGCAGCTGGTGTAATGTGATTGGCTGGAAATGTAGTTAACAGATGTGATTAAAAAGGTTTGCTGTGAAAAGGATTTTCAAGCTGGTAACGTCTCAGCGGCTTAACTCAGAGGTTTTCAAACAGTACCCGGTAGTGATGCGCGGGCCGGCTTTTTTTCACAACCCGCCCCAGTCTGCCCCGCCAATTGTGCCAGCCCGTCCGCAGCAGCCCGCCCCGCAAAATTTTAATCAACGGCCCGCCCCAGCCCGCAGCCCGCAATTAAAGAAAAATGATATAATGATTGGCGCATGTTCTTGTGAGTACCCCAAGCTTTAAAATACTATAGCAGCTATATAAATTATATTGTCATGGGCTGAATAAACAAGCATGTTGTTCAGAATGGTTCTGTAATGACAGCAAAATCGACAGTCTTGGCTCTAAATAGTCTTTCTAAGACGCATGGAAAATAAATAAAAGGCGGCTGTCGGTGATGGATCAAAAATGATAAAACAGAATAGCCTATAGGCCTATAGCACAAAACAAATTAAACTCTTTTAATCAAAACAACCAGATCGCCACGCATTGCCACAGCATGTGAAGGGTCACTCTCGTGTCGTGCGTAACAGCCGAGAACGCACATACGAAACCATACGGCTTAATACTCTACTGTGCGTCCAAGCCAGTCTCCTTTGCGACGGCCGGCTGCGCTGTGCAGAAAAAGAATGGAATCAAGGGCTCCAGGATTTAATCTATTTCTACGCGCTTCAAGTTCAAGCACACGACCAGCTGAGCTGAATGCGCGCTCGCTAGATGCTGGAATGCACAACATGCATCTAGCAAGCAGAGAGAGGAGCTGCGGGAATGTAAAGCGGTGAGGATGGCGTTATCCTGGCACTGTTCCACGGTGAAGTGAGGCTGTAGGTAATGCTGTACTAGGTCTGGTGTGTCCCACTCCATGAACATTCTCCGTCTTCTCAATGCAAGTTCTGGTAGTAAAAACAACTGCCCGTCATCACTAATTACCTGTCAAATTAGGCTCATATTTTCGTCTATTTCAGGGGTTTTCAACAGGTGGTCTGAGGACCACCACTGAGAGGGTACTAAAAACAAAACGAGAGCATGTGATTTCTTTGTTTTATTTTTTGCATGTGCAGCGGGGTCAGCCCGCCCCGCCCGCGGTGTGATAATTACTTAAAAATCATGAACCCGTCCGCCCGCGGGTCCGCGGGACCCGCCGGGTTTGGGCCGGCCCGCGCATCACTAGTACCCGGGTACCACCAGTGGTCCCTGAGAGGATTCCAGGAGGTCCTCAACTAAATGACGGACAGTTGGTAACCACATGGACCCTTATAGGTCTGTAACTCTTGAGAGCGTAAAATAAAATCAAATGGACCCTTACGGGTCCATTTGTTTATATAATCAATAATCGTGAGAAACTATGTTTACGTGGGGGGACAGGTAAAAACTTCAACGATTAGCTGACAAAGCGATTAAACGATTACTAAAATAGTTGACAACTAATTAAATAAACGATTCGATTATGGTGAATTGTTGCTGCCCTGGTCAAGACATTTAGTAGTGTACAAGTACACACCATAAGGCTACATAACCTTTGGCTGTACTTGGTATAGTAAACAGTACAGGTGTCCGATCAATCGATCTCTTACCGGTACGACTGGTGTCTGTGGAGCACTGGGGACACTGATGGAAGGCAGAGATCCCAGCCTGATGCCCTTCTTCACCTGGTCCATCTGCACCTGGGAGACACTGATGGAAGGCAAGAGATGGAAGTCTACTACACTAACTACAAACACACTAGAATCTAGTTGTGTCATCTACAATATGGGTTAATATACTTGATATAACATTTTCGTAGCAGCAACTTCATGAATTCCATGTTCATTTTTTTTCCTCCCTCTAAGCCTGAAGCCAAAAAGTCACAGATTTACAAGCTCACGGTGACAGTATGTCTTCAAAATGATCAGATCTCCTACAGGGACTTATGCCTGCCGTGATAAATGCTAAGGTAGTGTCTAGCAGTGAGTGAAGGATGCTAGAGTGTCAGTACCTCGACGTTGGAGATTTTCTCCTCAGCCTCTTGAACACAGGCTCTCCAGCTGGCTCTCGGAGCGCTCAATACTTGAGGAGGGAACCTGGAAATGACACAGAGCCTTCCTGTTACCCAAAATGTAGTAGCTATAGTGTTACACAAACAAAACAGGACCTTCAACAAGTCTTCAAGCCTAGTTTTTGTCCAGTCCCTGGACCAGTGTTGGGCAGTAACTAATTTTAGATTACATATTACTGTAATATTATTACTTTTGCTCCAAAAAGTAAAGTAACGAGAGCAAAAATGGGTAATAAGTAACGCATTACTTTGCAAGTAACGCCAAGTTACTTTTTTAAAATGAGCTTGTTGTTGCACGTAAAAATAGAACAGATTTACAAGCTATCGACAGGTACTGTAACAGAGATGCACTAGATTGTAGATCCAGTCCACACACTGCATCCTGCGCACAGTTATGTACACTACAAATCGCTTGCTGCTTTATTTTGTATTTTATTTTTAAATACAAGACCTCAACTGTCTTTGAAAACAATTGTGAAAAAGTTTAAAAAGTCAAAGAGACAGATTTTGTTGGCTTTGTTTCCAGGTGCAGTTTGTGGGATTGGAGACTATTATTCCAATAAATTGGATTCAGTTCTGAAAAGAGCTCGCTAAACAGATTATTTTGTACATCTCTATTTTTTCAAAGGCGGTGTTGAGAACTTGGGAAAGTAATAACGTAATATGTAATATATTACTCTTCAATTCCAGTAATAAGTAAAGTAATGATATTACTTTGTCTAAGGGGTAATGAGTAAAGTAAAGAAGTTACTTTCCAAAGTAATATTGACCAACACTGCCCTGGACCTACCTGGGCGCCACCTCCTCCAGTTTGGCCAGGATAGCTTTGGCATCTGACCTGGACCTGTAGAGGTCATGTAAGGCCTGGTCCCGTTGGTTCTCCAAGTTAGACAGCTGCAGGGCAAAAACACAGGGACAGTTTAGGTTTCACGCCGTGTGTGCGTGTGTGTCTGTGTGTGTGTGTGTGTGTGTGTGTGTGTCTCTGTCTGTATGTGTGTGGGTGCGTGCGCGTAACCCAGCGGCCGGGGACCCCCAGCAGCTTTAGTTCAACTTAACCCATTGTGTCCTGACCCTCGATTCGAGTTTCTGACACCAGATTATAGAGTACCGGTAGTTCCTTACACCAGATAATAGCTGCAGAACATTCTAGATATGTAAGGAGCGAGCAGAACGCGACCTGGCTAACTCTAATACAAAGAGACTGTGGGACTCTATTAGGAGGATGACAAACATGAACTCGGAGAGGAAACCACTAGCCGCTACTGATGAGAACGCTAAAGCTAATGAACTCAATCACTTTTTTATGAGATTTGAACATGACACCTATCGAGAATGCTGTAATGTGGTAAATGAGCTGAATGATGATGTTAACAATAGGGTGGTGCTGGACCTGGAGACGGTTAGTAGAGTGTTTAAGAGCATTAAGACTAACAAGGCAACTGGGCCAGATGGGATACAGGCCTCCCTTTTAAAAACCTGTGCTGATGAATTAGCACCAGTATGGCACAAACTTTTCCAACTGTCATTAGATTTACACACAGTACCAGAGCTATGGAAAAAGTCCATTATTGTCCCAGTCCCGAAAAAAACATGCATCACAGGGAATAATGACTATAGGCCGGTGGCCATTACATCAAATGTGGTCAAGTCACTAGAAAGGATTCTCTCTGAGATACTTAGGAAGAATGTAGAACCCCGTTTAGATCAATTCCAGTTTGCTTATTCCAGGAAGCGTAGTACTGGTGATGCAATTGCTACAGTAGCGCATTACATCTTAAAACATCTCGAGAGCAATGGGGCATACGCCAGGCTGCTTTTTATTGATTTTAGCTCTGCCTTTAATTCGATCCACCAAGATATTCTGCTACGCAAGCTAGTCCAGCTCGGTACGAACCCTTGGTTGATAAAGTGGTACTTTTCGTTTCTCTCGAAGAGACCACAGCGAGTAAGATTTAATAGTGTCCTTTCAGAAGAGACATATAGCAGCACAGGAGTTCCACAAGGTACCGTGAGTTCCTCACTCCTGTTTACCCTGTATACTAACGACTGTGTCAGCTCATACTCTAATCAATATGTGATCAAGTTTTCGGATGACACCGTTCTACTCAGTTTACTCACGAGCAAATCTAACATCCTTAGCCATACATCTGGAGTGGATAGATTTGTGGAATGGTGTGATCAAAATCATGTAATGATCAACACTGACAAAACAGAGGAGATCATTGTTGATCCAAGGTCTGTGGGAGACCATACTATGATCAAGGTGCATGATGTTAACATCAAACAGGTCTACTCCTATAAGTATCTGGGAGTACTAATTGATCAAGATATGAGCTGGCACACACATGTTGAATCATGCTGTTCGAAAATACACCAGAGGTTACACTTTCTTCGCAGACTGAGGCTGTTTGGTGTTAGTGTGAACATTATGCTAATTTTTTATAGGGCTAGCATAGAATCTATACTGAGATATGGTATCTCGAGTTGGTATGGAAATCTGACTGTGAAATACAAAGCTCAAATAGAAAGAATTGTAAAAACGGCTGGGAAGATCATGGGCCTATCTTCTCCCCCTGTGTCCCTCCAAGCCATTTTTGAGCAGACGGTAATAAGGCAAGCTAAGAATGTAACCTCTGACCCCTCACATGTTCTTTACTCAGAATATGAACTAATGAGATCAGGTAGAAGGTATAGGACACCACAGTGCAGACACAACCGTTTTAAACACTCATTTGTACCTCTTTCTATAAAACTGTTAAATAGGTAGTCATTTCCCTTACATAGGGGTAAGCACTTAGGGTGTATATGTTATGTGTTCTTGTGTTGTCTGCTGGTTTGTTTTTTGTCTATTGTATGCATATGTATGCAGCTGTGGTCCTGTCTCCAAGACAAATTTCTCCCTCGGGAGACAAATAAAACTTGAACTTGAACTTGAACTAGATTTTGACGCTAGATTCTACTGTAGCTTCCGACATAAGATTCTAGTTATTGACACTAAATTATAGTTTCTGATGCTAGGATCTACTTTTTGACACTAGAATCTAGTTTCTGGCCCTAGAATCGAGTTTTTGACACAAGATTTTATAGTTTTTGACACTATATTCTATTTTTTACTGAAAAATCTGTGTTCCTGTGTCAGTGATGCTAACATATTTCATGCCAAGGACCACCATATTTGGCTGCAGACCCACCATCTGAAAACATGTTGTTCTAGGGATCCCCCAGATGCAAAAATTCGAGTTAAAAATGTTATAAAATAACACACTCAGAGATTTGCAGCACATTTTCACATTTTTTCAAAAATAGCAGAACAACAAGCTCATGTCGCGCCACTCGGTGGCGCGACATGAGCTTGTTGATCTGCTATTTTTCAATAGCTAAAACACCAAGGAGCAGAGAAGCAGACCTGAGCAGCCTGGGACCTCCTGTTGGCTTTGGCACACAGCTCCTTGCATCTCCTGATCTCGTCCTCCAGGCTCATCTTCTCAGCTGCTGATTGGTTACTGTGGAGACAACAGAACATGAGGCCCAATTTACATCCGGCCCCTGATATCGGATCCGTACCACATTCAGATCGGCATAAATAAGTCTAAACGCAAACAGATCACGTGGAATCTGACTTTTTACAAATGCGACTCCAGCCGCATACAGATGTGGTTGTTGCCTCGGACTGTGAACGCGGACGGGGCCAAAAGATCAGTTTTGAAAAAATAAAAGCAGATTGTAATCTGATGTGAGTGGGTACCAATCATTTTCTGTATAATATTTTGATCGCCACAGCAAGCTGTTGCAAACATTTCTGGACAAACATAATCGACCCAAATAACTAGTGGACATTCTTTTTACATTTTACTTTTTTTTTGTGCCATGGCTGTCCTCATCAGCACAGCGTTTCCCAACCCACTGTACCTACACTCACCTCAGCTCCAAGAATCTCTCCAGCTGCCTGTCGTAACTGAGCATCTTCTCCTTGGTGCTTTTGCTAATGCTGTGTGACACACAAAGAGATTCGAATCCGGTTAAAACATTCACAAAAAACACATGGTTTCAGGGACTGTTCTGTTCAGCGGGTGAAATATATAATCTGGGATGACAGGCCAATGGGTAGAGTCGACTATAGGGATGTCCAGATACTGCATCGGTATCGGGAAAAGTATCAGATGATCGGCCCTTTTTGTCATATCGGTATCCACAATACTGTATCAGTACCAGAAAAGTATCAGTATTGGCCCTAGTTTGTCATCAGACCATTCAGTATTGGTGAATATACCAGTCTAACCAGTGATCAGACACAGGGGTAAGGGGTTGACACTATGGTGAATATACCAGTCTAACCAGTGATCAGACACAGGGGTAAGGGGTTGACACTATGGTGAATATACCAGTCTAACCAGTGATCAGACACAGGGGTAAGGGGTTGACACTATGGTGAATATACCAGTCTAACCAGTGATCAGACACAGGGGTAAGGGGTTGACACTATGGTGAATATACCAGTCTAACCAGCGATCAGACACAGGGGTAAGGGGTTGACACTATGGTGAATATACCAGTCTAACCAGTGATCAGACACAGGGGTAAGGGGTTGACACTATGGTGAATATACCAGTCTAACCAGCGATCAGACACAGGGGTAAGGGGTTGACACTATGGTGAATATACCAGTCTAACCAGCGATCAGACACAGGGGTAAGGGGTTGACACTATGGCAGGTAAATAAATGTTGTGGAATTTGCTTTGGAGTTGCCCAAGTGCACATTTGAGTGAGGAGTCTATTCTAGTCTGCTATATCATTCTGCTATTTGATGGACTTCATATAAGATATTTTTCTCTGAACAACTTAATTGAGTTTTAATGCATTTGCAAAATGTATCTGATCGGGAAAATGATCGGGATTGCATCTGGAGCAAAAAAAAAGTGATCGGATTGGGAAATATCGGGATCGGCAGATACTCAAACTCAATTGATCGGGATCGGATCGGGAGCAAAAAAAAAAAAAAAAAAAAAAAAAAAACCATAATCGGGACAACCTTAATAGAGCACTTTACCAAAAAAAAAAAAAAAAGGTTTCCAATTCAATGTATTTCTGTCAGTTTTGTCTCACCTCTCCTGCGCCTCGCCCAGTGCTTTGATGTCCATCTTCAGAGCCTTGAGCGTCTCCTGGTTCTCCTTCTTCTCCCGCTGGTCCCGTTTAACCTCGTCCTCCAGTTTCTGCTGGAACAGCGCCAGCTCCTTGTTCATCACCTGCACACAGGAAGACAAGAAGACACAGTGTGTTAGCGTGTGGCCTGTAGTACCTCTGGGTAACCACTGGGTGGCTACACACTGCCACCCATGACTGTAGCTAATGCCAGACAGTGTTGGGAATATTACTTTACCTTGTTAATATATTACTTATTAATTATTACCATCATCATTTTAAAGCAATATATTATATTACAGTATTACTGTCTGAGCAAGTGTAATATATTAACATTACTATTACATATTACTTTTTACAAAATATATAATTAAATATTTAGTATCACTATTAATCAAATATTGTGTAGACCAGTGGCATGCTTACAATAAAGCTTGGCTTTTCTGGTCAAATCCACTTGAAATCAACTTGAAAAAACGTCACTCCTTAACACAGGAGTTAAATGTATTCCTTGAATTCATGGAAGCCAGTAAATAAGTTGATGACAAATGATAGAAAATAAGTAATAAGTAATTATTTAACTTCTGCAGTTGTCAAGATAATTTCACAAGAACACTTGCAACGAGACTGATCGACAGAAAGTAATATTGAAAGTAATGCAGTAATGCAGAAAGAAAAGTATAATATATTAGATTGTTTTTGTTTAGTAATATATTTATATTACAAGTTACTGCATTTTGGTAATATATTATGTAATATACAGTATTAAGTTACGTAGTGCACATGTCCCAACACTGATGCCAGAGAGGTTTACGATAAACAGCCGAAAATGGCGCTGCGTGTCAGATTGTTTGGAGATACCGCGTGTGGAAAATGTTGCTTTTAATGGAGGTCAACCGAGCTGCTTTTACGATTTGTAGAAAGCAAGCAGCGGGAAAGTTTAACAGTTAAAAACATTGTTCAGAAAAACAAAAATGTTCATCGCCTACCGCTTTTCGCTGAAAACTAAGCTATGATGACTAAAAACATACAATTCCGTCAAATAAAAACTAAACTAAATATCTCGGGTGGGATTGTTGCACTTTAAAAAAAAAATCAGAGTCTACAGCTCCCCAATGCCAGTAAAAAACATACTTTATTTCCATTTCTGCTAAGCAGCGAGTAATATAGGCTTTGGTGAACTCTACTAGGGCAAAGCCGACAACATAGACGCACCGGGGTGAGAGTGTCCCATCCACAGTGATGGGCAGTAACTTGGTGCAAGTAGCTGAGCTACATAGCTTAACCACATTTTCCCATAGCTTGTAGTGTCGCTTACTACAATTTTCTGGGGATAGCTTGAAAATGGGTGGAATTCAAAAATGTAGTAAGCTACACTACAAGCTATCCCCAGACAATTGTAGTATGCTACACTACAAGTTATCCCCAGAAAATTGTTGTCTGCTACACTACAAGTTATCCCCAGACAATTGTAGTATGCTACACTACAAGTTATCCCCAGAAAATTGTTGTCTGCTACACTACAAGTTATCCCCAGAAAATTGTAGTATGCTACACTACAAGTTATCCCCAGAAAATTGTAGTATGCTACACTACAAGTTATCCCCAGAAAATTGTAGTATGCTACACTACAAGTTATCCCCAGAAAATTGTAGTATGCTACACTACAAGTTATCCCCAGAAAATTGTAGTAAGCTACACTACAAGTTATCCCCAGAAAATTGTAGTAAGCTAAACTACAAGCTATCCCCAGGAAATAGTCGCTTGTATTGTAGCTTAGCTACATTTTTTGCAAGAGTAACAAGTAGTGCAGCTTACTACATTTTCCCAGTAACGGCAGGTTGGGTAGTTACCTGTGTGTGTTCACTCATCTCGGCGTACTCGTCTTTCAGGATGGCGAGGACGGCTCCGCGCCTGGCGTTCATCCGGTCCTGGTTGTTCTTCATGGCATGGATGTTTCTCTCCAGCTCCCTCAGGCTCCTCTGCATCTTATTGATCTCTCCCTGGACCAAAGCACAGCAGACCAGATTCACACATCCGCTGCAGGCGCATCTTCGTCGTTCGCTCCCCATTGCCACGGCTCAAGCCGGTGAAATCGGTAAAAACCCTTATTTTGAAACGCCAGATCGCCTAAACAGGAGGGGGGGTGCCGTCATGCTTATTTCTGGTGTCTTGACTAACTTGTCCTCTGACGATCTGAGCAAAAAGTTCCGGGTCAAAAGTCAGGAAGTGATGTGTAGCCCTAGTTGATTGAATGGGTGCGAATGGGACAAACAAAACAAGTTGTCGCGGCAATTCTGCTCCAAATGAAAGTCAGCAACGGGATCATTATCAGACGATGCGCTCGGACTAAAAGTTGGATTAAAGAATAAAATCTACATTTCGTGGTTATCTGCGCCTTCGTCGTTACCGGCACACGGGAGCGAGCATGACACGCACACGAACCGCGACTTCGGCAGTCCTTGAGTTAACACGGTTGGACATCTTGCCAGAGTTGGTGAAATGCTAACCTGGCACAGGTGTACCGATGATACTAAAATGAAGGGCCCTATTCCCATAGACATAAAGTTAGATGTCTCTCGCCGCACTGCTGGCCAATGGGGAGTGACGTCGTTACGTGGCGGCCATCTTGTGACAGGAGAGCATAACATTGTGTCTATGAGCATATATTTTTTAAATGACGATAACTCGCTTATTTTTATTTTTCAAACTGATTGGTTTGTTGTAAACGTCAGATGGGCGCATACATGGAGCCATTATATGATGTTTTAGGGGAAAAAAGCAAAAATCATAGCCATGTCTGGTCAAATGCAGGAATAAGGGCGTGGTTATTTTGCAAATGTCAGATTTTTTGGCACCAAAATGTGCCAAACACCTCCAAGCCGACCCTCAAAATAACGATTTTCTCCATGGCTCCATTGTGTAATAACAATCTGCCATGTGTGCATCCTCGGGTGGTGAAAATAGCCGCTCTACATGAGAAAACAGCATTCTCATCAGGGGAGGGGGGGGCAAATATCCTACGAGTAGGGCAACCAAATGGTCACACTGTGACACTTGGTTTGGCAATGTAAACGTCTGATTTTTCATGCCAACTCTGTCTGAAATGGCCCTGTACGGGTGTGTAAATCTGTACAAATGTAACCAAATGGACCTGCAGGTGTCTGCTGCTGGACAATCGCTAACAAAAACATACATATTTGGATGTTTAGGGGGAACAAAAGTCATCTACAAGTTCACATTGTAGCTCAGGATACAACAAATAAATACATTACGTCCATTTTGAATACATGCCTTTCAAAAGTAACAGTGTAATTCTCGTTCTACATACTGCTAATTTTTTATAATGCAGTATGAATAAATAAATGCATATCTTATAGTGGTATTGTTACTTTCTCCTAAGAGAAAGCATTTGATTTGTATTAAGAAGAATTACAACCAGGATTACATGTGAACTCACGTTATTCACAACTTCAAAAGGCTCCAGTTTTTCTGTATTGACCGCTACTGCCCTCTTAACCTATAAGACAAAAAATAGACAGAAGCAAAGTCATTAGAGTCACTGTTGGACTGAAACAGTCATCTATAACCGTTGTTTTTTAATGGCCACAGAGAATTAACTATTAAGTCGCGGAATGCCGCAGAATCAATAATTGCTCTCCGACTTGACTTTTCCCGCAGATTCCTGCAGGAACTAGTTAAAGGTAAAAACAAAACATTACACACTCTGATTTTTTTTGTGGTTGGCTGGATTAAGAATGAGATCTTTCAGAATGGGAGCTGTACTGTAGACCTGCGCAGTGACATCACCGCCCCTGTTCCAGAAATGGATTCCTCATTCATTTTTCCTCATAGACTTTTCGAAAACAATTTACGGTATATAAAGATGATTACGCCGCGGACAAAGCCAACTCGAGTCGTGACGAATCATGATGACACACACAAACTTTTGGGACAATCAAATCATTTCTAAGATGAAAAACGAAACAAAAAGTCTTGTATCATGCCGTTTTCTACTTCTTCCTAATTATATATTATATGACGATATTGTGTTTGTTGTCATGATTTGTCACGACCTGAGTTGGCTTTGGCCGCGGCGCAATCGTGTTTTTATTAACCATTTTCGAAAAGTCTATGAGGCAAATGAATGAGGAATCCACTAGTGGAACAGGGCTGGTGACGTCACTGCGCAGGTCTATACGCTGGCAAGGTCTACCAAAAAACAAACAAACAGCATCTGTAGAACTCTTGTCACGCCCACCCACGGGCGTAGATACGTGGGGAAAAGGGGGACAATTGTAGGATGGCCCAAAGTCAGGCGGGCCCACTGAACGCTTGCATTAATAAGGTTTTATTTGTATTGATTATATTATGAAAAAATATTTTATCTCAAAGTGCACCAGATTTAAGCATTTTAAAAAGGGGAATTCCACCCATTTTCAAGATTCTAATATGTCATTAGTATAACCTAGAGGTGCTGTATGGGTGGACATGATGAAAACGTCTCCCCCCATTCTGTGTTTCCTGGAAATGGAGGTCTGAAGAAAAACCACAAAAACATGATGAAACACATCTTGATGGCATCATCAAGATGTATGTCATCATGGTAATGGAATTCTATAGACACTTCTTCTTTTTTTTCTGAGAGCGTACAAATGGAACCAAATGAACCCGTTAGGGTTCATTTGGTTCCATTTGCACGCTCTCAGAAAAAAAAATTGAAAATGGGTGAAATTCCCCATTGACGCCGCCGGGAAAGGGGGGCCCCCATGTGGAAAAGCTTTGCAGAGGGCCCAGAATTGCTAGCTACGCCCCTGCGCCGACCCACCTGTTCGACAGACTGTTTCCTAGCCAGGTTCTCTGCTCCAGCGGCAGGCGTCCTGGAAGCGCTCTCCCCCATGGGGAGCGCGTGTCCTTCGGAGGCGGCGCCGCCGCCGCTGCCATCGTCATCTTCCATGTGACTGGTGTACAGGTCCAGGTCGCGGTCCAGGTCGCTGGTGCAGAAGAGCTGAGGCTCGGCGGCGCAGTAGGAGGCGGCCAGGTCGCGACCCTCGCCGCTCACCAGCGGAGAGAGGACGCCGTTGTACAGGTAGGGACTGGGGAGGCTGGGGAGGACGGCAGGTTGTTACGGTTACAAAAAATAATAATAAAATAAATAAAATAATAAAATGGTAGGAAAAGACTAGACTAAATCATTTTTTTGACATTTCGTTGACTAAGACCAGATAAAAAAAAAAAAAATCAGAAGACTAAATGGGACTAAAAGACTAAATATGTCTTATTGAAAAGACAGAGGGCTCCATTTTCGTTACATGCTAAACCCCTTATCCCAAACCCCTTATTTCGTTTTTACTATTTGACTATATGTCAATCTATTAACATGTTGTGAGCTTATACACTGGTCATTTGAACTACTGAAAAATGTTTTTTATATAGTTTAAAAAGGCAAAGAAGTCAAAGGTAGGATAAGTGATTTTAAATTCATGGTGTAGTACCAGCCTGGTGCACTAGGGGCGCCCAAGAGTAGCTACACTATGAGAACCTGCTGCTCCATCTGCCGATTGGAGGAGAATTCACCCTCCACCTGGGGAACTTTTATTAGCTCCTCTGCTAACGTGGGGGAGGGGGAAACTCCATATATGGTCTGCAGACCTTATAATAGAGCATTTTAACAGAAAAACATTTTTTTGGGTGATATCTGACAAAAGTGAAATCACTTCCCCTACCTTTAAGGGATAAGGGGAGCGCTAAGTGTAAATCAAAATATCCTCAAAACAACAACACTAGTAAAAGCATTCCAACCTTGGTATGAAGTCAGCGGAGGCGGAGGAGGCAGAGGGAGGGTATGGTTCTATGACGTCCAGGTCGTCCAGGCCTCCCAGTCTGTCCGGCAGGACGGCGGCAGCGTGCGTGGTCAGCCCCACGCTATGCTGCCCCACCGCCACGAAGCGCAGGGACTCCAGCAGGAAGGGACGCAGGCCGCCGCACGCCACGATCTGCTGCCGTGCCACCGCGGGGAAGTAGCTCAGCTCACCCACCAGCAGGGGGTCCTCGGCCGACAGGGGGCCATGCTCCTCCAGGATCTGGGCAAAGTAGCTGGAGGAGGAGGAGAGAGACACCAGGGGAAAAACATGTTAAAGCTACTATGTCATTTTATGGCCAAAATAATAGTTACATCATTTTTTACCATTATTGTTAATATATTTCACTAAAAAATATATAGTCTACTCAGTCTCATGTGAACCCACCAGCAGTGTTGCCAAAATCCAAAATGCACTAGTGGCACTTCCAAAATGCACTAGATTGCGCTAGAGCAGTGGGTTTTCAACCATTTTCCATAGCAGGGCCCACTATTTATTCTGCATTTTAGCCACAGAGGACGACCATTTGATGAGTTTAGTCTCTCGGACTAATTTAGGGGAAATAACTGGCAAAACGTTGGTCAAAATAATAATTCTTCTACATTTTCTAAACATCGTGAAATGAAACCAAATGGACCCGTTTTATTTTACGCTCTCAAGAGTTACAGATCTATAAGGGTCCATTTGGTTACCAATGGTTCTTTCTAGGAAGGAAGGAGGACTATATCACAGGAGGAAAAATGGTGAAAAACGAGGAAGCAGAAATATTATACATCTATTCTCTTTAGAGAGAGAGGGCTCGTGTTCGTACTCACTCATACAAACTCTCTTTAGTGGGGTCGGGGTTGTTGTCTAGAATGTTCTTATAGCGGAAGTTGCTACCAGCGCCACTGTACTGCTCCTCAAAGTCAGCCACTTGCTCTCGAAGGTGATTCGGCACGCTGAACGGTTCATTCTGATTAAGGAATAATCTGTCGACACAAAGATTTAGCAGTTAGAACAATGATCCACATAGAGAGAACCAGGGCTGCAACTAACCATTATTTTCACCCTTTGTGTACTGAACACGTTTTGGTGTTTTAGCTGTTGAAAAATAGCAGATCTGCAAGCTCATATCGCGCCACTGAGTGGCGCGATATGAGCTTGTAGTTCTGCTATTTTTGAAAAATTGTGAAAATGTGGTGCAAATCTTATCTTAATGAATGCATTATTTCGGAAGCCAACATTTTTAACTCAAATCTTTGCTTCTGGGGGATCCCTAGAATAACATGTTTTTAGATGAGGTTCTGTAGCTAAATAATAGATATTTCTGGGGGGTCCTTCCTATGAAATATGTCAAGCATCACTGACACAGAAAGAGATTTTCCCAGAAAAACTAGAATCTCACACCAGGGACTAGAATTTAGTGTCACAAACTAGAATTTAGTGTCATGGACAAGGATCTAGTGTCAGGAACTATAATTTAGTGTCAGAAACTGGAATCTAACTTCAGAAACTACAGTCTACTGAGAGGAACTAGAATGTGCCGTGAGGGACCAGAATCTGGCATGAGGAACTAGAATCTAGCATCAGAAACTCGAATCTGATCAGGACACAATGGGTTAATAATAGATTCATCGATAACTGATTCATCAGATTATGATTATTAATTAGCGATCACTTTAAAAAGGAGGATTCCACCCATGTTCATGTTTCCTGTAAAATAAATGTGACCCTAATTTGGTTCCATTTGTACACCCTCAGAAAAAAAGTTGATTATGTTATCAAGTTGTGTTTCACCATGTTTTTTTTCCAGACCTCAGCTTTCTAGGAAACAGAATGGGGGAACTTTTTAAATCATGTCCACACAACATCACTAAGATGTATTAATTAAGGGCAGTAAAATGTTTAAAATGGTTGGAATTTGTTACACTCGATATCTATGGTTAAGTGGGAAACGGGTAAAAACTTCAGTGATTAGCTGACGAACCAATTACTAAAATAGGTGACAACTAGTTGAATAATTGATTCGATTAGGATTCATTGATTAAACGTTGCAGCCCTGGTAGTGAGGATGAATTCATACTTTGAGCGACACAAAGTGCGACCGATCTCACTGGTTAAGACGATTAACTTACAAAGAATCGTCTTCATCCAGAAAGTCTTGTTCACGCTCCTCTCTTTGAGTACCTCCTCTCATGCCAGACTGGGACAAGATGATAATAGGCTGAAGAGAAGGGCGACAGGAGCAACGTTCAGCATCATGTTGAACTCTTTGGCAGGTTAGCAGAAAAATAACCGTCTTTGTTCCGGCTTCTTGATGATGCAAGTGTTTGAGCGAGAGCACAGAATTTCACACTTGCAAAAAAACAACAACCTTTTCTCACCTTTGTCTCTTTCTGTTTCTTTTTGCGGCTTTTGTTCTTGGCTTTAATAGGAGAGTTCTGAAAGCAGATGACATGTGCATGAGTTCTGCATCATCATATAGTGACAAATAGGTCAGTGAGCCCAGCTTGAAGTGAATGGGTTGGGTGGGTTGGTGGTAATAGTAGCTTAAATTCAAAGCACTTTGGCTTGATCGGAATTTGAAGCATTATTTGCAACAGGTGTGAGATTTTTTTTTTTTTAATTGAATGGAAGTCAGTGGCGGTAGAAATCGGGCTCAAACCCAAATATGGTGTGCCGTTATTAAGAGCCTATGAATACTCAAATAAGACATAGTATGTCAAATTTCAGTTAAGGGCCAGTGTTGAACCCATGAATACTATGCTTTGTCGGTAATATGAACCCATGAATACTATGCTTTGTCAGTATTATGAACGCCTGCCATTTACAGTATATTAAATGGTAAATCCTAAATTGCAGCAAGGGGGCAACGGTGACAAGATTGCAACCATTTCTGCTAATAGGATGATCTGCACAAATCACACAAATGACTTGTGATTTTTCGCTGTAAGGCAACACCTTTTGCAGGCCCGCGTTCTAGAGTTCTCAAACTCTGCTCGAACTCAAACAGGCCCAACCCGACATTTTAGGTTAAGTCCCGGACCCAAAATTTAAGGGGCCATGTCGGGCCTAAAAATCTATTCTAATTGGTCGGGCTGGGCTGGGCTGGGCCGGGCCGGGCTTTGGGCCTTATCAGTTAGGGCCTGATCGGGCCTCAACCGAGTTAAGCACTTACATGTTCATTTTCATTCTCAGTCTTCTTTATGACTAAACAATGGCCATCTGAAAAGAAGTGAGACAAAACACGTTAAAAGATGACAACGCAGGGGAGAGGGGGGGGGGGGGGGGGGGGGTGCAGAATGAGCGCTTTGCTCATTCATCATTTAAAAAAAAAAGAAATGTTCATCTCAGAATATCTTGCACAGGTGAACTTTTCAAAGAGCTTACCCATCATTTCAAAAATATTCATCCAGAATAGAGCTTACCCATCATTTCAAAAATATTCATCCAGAATAGAGCTTACCCATCATTTCAAAAATATTCATCCAGAATAGAGCTTACCCATCATTTCAAAAATATTCATCCAGAATAGAGCTTACCCATCATTTCAAAAATATTCATCCAGAATAGAGCTTACCCATCATTTCAAAAATATTCATCCAGAGTAGAGCTTACCCATCATTTCAAAATATTCATCCAGAATAGTGTGCAAGTGGACAAACTCATGCCTGTGCTCCTCCAGAGTCCAGATTAAGAGCCTGTGGTCCTGTTCCGTTAGTCCTGTTAGTCCTGCTACGGTGCTACCACTAACAACCTGTGCATTCCTTTGCAAAACAGCGTTCATGGGAACAAAGGTGAATAGAACAGTCTTGTCCAGCTCCTCCAGAACAACAGAGTAGCGCTCCAGAAACTCCTTGGCAGCGTCCAGACCTGCAGAATCCAGGAGAGAAAGAGTACAATTTATAATATCGACTTCATGAAGTTAGAGAAAAATAGCTTGTTTTACAGGGCGAAAGCCACAATGTGGATTTCTGTGGGGTCACAAATCTGCCAGCACTCTTAGATAGATATTATAGCAGGGCTGCCCAACCAGTAGATCGGGATCTACCGGTAGATCTCGGCCTGATCACAAGTAGATCCCGGGAGATGTGGGGGGGAAGAAAAAAATGGGGTGGAAAAGAAAAAAGAACGATTTTCGTGTGTCTGTTGTACTTATGTTGTACTGTTGTAGGCCTATGTATGACAAGTCTGTTGTACTTTGTGCTTATATGGACATAAAGTAAAGTGGTAAAACAAAGTAGTGTTGTGTTGTTGTGAAGTTACAGCAGGCTGGCAACGATGCGTGTGGTTTTAAATGTTGATATTGGACTGGTAGATCCCGGAGGGGTTGGCTGCTGAAAAGTAGATCTTGGATCAAAAAAGGTTGGGCACCCCTGTATTATAGATTATAGCTATGAGCCACTGCTGGCAGAAAAGTGACACATGACAAGCACCCCTATACTTTCATCAAGGTCCCAACATCAAAACAGCTTGGAATAGTTTGACAAATTCAATTTAATTTAGGTTAATTTAGGTTAATTTAGGTTAATTTAGGAAATCTGGAGGTAGGTCTGAATGTCATCAAATGGTAGTCTGTGATATGAACACAGGACCTTGATATGAACCATCTTGGAAAAACAAAAAAAATATATATACGATTAAATTGCAAATAACCAAAGATTAACTATAAGCAATGATGCAGTTAATCACGATTAAATATTTTAATCGACTGACAGGCTCTGAAGATTAAATGAGAACCCCCACAGGGGTTGACACTAAGGTCTCCGAGGCACTTGCCGATCGGGCAAGTGCAAGTCAGGTTCTATTTGCCCTCAGGTCATGGTCACTTGCCCCCCCAGGTTCCAGGTGGTCCCCAGTTAAGTTGGTTAACCAGATGTAACTCTTGAGAACGTAAAAATGAAACCAAATGGACCCTTGCGGGTCCATTTGGTTTCATTTTTACACTCTCAAGAGTTAAAATTCATCATCTTAATTAGCCCAGGTCTACACCGTAGCAGATTAATGGTCATTTTGATGTGTTAATTTGCCCGTTTTGTTTCCCAAATCCAGCCTGGAATTGTGGACAGCTAGAAAGACACAGAGGCAGAGTGCAATGACTGTCTTCAAGACAAATTTATCTTGTGTTGTGTTATAGTGCAGGGGTTTTCAACAGGTGGTCCGGGGACCACCAGTGGTCCCTGAGAGAGTTCCAGGTGGTCCCCAGCTAAGTTGGTTAACCAGATGTAACTCTTGAGAATGTAAAAATGAAACCAAATGGACCCTTGCGGGTCCATTTGGTTTCATTTTTACACTCTCAAGAGTTAAAATATTCATCATCTGAATTAGCCATTTTGGAATGTATGTTTTGCCTGTTTTGTTTCCCAAATCCAGCCTGGAATTGTGGACAAAAGCAAAATAAATCTTTAGTTTTGGGGTCTGTGGGGCTAAAATGTCATCAAATGGTGGTCCGTGGCTCAAATCCTGAATAAATGGTGGTCCCTCGGGTGAAAAAGGTTGAAAACCCCTGTTATAGTGCACTAAGTTGCACACTTGCCCGATCGATCTGGCAACCAGGTAGCAGTCTTCACTTGCCCCACCATTTTTTTTTTTTACTTGCCCCGGGCAAGCGGGCAAGTGTTAGTGTCAAGCCCTGGGCCCCCACACCAACCTGCACTGTCCAGCTGGCTGGCCCAGTCGTGCAGCTTTGGACTGATCTCCGTGGAGCAGCTACAGAGGAAGTGGACGAAGACGCGCGCCCACACCCTGTTCTTGCGCTCCAGGAGGAGTTCTGCCACCTGTCCCAGGGTCTGGGGCTCCTGGCGCTGCCCTCCGTCGTCCCCTCCGTCGTCCCCTCCACCCAGGAGGCTGATGGCCAGGGCGTTGCCCCTGGCCTGGTCCAGCTCCACCCAGGGCCTCAGGCTGCCCCACAGCTCCGCAGCGCGCTGGAACCTCTTCTCCTGCTGCAGCGACTGCAGACGCTCGCTGATCTGCAGCAGGACGCGGTCCCTGTAGAGAAGCCACGCCTCCTGGGACGAGGCTGGTGGGGGGGGGGGGGGGGGGGGGGGAATGACACGGAGATGTGTTAACGCTTGTTGAGTCAATGATGAATGGGGTACTTTAACAGCTTAGTGTCCGGAACGCGTTTTGGTGTTTTATCTGTTGAAAAATAGCAGATCAACAAGCTCATGTCGCGCCACTCGGTGGCGCGACATGAGCCTGTTGTTCTGCTATTTTTGAAAAATTGTGAAAATGTGCTGCAAATCTCTGAATGTTGTTTTGGAAGCAAACATTTTTAACTCAAATTTTTGCATCTGGGGGATCCCTACAACAACATGTTTTCAGATGGGGGTCTGCAGCCAAATATGGATAATTCTGGTGGTCCTTGGCTTGGCCTTGGACACAGGAACACAGATTTTTCAGAAAAACTAGAATCTACTGTCAAAAACTCGATTCTAGCGTCAGAAACTAAATTCTAGTGACAAAGTAGATCCTAGCATCAGAAACTACAATTTAGTGTCAATAACTAGAATCTAGTGTTGGAAACTACTGTAGAATCTAGCGTCAAATGCTAGAATGTTGCTGCAGCTATTATCTGGTGTAAGGAACTACTGTATAATCTGGTGTCAGAAAGTCGAATCGAGGGTCAGGACACAATGGGTTAAGGCCCTGATACACCCAGACGGGTCTCGAAATTATGGGCCCCTGGGACCATAATTTCCTAGCCCTGATATATTGGGCGACCTTTTTAACAATATTAACAAGCAAAATCAATATCAACTCCTTGTTGTTTAGAAAAGGCAGAACATTAGCGCCCTCCACTGGCCAACGTTTTGGAAATCCTCCAATCACAGCACTCCTTGCCATCAGGTGATACTTTCTCCTAGACTTACACAGATAAACGTATAAAATCCTTGTTTCTGTCGACTTCTAAAAACGTGGCTGGTGCTTTGCTGCACTTTTTTCCCCATTCTGCCGAGTGAAAATTTTGAGAACTACTGTTGGGTGAAAATGATTCAATACAAAATAAAAAACAAATTGAATTATAATCGTTTAATAATATTTGGAGTTATAACAGTTTTTTTTTTTTTACCAGAACAATGCATCTTAAAGGGAGGTGTTGCCTGTTGCCCAAAATAACTGTTGCCATGTGTCTCATAATGTTGCCCGTTGATGTTGACATTGCTAGTTGATATCGATCAAAACATTGCTAGGTGTATCAGGGCCTTTAAGGAATGGTGGTCGATATAGGGTACCTTTCTCCAGCGACTGTCCCACTGCGTTCTCCTGTGGAATGTGATCGTTTTCAGACCTCTCACTCTGGTCATCTTCATCAGATGCCTGTCGATGCTGTTTCCGCTTGAGCTTGCGTTCTTCCTTCAATTTTATCTTCTTGAGACTGCAAAATGGAGCCGCAAAACACAGAATGGAATCAGGCCAAGTGTCTGCAACACCCAAACCGCTTTATCACCTCTATCCATAGGGCTGCAACCAACCAGTATTTTCATAATAGATTCACTGGCCGACTATTTAACTGATTCATCGATTAATCGGATTACACCTCTTATTTAGCCATCACCTTAAGGAGGATTCCACCAAAAAAAGAAATTCCTGAGAGTGTACAAATGTGAACCAAATGGATACAGTATCGGGACATCCCAACCAGTGTTGGTCAATATTACTTAGGAAAGTAACTTCTTTACTTTACTCGTTACCCCTTAGACAAAGTAATATCATTACTTTACTTATTACTGGAATCGAAGAGTAATATATTACATATTACATTATTACTTTCCCAAGTTCTCAACACCGCCTTTGAAAAAATAGAGATGTACAACATAATCTGTTTAGCGAGCTCTTTTTAGAACTGAATCCAAATTATTGGAATAATAATTTGATTCAAACTGCACCTGAAAACAAAGCCAACAAAATCTGTCTCTTTGACTTTTTAAACTTTTTCACAATTGTTTTCAAAGACAGTTGAGGTCTTGTATTTAAAAATAAAATATAAAATAAAGCAGCAAGTGATTTGTAGTGTACATAACTGCGCAGGATGCTGCGTGTGGACTGAATCTACAATCTAGTCCACATCTCTGTTATTACAGTACCTGTCGATAGCTTGTAAATCTCTTCTATTTTAGCATGCAACAAGCTCATTTTAAAAAAGTAACTTGGCGTTACTTGCAAAGTAATGCGTTACTTATTACCCATTTTTGCAGAGTAATCTCGTTACTTTACTTTTTGTCTGTCGATGGAAGATTGGAGGATTTGTGTGATTCAGTTACACAAACAGACTTACCTAGAACATGTCTGATTTACTTTCAACTTCTTTGGACCCTCAGGTTTAGGGATGACCGTCTCAAACTGAAAAGAGAAAGGAGGTTCACACGGTCGATTGTACTGGACATGTCAATTTTTCTGTAATGACCGAGACAAATAAACTAACTAAACTAACTAAACCAACATACTGTCAACTATACCTAGCATAAGAAAAAAAAGCCTCTACGATTGTGCCGTTTGTGGAACAGGCTTCTAAATATGCTGCAGTCTGAAACTTTTTATTTTCTGGTGAAAAATAGCCCAAGAAGGATGATAAGATGGAACGGTGAGGGGTCCCTGGTGATACATAGCCCACTTACCTTACACTTTATAAGGCCAGTTGAACCATAGATGTGGATACTATTGATTTTACCCACACAGTCGGGAGTAAAGCATGGCTCCTGTAAGAAATCCTGGAAGACAACAAACAGACAAACAAATAAATGAGGATTTGCATTTTTTGTAAATGCAGCTTACGAAATGCAATACATGACCCATTCAAGAGCGTACCGAGTAGTGATTATAAAAACAAAACTTAAATAACGCCTTTCCGTCTAAGCAACAACTAAGGCCAAGCAAAAATAATGACACACAGAGGCATCTCCCAGGTTCAAAAGGTCTAACATATAGGTTGGAACGGTTCTGAATGGTTAGTTAATGGGTGCTACTTTTAAACAAAAAAAACAGGTGACTAAAATTTGACTAAATCTATAGTAGAAAAATACTAGATACCATGACAAAAAAATAAAATCAAAATTTGCTGTCAAAATCGACACTGCCACGGCGATTACTTTAAGAAGCCCTGCCTTATGACATGCTAGTCTGGCATTGATAGGAATGATATTGGTGCTTTGGTCATGCGTTGTGTGATTTAAATACCTTGTCATTTCTGTCTGAAAATGCTGCTGCTTTGAGTGTTTTCCAACAGTTCATGTGATACTCCACAACACAGCTCTGGCAACAGCCTATTCTAATGAAACCCTGTGAAAAGAGACGGACAGTGGAGACGGCATGAGAACCAGGCGCACCACGGCAGGGCAGCACCCTCATCTACACCAGTGGTTTTCAACCAGTGGTCCTTGAGAGGGTTCCAGGTGGTCCCCAGCTAAGTTGGTTAACCAGATGAAAAGTTGGTTAGCCAGATGTAACCTACGAGTGTAAACATGAAACCAAATGGTCCCGCAAGAGTTAAAATATTCACCATCTAAAATGGCACCACTTAATGAAGAAGTCTACACAATTAGAGAATGTAGAAGAATGGTCATTTTTGATTTACTGTACGTTTGCCTGCTTTGTTTTTGTTCTAAATGATTTGTTTATTTTGTTACGAGCGACGTTTCACCTTAAAATCTGGATCCGTGAAATAGATTTCAATCTTCAAATGACCGAGACAAGCTTCATGACTACAAATGGCATCGGGACGTGGTGGAAACTTGCACAAGTCCATGGCACTCGACAGAAGTTCCTAACGGAAGAAAATGTTGTTAAAGAGGTGGACAAAACATCCTGGACAATACGTAATTTAATTGCAATACTGTGAAATATCCAATTCAAAACTAAAAAGTCCCAAAACACAAAAAAATAGAAGGTGCATAAGTTAGTTGAGCAGCGGCTCAAAAATGACAATGCGAAGGATGATCTACCTTGAAATAATCGATGTCTGTTTCTTTGACAATCTCTTTAGTCAAAGGCCAGGTGAGTTTACCAGGTGTTATTTGATTCTTAACCATCTGAAGAGAGTCTGAAAACTGACTTTGGGCCTCTGGATACCTGGGAGGAGGGAATAGCATTCACAACAAGTTCAGTTTCTAAGTTAAGAATCACTAATCCACGCGTATCAATGTTGTGAAGAAACATCGCAGCATCATGCACATATTTTGCAAGGGTTGAATGCAGCATGGGAAAGTTGCAGAGATATACGCATGAGCAAGTACAGAGTTAGATTAAATGAATAAGTAATACAGTGGAAATGAGTATGCCATAGGTGAAACAAGGAAATGTTCATGCATGCTATGCGTCTACACAATGTATTTGCAAGGTTCATTACACAATTACGGTACCTGTTCTCTTTGAGATACACTTTCCCAATACCGTAGTACACAAAACACTGGAATGTTCTCTCCTCATATGACTTGATCTTCTCATATTCTCTTTGTGCCTCCGCAAGCTCCTACGGGCACAAAAGCATTAGAAACATCTTTAGTGTAGCTACACCAATAATTGTTTTACATTTATTAAAGATGCACCAAAATGGCTACAGTTACCATTTTGTTTAGAATCATAACATATCAGGCTTAACTGGGAATGACAATGACAACTTGATCCATTACTGACACACGACTATTGGATCAATTTAGACCAAATGTCAAGGTTCTGACAAAGTGTCAAGGACGTTCATGACGATTTGATGACGATTTGATGACATTTAGACCACATGGTTGAACCCACCTGAACTTGGCCGATTTCTGTCAGAGCCGACGCTCGTCCATAGAGCAACAGAACAACATCAAGTGTAGACATTCCAAGTTCCTGCAAAAACAAAGGATAAATAAATAAACTTCTTTCTCCCCCCCTTTGGCAGTGTAAATGTATAGTTTTCTCATGCCAACAAAGGCCTGTGAATTGAAATGAAATGTGTGTGAGAGTGTGTGTACAAGCAGCACATGTGCGTGTGTGTACGTACGTGTGTGTGTGTGTAATGTGATTAATCGGATTAAAACACTTCTTTATCAACTTAAAATATATATATTCTAGACATGTTCTAACAAGAATAGATATTTGACCAGCTTCTATTCAAACAAACACATTTTACTAATTATTTATAGCATCTCATGGCGTCTTACACACGTCAGTCTGAAGGAGCAGTACTCTACTGAGCTCAAATAATTCATTTAAAACAAATATCCGAGCCTTTTGTTTTGTTCTTGATACCATAATCATCATTAGGTGTCATATTTTCCTTTGCAGTTGCTACTGTGCAAAAACTTGATCAATGACTAAATTAGTTGACTAATAGAATTATCGATTAGACTCCAATCATCGATTAACCCTTAGAAGTCCTGAACGCGTTTGGTGTTTTATCTGTTGAAAAATAGCAGATCAACAAGCTCATGTCGCGCTACCGAGTGGCACGACATGAGCTTGTTGTTCTGCTATTTTTGAAAATTGTGAAAATGTGCTGAAAATCTCTGAATGCATTATTTTGGAAGCAAACATTTTATCGCTTCTGGGGATGTTTTCAGTCTGCAGCCAAATATGGATAATTCTGGTCGTCCTTGGCTAAAAATATGTTAGCATCACTGACATAGGAGCACAGATTTTTCAGAAAAACTAGAATCTAGTGTCAGAACTATAGAATCTACAAAAACTCGATTCTAGCGTCAGATTTCTAGTGTCAAAAAGGAGATCCTAGCATCAGAAACTATAATTTTTTAGTGTCAATAACTAGAATCTAGTGTCGGAAACTACTGTAGAATCTAGCGTCATAGAATGTTGCTGCTGCCAGAAACTCGAATCGATCAGACACAATAAAGAGTAGGTATCACGGATATTTCTTTAAAAACTAATGACGCATATCTATCAATGACCCCCTAAAGATGTCCAGAAAAAAAGTCGTTTCAGAAAAAATACAATATATAGGCAGAGTTGAAGAAAGAAGTTGAGTGCCCCCCCCTGCTTCCCTGAAAAGGTTGCATTCGGGAAAATAGCCGAACGCGCCATAGCGTGACGTATACAGTGGTACGCTCGGCCAACTTCGGCGAGCAGGTCGTGCAGCTCAGCTTCCGGCTAAAGTTATCCACAGTAGCATAGCATAGCATAGTAGTAGGATAGCCTACCCAAATACAATACAATTAAATTATATTTGGCAGCGATCAGCTGCTTAGTTGTCATGATCTTCAAGATCACATGTGCGTTGGTGCATACGCACACATGCGTTGCGATCGAGGTGCGACAATAATACTTTTATAGAGACTAACTAATGTTCTTCTAATTCCGTCGGAACCCCACTCTCTGCTCCGTCCCTCCGAGTCCGCTCCGAGATGGGAGCTGCACTAGAGGAAGCACAGGGTTAGGGTAGAGTGTAGGACCGCAACCCTGCTTTCTGGTCTCAACTCTGGGTTGTCATGCTTTATTTATAGATTTGTCTTTGTTTATAGATTTGTCCATGTTTCTAGAGATGAGCCTCGCACCGTCCCAAGTTGGATGTATGCCGTCTCTCCCTATCAGACCAGTTTTCCCCTCAAAGCTTTGCCAGATTTATAAAGCCCACGTTATTATCTGGACACCACCTAGACAACCAGCGGTTGAATTGACTCATACGGCTATACATGTCATTGTTGATCATGTTTGGCAGGGGGGCAGAGAAAATTACGAGTCCGACATTGTCTTTGCGTATGTGCACACGGACTCAACATTGATCTTTGTGATCTCGGATTGCCGAAGTCGAGTGTCGTTGCCACCGCAGTGAATTACAATTTTATCATAGTGTTTGTGTTTGCCTTTAGCCATAAGTTGTAAGCATGATTCGATGTCGCCCGCTCTGGCCCCGGGGTAGCTCTGGTCCAGAGCTCCACTGGTTCTGAGTCTGACTTGCATTGGAGCTCTGTTGGTCTCCGTGCATTCGGCCATTACTGCACCCGACCAGCCTCTCTTCTCTACTGGATATATAAAGAACGTTTTACCTACTCACCAAAATAAACACGTCTTGTGTCATTAGAAAGCCTACTTACCTTGGTGGTCGCACTCTTAGCCCCCCACCACACGGATAAATTGTACTTTTTGGCCAGAACGCGATCGTTTTTCACTGGAAAAACAACCAGGATTTGCGCCCTCTACCGATATTGCCAATAGAAAAGTTCCATAGGAAATATTTTTCCTTGAGTGAAAAACGATCGCGTTCTGGCCAAAAAGTCCAATTTATCCGTGTGGTGGGAGGCTAAGAGTGCGACCACCAAGGTAAGTAGGCTTTCTAATGACACAAGACGTGTTTATTTTGGTGAGTAGGTAAAACGTTCTTTATATATCCACTAGAGAAGAGAGGCTGGTCGGGTGCAGTAATGGCCGAATGCACGGAGACCAACAGAGCTCCAATGCAAGTCAGACTCAGAAGCAGTGGAGCTCTGGACCAGAGCTAGCCCCGGGGATGCAAGTGATTGTGGACCCTGGCGTCTCTAACTTCACGTTTCTTACTATAGAACTACCAATAACCAGAGTTGTAGTCTTGACTGTCTTGTCGACCCGCGGCCGTTTGTATTGCGAGTCGACAGACTCACTGTCACTAATGGGTGTAGCAGTGAGTGGGGAAAAGCTGTTTGAAACGTGGAGTGGTTGGTGTCCCGTGTGCTTATGTGTATGACTACGCTTCCTTCCAGTAACAGTCACCCAGCCGCCGTCACGATCTGATTCGTGGGGACCCCGATCAGCCGCGGTCCGCGGCTGACGGTGGCGTCCCTGTGTCCGGGTGCGAGCGGTGGGCGAGCTAGCCGCACCACCGCTAGCACTTTTAACCAGAGCCTCCAGCTCGATCAGCCTCTCCGTTAGCACAGAGATCGCATTGCATTTGTTACACAGACCCATCGTTCCAAAAGTAGTGGGGTCGTAACATGTGCATTCAGGGGACTTCCGGTATGGCGACACGCTGAACAGTCGGGTGTCTCGTACCTCCGCTAAAACCTACTGAAATTGTGTTAATATTAGAACAGCCAACTACTGAAAGTTATCATTCACACGCCTAAAAGCGATCCTGATGGCGACTTTAAAACAACAGAGCAGTCGTCGCGGGAACAAACAGTCTAAAATAGTCTTTTCGTCGAACAAACAACCTGGAGAAACTAGTAGCAGCACAATGGCGGACGGCAACGAGGAAGAGGCCACTGGAGACGGGGACAGTGGGACCGGGCCGCAGATGCAACCAATCCTTGATGCAATTCAAGAATCAAGACAAGAAGTATCCAACAGATTTGATGTGGTGCTGGCTGCAATTGAAGGCATTAAGAAAGAAATGAGGGATTGCACAGAGTGGGTTAAAACGGCAGAAACTCGTATCTCCAGTACTGAAGACACGGTTTTTTCTTTGCAAACCAAGGTGGCACGTTTAGAAAAAAACAACAAAGAAATGCAACAAAGGATTCTGGAGGCTGAAACAAGGTCCCGGCGCTGTAATTTGAGGCTGGTACGACTGCCAGAACAAGTGGAAGGGACCAATGCTTGCACTTTCATGGAGAAATGGATCCCTGAAACTTTTGGGGTCACACTAACTTCGGAGGCTTTCCTAGGGAGGGTTCACAGAGTAGGTCCAAAAAGGGGTCCAAAGGAGCCACCAAGAACCCTTATCATGCAATTTCTAAACGACAGAGATATGATGGCGGTGTGGAATGCAGCCAGATCCAAAAAAGAAATACTCTGCCAGAACAACCCAGTGCGGTTCCACAGAGATCTTCCATCTGATATTATCAGCAAGAAGAAGCTGTTCGACCCGGTGAGGCAAACGTTTCAATCCATGGGTGTTCGGTGTGGAATCCAGCTACCGGCCTGCAAACTACTGGTGACATACAAGAATCGAACGCACACATTCGACAACCCGGAGGACGCGGAGAACTTCGCCGGGCAAGTCGAAGAGGACCGGGGGAGGCAGATGGATGGATCAACGGAGGCCGTACTACCAGGAGCAGAGCCGCCGCCAGGAACAGAGCCGCCGCCAGTAGCAGAGCCGCCAGGAACCGAGGAAGAGGAACTCGATAAGGATTAACTCGCTGTCGCTATGCTGACAAATTGATCATCGTCGGGGGATATTCTTCAATCAAAACAATCGTTTATATCCTTTGTTATTAAAGCCTGCTCTAATTTCCGGTGGGGTTCGTATTCCACTCTCTATTTTTGCTCATTTTTTCCCTTCTTTTAGTTGTTACTTTCATTCAGAAGTCTAACATAACTGGGTCAGCTGCCGCATTGATCACAACGTCGTAAAACTCTGTTTTTGTTAATTTTTACTATTATTATTATTATTATTATTATTTTATATATTAAGGCAAACGGGTATTTTTATTTTTGTTGACAGACGCCAGCGTGGACTCTGAACGAACTGCTGTTTATCTTATACACTTGATCATCCCGCAGCATTTTTTCTTTTTTTTTGGTAGTTATAAAATGTGGTCACTTTTTTCTTTTCTTATACTCTATTTCATTTACTATTACGTCACTCGTCATAGGCCTACACTATTCTAATTTTATCTAACTTTAACTGGGGTTAGGGAGCATTGATATTAGTTCACCCGTCGTTATTATAAAAGGCTTATCTACTCTGTGATTTGATTAGTTCATCTTTCACGGGTGCTGCAGCGCATTCGGGGGGATTTTTCCCCCCGGGCGCGCTGCAGCTTTCCCTTTTTTTTCTTTTTTTCCCCCCGTGTTTGATGGAGACTTGGCCTGAGTGATATGGGGAATGTCCGGCGTGCGGCGACATTGGGGGGTCGAGCTGCTGGGTTGAGCTGCTGGGTTGAAAGAGGGACAACGGATAAACATTTGCCTGACGAGTGGCATCTTCACTTTTACTTATTCTACTTCTTTATTTTCGGGTTCTATTTAGACAATTTATAGGCTTGTTTCACTATCTAATCGATGTTTTGTGTTTTAAATACTATAATTAGGTCGACGATTGTTAAGAGGTTGGACGTTTGTTGTATTGGCGTCGCTATTATTAGGGTAAAGATACTGTATGTTATGTGAATGTGCACTCAATGTCCCAGAATGCATTTCGTGACGCTCAGTGTCCTGGAAGTCAACCAGTGCCTTTGTTTCACTTCCGTGAGTGATGGGTTACATGACTTGTCTATGGTGCAGTATGGAGTGTGCTGCCCCCTATGGAATTGGGAGGGTAACCTCACTCATAACAATTATACAACGTGGTTGCATCGGCTGGGCTGTATTCAGGAAAATAGCGTCACTTTGAAAAGGAAACTTAAAAGTTAGTCACATGGAATAATGGTCATATGGTTATACATGCTCTTTAAAAATGATTATCATTTATGGTTTGGAGTAATTTTGGGTTGGATTTTGGGGAATGCAAGGAGTGTGTGTGTGTGTGTGTGTGTGTGTGTGTGTGTGTGTGTGTGTGTGTGCGTGTGCGCGCGCGCATATAGGTATATGGAACATCCCTAACCTAGATTACAACATATAAGAAGAAACTTTTGAACACAATTATATGGTATAATGGTTACATTGATTCACACGTTCTTAAAAATGATCATTTATGGTTCGGATAAACCTAGGCTAGACTTTGAGGAACGCAGGGACCCAGTTTACGTGCGCGCGCGTGCGTGCGTGTGTGCGTGTGTGTGCGCGTGTGTGTGGGTGTGTGTGTGCGTGTGTGTGTGCGTGCGTGCGCGCGCACACACACGCACACGATTGCGATTATTTTATGATTATTTTTCTAAAGATCCAAGGTCCAATTCAAAAGGTGTTTCAAAGAAATGCACTGATTTAAGTTACGTTTCATTTAGTTAAGGACTATTATTGGGCTGTTTTTCATTTACTTGGGGGAGGGAGAGACAAGGTCCATATATAAAGCGTTGTTTGTCTGTTCCTCTGCAGTTGTGGAACAGAACTTGGCTATATCAAAGCCGTTGTTGGGGAGGGGGAAAGAGGCCTTGTTGATGGGTTTCAGGGTTCATGTTATTTGTGTGGTTTATATGTGGTATGTTTTGTTTTATGTTTATGTTCTGAATTTAATGTTTGAAGGCACTTTGCCGGATTGGAACGATATTACTTCAATCTTAATTTCACTCAGAGTTTATATTCATGACCAGTGGATTAGAAGTTAAGTTTACATCATGGAACTGTAGAGGGTTGCAAAAGCTTAAAAAAATAAAACAAGTAATGGGAAGGTTAAAAGATTTACAATCTAAAATAATATTTATACAGGAGACACATTTGGAGGCGGAGGGGGATATCAGGATTAAGAGGAGATGGCAAGGATTAGTTTTCTCGGCACCCTTTAATACTCAAGCAAGAGGGGTTATGACACTTATACATAGATCTGTTCCATTTAATGTAACAAAAGTAATACCAGACAAGATGGGCAGGTACTTGATTGTTCAAGGCACTCTTTTTACAGAGAGCTTAATATTAGTCAATGTATATGCTCCTAACATAGATGACCCCAGTTTCTTCAGTAATCTATTCATTCTCTTGACTTCACTTAAAGGACATTACATCTTGGCCGGAGACTGGAACTGTACTTTAGTGCCTGGTAAGGACAGGTCCTCTCAATCGGATAAATCACATAAAAGAAGTAGGGAAATAATTCACCAATTTATTAAAGAACTTAATTTGAAAGATATTTATAGGGAGAAATATCCTGATACTTCTGTATATTCCTGCTTTTCCAAAACATTTGGTTCTTATAGTAGGATCGATTTTTACTTAATTTCTGCAAGCATAATGTATAGGATCAAGGAGTGCACATATGATAGCATTTTAATTTCAGACCACGCACCCAATAGCCTAATATATGTGGATCCGGGTCTGAGGAGAGATCCACCTAAATGGAAATTTCAAACTAAGTGGCTACAGGATTCAGAATTAATGGATTTCCTTGAGGTTCAAATTGATTTATACTTTGCCGTTAACTCTTCTGAAACGTCAGCTTGTACAAGATGGGAGGCTTTCAAGGCTTTCATAAGGGGACAGATAATTAATTTTACCAGTTCAAAATCTAAAAAAGCCAACCAAAAAAGGTTACTATTGGAATCAAAAATCAAAAAACTAGAAAATACTTATTTCGAAAACCCATGTCCTAAAATACATCAAGAATTATTGTTATTGAGAACACAATATAATGAAATGTCAGCCTCTAAAGCGGCGGCTAATTTGTTAAAACTTAAGCAATCTATATTTGACCAAGGAGAGAAAGCGGGCAAAGTGTTAGCGTGGCGTATCAAGAAACTTCAAACAGAAAGATCCATCACAATACTGAAAAACGAGGTGGGGGAGACGGTGGTAGAACCTGTCGCAATAAATGAAGCCTTCAGAGAGTACTATGAAAGGTTGTATAGCTCCGAGTTGCCACAGAGGCATACACAACAAGATACATTTTTGAACAGTCTTAACTTACCCAAAATTACAGAAGAGGATAATGTAAGGTTGGGTGCAGATTTATCCCTGGAGGAAATAACTGAGGCTGTACAATGTATGAATTCTGGCAAAGCGGCCAGTCCAGACGGTCTGCCCATAGATATTTATAAAAGGTTCATATCCAAACTTAAAACACCCCTTCTGGACATGTTCTCAGAATCCTTTGAGAATGGCACACTTCCACCTTCACTGAGAGGAGCCCTGATCACACTTCTTCCAAAACCGGGGAAATCAAATGACAAATGTGAAAACATGAGGCCAATTAGTCTACTGAATTCTGATTTAAAAATACTGTGTAAAATTATGGCCAAGAGACTAGAGGTTTTATTACCCGAGATTATAATGGGAGATCAAAATGGTTTCATGATTAAAAGGCAGGGTTTTCATAATGTAAGGAGGGTCCTGAATATTTTACATGTCCAGAGGGGGGCGCCAGATACTGCTTTACTATCGCTGGATGGAGAAAAAGCATTCGACCGCGTCGAATGGCCGTACTTGTTTGATCTTTTGGAGCGTTTTGGCCTTGGAGAAAACTTTTGTAAATGGGTCAAATTATTGTACAACAATCCTTATGCTGAAGTAATTACCAACGATATTGTATCGAAGCAGATAAAGATTGGCAGAGGTTGCAGACAGGGTTGCCCCTTATCCCCCCTTTTGTTTTTAATCGCAATAGAACCCTTTGCTGTGGCGGTAAGAGGAAGTGCAGGAATTACAGGTATAAATATTGAAGGGTTTGATCATCGAATTGCTTTGTATGCTGATGACGTGATTCTTTTTCTTAAAAATTTGGAGCAAACAATACCGAATCTTTTGGAACTAATTAAACAATTTGGTGGTATGTCTGGATATAAAATTAACAATTCTAAATCTTCTATAATGCTCCTTAACTCAAAAGATAGGAGCGACCCGCCAAACTGTGCACGTCATTTTAGAACGGTAGACAAATTTACCTATTTAGGTATTCAAATTGTTCCCAAACTTGAAGACGTGGTGAATCAAAATTATATTCCAGCTATAGAGTCGATTACTGAAGCATTGGACAGATGGTCAAGCCTTCCAATCTCCCTTATAGGTAGAATAAATATCCTCAAAATGAACACACTCCCCAAACTGTTGTATCTGTTTCAAAATATTCCTCTGGCGCCTCCTGATGGTTTCTTTACTAAAATGGAAAAAATGTTTCGTAACTTCATCTGGAATAACCGCCGTCCCAGACTTCGTTTATCTCTATTATACTTACCTTATGAGAGAGGAGGGCTAAAATGTCCTAATTTGTTGTGGTACTACTGGGCGGCTCAACTGAGAACTATAATGTTCTATTATACAGAGGAGGGCTCTCCTACATGGAGGAATATTGAGTCAGGTTCACTGAGACTCCCAATGCCTGAATATCTTTACTCTAATTCATGTAGAAAACTCTATCGTTATACAGGTAATCCCATTGTTAAAAACATGATTAAAGTCTGGAAAGATGTTAGAGTATATTTGATGGATGTTCAGTCTAGCTTTCAGTTCAGCCCAATTTGGGGAAATGAATACTTTACCCCGGGTAGAGCAGACGGGGGCTTTAAGATATGGGCTAGAAAAGGGATTAAACAATGGAAAGATGTTTTCAACAAAGATGGGAATCTCTCCTCTTTTGACGAATTAGTAGCTAAATATAATCTACCCCGTACTCACTTGTTTAAATATTTCCAACTTCGTAGTTTTATACAATTTAAACAGGCAAATTCAATATTACTCCCTCCTCTGTCAATAATAGAGAAAGAGCTCATTAAAAATCCCTTTAATAGGGGCATTATATCAAATTTCTACTCTATGTTGGTAGAATTCTCCCCTGAATCCTCTGAACCCAAACTCAATGCATGGAGGGAGGATTTAGGAGAAGAATTAACAGTGGAAGATTGGAACACTGCCTGTAGTGAGGCTCAATCTCAGACGGGTAATACTCGGTTAAAATTATTACAATATAACTGGCTGATGAGGGTGTATATTACACCAGTGAAATTGAACCAATTTAATGCAGATATCCCAGATTTGTGTATTAGATGTGGTACGGACAGAGGTACACTCTTCCACTGTCTATGGGCTTGCCCTAAAGTAAAAGAATTTTGGGAAGAAGTAAGGCGGGAAATTCAGAATATATTGTCGATAAATATTGAACTTGACCCGAAACTTTTCTTATTAGGTCTTTATCCAATTGGGCATAAAATTCAAAATAGCGAGCAAAGATTTTTAGATTTATGTTTATTACAAGCTAAAAGGGCAATAGCTCTATCGTGGAAAAAGGTGGGCAAGCCCAGCATTGGTCAATGGTTTAGGGAACTTTCTCTTTGCCTCCCTTTGGAGAGGATTACATATAATCTAAAGAAAAAACAAAATGTATTTGAGAAAATATGGGGACGGTTTATTCAATACGTCTCGACCAAGGACTTATCCCATTTATTGACTGAATCTGAAAATGTATAATTGCACCCTGTGCAGTGGACTCTAATAACGCCAGTATAAGTGCCAGTACTGTAATGTTTTTTTTTTTTTTTTTTTTTCTTTTTTTTTTATGTATTATTATGTATGTATTATGTATGTATATATATATTTCTGTCTTTTATTATTAATTTTTATTTATTTTTTTTGTATTCTTTTTATTTCAAGTCTTGTCTGTGTTTTCCTTTTTGTCTGTCCTATAAAAACTAAAAAACCCTTTAATAAACATATTGTTTAAAAAAAAAACTATGCATGCGGCACTCGATGCAGGGAGAGGATGCAGCCGCCGCCATCACAGCCCGGTACTAGCAGTAGCCGCTAAGCCGGTGCCACTGCTAGGTGGCTAGGCTATCAAGCCAAACAGCCAAGCAGTTACTACATACATTAGAGTCTATGGGCTCGCGCAAGTACATGAACCACGTAACCAGACTATTTTCTGCCCCCTCAATATCGCAACTCTGTCTATTTCCCCCCATACCGACACAGAGTAAACTCACTAGCCTGCCCAAGAGAGGTAATCTCTTCATGGGCAGGCTAGCGAGCGTGGCCCGCTGGAACCAGCCTGGAGGATACAGTGACTCAAGAAAGACACGCCCCCCAAGCCTGTGTAGAAATGCGAGCCGTGCACAGCCGTGTTTCCCAGTAGATAATGCAAAATCGGCTGGCGGATTATTTACAAAAAATCTCGAGTGCATAGTATAGCGGTCCCTGGTCATGCTAACCAAAAAAGATTTTTATTTACTTCATTAAAACCCTTTCCAGACGGGAATCCATATTTGGATTCTGTACAGTATGTACAGTATTACAGAATAAACTTTTTTGATGCTGATATACAAATATTTGAAGTTTTTCAGAAACCTTAGGTCAGGCCTAAATGGGTTAACATGACGCTAAAATAATGGAATTCCGAGGAGTTTTTAACATGTGTTCCAGTAGGGTGTGACGTCAGCGTGTTCTACTGGTGACGCGCTGTTTTGGTTCGGGCTTCTCCGAGCTGGTGGGAGGGGTTTTTCAGAAAAGTGTCCTCCGAACCGACACAGCATCGAAACGGCTTTATATAGCCATATGTTTGCATTTTCGAATGTTATCACAACTTTGTCATAGTTAAAATGAGAAAAAGTTGATATTAGCATGATACCCTGTCTTTAATCGTTGCAGCCCTAGTGTGAGGTGCTTGGTAGTTGTACCTTGGGTGTGTTGGCGTCTATCAAGGCCAAGGCGGTGGAGAATGCCTGCTCAGCGTTGCGGCTGCACAGGTTGGTCAGAGCGACGTGCGCGTCCTGCACCGCTGAGCGCAGGGCAATACGCATGTCTGGTTTACTGTCTGCTACCACCTGCTGGGGACAACACACACAAACACACATGCATCACACATTAACAATGAACTGATCTTCCAGATCGCAACCATCAGTGACATCAGAGGAAGAGATTTCATTTTCCTCATTGACCTTTTAAAACATATTCCTATAAAGATGACCGTGACGTGGCCAAAACAATTAAAGCGAAACATTTGTGGTCATACTCTTTTTTTTGTTTGTTCTTGCTTTTTCTAGGGGTGTCCTGATCCACTTTTTTCAATTCCGATCCAATACCGATGTCACAATTTCTGTGTCAGCCGATACCGATACCAAATTCTGATACCAGAAAATATATACAATAGAAAATATAAAGAAAAGATCTTGTATGAAGTTCACAGAATAGAAGAATATAGCAGATTCCTCAAATGTGCACTTGGGCAACTCCAAAGCAAATTCTACAACATTTTATTTACCTGCCATAGTGTCAACCCCTTACCCCTGTGTCGGATCACTGGTTAGACTGGTATATTTACCAATACCGAATGGTTTGATAATGACAAATGAGGGCCAACACTGATACTTTTCTGGTTCAGATACAGTATTGCTGATACCGATATGAACCGATATGACAAAAAAGGGCAGATGCGATTTTTCCGATACAGTATCGGGACATCCCTAGTTTTTCCCGGTACCCAATAGCAACAAAACGCCTCTAGCGATGTCCGACCATACCGTGTCTTTGGCTTTGTTCTTTTTCTCTTTGTCTTTCTTCTTGTTGGCAGCAGAGGATTCCTCCGTGGCAGCAGCAGTTCCCTTCTTGTCCGCTGCGTCTGCCTTCTTCTTGGTGGTGCCGTCCGCCTTCCTCTTCTCTGCTCCTTCAGCCTTCTGCTTGGGGCCTGGAGATGACTGGCGCGGGGCAGAACCCAGACCCGGCAGGGCTGGGACAGACGACTCTCTCTTCTGACCCATCTTGCTAGCATCCTTCGCGTGCGAGTTGTATACAGACTCCAGCATTTTACCTTGAGGACCACTGAAGTAAAAAAAATATATATAATAATAATGAAGATTTTGTTTTGGTCCAAAGTGGTTAAAGGGGAACTCCACCCATTTTCAACATTTTTTTCTGAGAGTGTACAAATGGTTCCATTGGTACCCTCTCAGAAAAAAAAGAAGCGTCTAAAGAAATCCATTAACAAGGTGAAATACATCTTGATGTCATCAAGATGTGTGTGTTTCACCATGTTAATGATTTTCTTCAGACCTCCGTTTCTAGGAAACACAGAATGGGGGAACGAGTTCCCCTTTAACTATTAATATCATGACGTATTTCATCAGTGCCACAATACTCACCCTGTGATTTCTCTGATTGCTTTATACTCCTTAGATTGTTTAGGAT
The DNA here is from genome assembly GCA_039105355.1 of Benthosema pterotum. Lineage (NCBI taxonomy): Eukaryota > Metazoa > Chordata > Actinopteri > Myctophiformes > Myctophidae > Benthosema > Benthosema pterotum. The sequence continues at coordinate 46,058,615 of CM076975.1, read as the reverse complement.
TCTTCTCCCCATTCCCTGGTTTAAAACCTTTAAAGACAGGCGAGAAGAGCAGTGACATATTAGTCAGTGTTTATGCAGTGAGACACTCAACATTGAGAACCAAATCAGTAGATAAGATCAGTAATCACGTTGTCATCAGCAGGACTTTTTCATCTCAGAATGGCCATGCTCTGCAGACTCCCATTGTTCCGAGACGCAAAACCCTAGCCCCCTAAGCCTAAATCCCAGACGCTCAACCACCCTCAACCCGACGCCCGACCCTCAACCTAACCTGATGCCCGACCCTCGCCCGACCCTCAACCTAACCTCACAGACCTGACGGTCTGTGAGGTTAGGTTGAGGGTCGGGCATTACGGTTGGAGGGGCATTACGGTTGGAGGGGTCTAGGGTTTTGCTACACATTGCTACACCCTTCTCTAAACCTATACCCCTAAACCTAACCGCAAGCAGATTTGACTGGGAGCCTACTCACTGATAAGATGACAACTGCGATCCACTGATGACAGACAACATGCCTCCTCGATAAAATGGTGCTGATAAGCAGCCTACTGGGGATTATCGCTTGATAACGGAAGAAGCGGGTGCCCAAAACACTACTGCATGGAGACACAAGCACAACATGCTGGACTCTGCTGCACTAAACAGAGCCTTTATCAGCAGCCCATCATGGGCAAACGCATGTAAAGGAAGTTGCATCATGGGACGTGTGTGTCCATGGAACGCTACAGAAAGACCGTTTTTCCAATAACCATACTTGTCCGTTTCATGTGCCAGGCCGGTAACCAGGATGCAGCATTGAATTGAGCCTTAATTCAGAGAAAAGAAAAGAGCTACAAAGGTTGGGCGGCCGCAGCACTGTGCTGGCCCTGAGATTTGTATTCATACATTCCAATGTTGGATGTCATGGACCGTCGATTTGTCTCTTCAACTTACCTGGGTTGGTCTTCATTACCACTCCCATGTTGTAAGACTAAAGGAGGAGACAGAGATAGAAACGTCAGAATGTTTTGCTTCTCTGAGGTGACAGAAGGTTGCATCTGGTGCCAAATGTTTAGTAGGCGGGGTAACAATTGAACTAATCAACGGTCAAAAACAAAAATAATCAAAGATGAATGTAATTTAAAATTTCCGTTTCCTATATACACAAGGTCATGGCAATCGTGTACAAGTGCAAGTTTTTAACACTTTTTTTGAACGTGTGAGTAAAAATACCAATTTTAGAAAAAAATTAGAACGCTTGCACAATCTGTCTCAGGACTACAGGACTTAATCAATGTGTTAATACTAGTCTCACGCTGCCAGACTGCTTAGCGTCTCGTAATTTTCAAACGCTTCCATGATACGGTCAGGCACAGTGGAAGCTCCATCATTCTTATTGTGAAAATATGTGGAAACGCAGACACCTCCTCAATTCAGTTTCATCTTTACAGTCGCACACATTCAACCTAACAAGTAGACATCACCTACGCACATATATTGCATTGCTTAGCATAAATCTTAATAGAGAGATCTAATGTAAAGATACTTTTAGGTATATTTTCTGTATAAACATTAAGTGACAGCTTCCTCACTCGGATTTCGGGAGGTGTATTGTAATCAGTGTTGGTCTATATTACTTAGGAAAGTAACTTCTTTACTTTACTCGTTACCCCTTAGACAAAGTAATATCATTACTTTACTTATTACTGGATTTGAAGAGTAATATATTACATATTACGTTATTACTTTCCCAAGTTCTCAACACCGCTTTTGAAAAATTAGAGAAGTACAACATAATCCGTTTATTACAAAATAAAGCAGAAATGCGATTTGTAGTGTACATAACTGCGCAGGATGCAGCGTGTGGACTGGATCTACAATCTACTGCACATCTCTGTTGTTACAGTACCTGTCAATAGCTTGTACATCTGTTCTATTTTTGCATGCAACAACAAGCTAATTTTAAAAAAGTAACTTGGCGTTACTTGCAAAGTAATGCGTTACTTACCCATTTTTGCAGAGTAATCTCGTTACTTTACTTTTTGGAGCAAAAGTAATAATATTACAGTAATATGTAATCTAAAATTAGTTACTGCCCAACACTGATTGTAATTCCAGACTCAATAATATAGCCTTGGGAGATTGTGTAATTGGTCCTCTCTGGCAATGCAAATCTATATGTCAACTCAATAATACAGAAGACAACTTTAAAACAGCAACAGGAGACATGGACTAACCTTGCCACTGTAGGCTGGTTTGTGTGTTACAATGACTTCTGTCTCTGGCAGTTCCGGTCTGTACAAAGTCAAAGAAAACATGTCACTCATGGAATCCTGTGGCCTTTTTAAAAACAAAAAAAAATCATCATGGAATAAAAAAAACAAATGCCGTAGCCAATATATATCAGGTCTACATCATTTGTTTTTTTTATTCCAATATTCATTTTGCCATCTTACATACAAGACGCGCCAGACCGACAGTCTCTCTGCATGCACAGCGCGATTGCTGCACACAGGAATACTCTCATCACAAGAAGACATGTTTTTTTTCAATAGCATAGCCGACGTGGTGCGCCGGGGGAGAACGTCGCATCTTGATTTTCATAAAATAATTAGCTGTCTCTACTGCGTAAACGCATGCTCGCACGCACAGGCGTTGTTATATCTGATACAGACAGACAAGACTTGTCAACAAATATCTGAGAACTGTAGCAGTTCATGTGCTCTCATTGGCTGTAATTCATGCTTTCTCATGAGGCACTCACAAGTAGATTCATACTCCGAGACGTCCAGTTGGCGACAGAGTCAAATACCAAACAAGTTAGATATTCAGAAACGGTCAGGAAACGTGTTTATCGCCACTATATCTTCTTACAGATCCTCACATGTGCAGATTAAAAAAAAAACTCGGCGATGAAAGCCCAATCTTGCATCAAATCGAGTTTTGTCGGTGAGTGCAAAAAAATGGTCCCAAACAGCGTAATCCGGGTCAAATATCTTGCAGTGCCGCACGAGCCATTATATAGACAGACATAATGAAATTACAGAAATCGGTAAACGGCGACCAAGAACATGCATTGCGTTATTTGTAAACGATTAGTGATTTAGTGGTACGTACTTTATTTCATATGGTTCAGCTTCCTTCAGCCTTCCACTGGGTAACGACTTCAGCTTCTTATCAAGAGCACCTAAAATGTTGAGAGTAAGCACAACGTTTAACCCATTGTGTCCTGTCTAGATTTCTAGTTTCTGAATAACATAATATTCAAAGATTTGCACCACGTTTTCACGATTTTTCAAAAATAGCAGAGATACAAGCTCATAGCGCGCCACTCGGTGGCGCGCTATGAGCTTGTAGATCTGCTATTTTTCAATAGTTAAAACATAATGCTTAGAACACCAAAACGCGTTCAGTACACTAAATGTGACAGGAAGCATGTTTAACCAAATTCTTAGGCGTAACTGGAACCCCTTTAGATGTTTTTCGGTTATTGAAAAACAGATCTACAAGATCATAGCGCGCTACTCGGCTGTGCGCTGTGAGCTTTTAGATCTGATATTTTTGAAACGTTGTGAAAATTTTACAGGGACTCACATTTTATTGACAAAATGTATCGTTCCAGGGACATTTTTTGTTGAGTCAAGAAGGCCCCTGGAATTTTTAGTTCCAGAGATAACATTTTCTTTCCGGGAAAACAAAGTTTTAGTTGCAGGGACCTCCAAAAAGGTCTATGGAACTACATATTTTCAGATGGGGGTTAAATTCAGAAGATCATTTTAGGGATGCCGCGATTCGATATGTTTATCGCATATCGACGCGATATCAGCCAAAAAACGTTATCGAAATCGCATCGCACTATGGCGAAAAATGGCGATTAAATCTGCGATTGATTTGCTCCATTAATTCACTCCATTCCAGTAATCCACTCCCGCTTTTCGTTGTTTCTAACCAGCATGCATTGCGGCGCAAGGCAGGGCCATCTATTAGAAGAATTGCGACATTGAGGGGGCGGAAAAACAGCCTGGTCACGTGGTTCCAGTTGTCCCAATTCAATAGAAGTCTATGTAGATTAGCCGCCATTGGGCTGACCCCATGAAGTGAACAGAGTTTGCGCAACAGCTCTACCTCTGGGCAGAGCCAGAGGGGAGGGAGAGCATTGAGGGAGAGCTGTTGTTTGGCTATTTAGCAACTTAGCAAGTTGGCAGAGCACCCATCAAGCAGTCATGTTTGGCTATTTAGCAACTTAGCAAGTTGGCAGAGCACCCATCAAGCAGTCATGTTTGGCCGCATTTCACTTTAGAAATACGGCCAGACAGCGACAGCGACTCCGCGGAGGTGTCGGGACTCGGGAGGGGGGTGGGGGGGGAAGAGAAGTTTGGAATAGCGGTGGTGATAGTTCTACCGTTCCATGCACCGTTTGGTGGAATAACGCGCCGGCATTGTGTGTCTGTGTGTGTGTGTGTGTGTGTGTGTGTGTGTGTGTGCGCGCGCTTGTCCGTGTGTCTCGCTTTGTATGCTTGCCTGTCTACCTGCCCGTATGTGTGTGTCTGTAACTCTCTGCCTGCCCGTATGTGTGTGTCTGTATCTCTCTGCCTGCCCGTATGTGTGTGTCTGTAACTCTCTGCCTGCCCGTATGTGTGTGTCTGTAACTCTCTGCCTGCCCGTATGTGTGTGTCTGTAACTCTCTGCCTGCCCGTATGTGTGTGTCTGTAACTCTCTGCCTGCCCGTATGTGTGTGTCTGTATCTCTCTGCCTTCCCGTATGTGTGTGTCTGTAACTCTCTGCCTGCCCGTATGTGTGTGTCTGTATCTCTCTGCCTGCCCGTATGTGTGTGTCTGTATCTCTCTGCCTGCCTGTGTGTGTGTGTCTGTCTCTCTCTGTCTGCTATTAGGCTATGCTACCAACGATAGCATTGTATTCTCCAGGCAGAATGAGTGAAAATTAACTTGCAGTTTTGCTGTGTGTGTGTGTGTGCGCGCGCGCGCGTGCGTGTGTGTGTGTGTGTGTGTGTGTGTGTGTGTGTGTGTGTGTGTGTGTGTGCGCGCGCGCGTGTGCGTGTGTGCGTGTGTGTGTGTGTGTGTGTGTGTGTGTGTGTGTGTGTGTGTGTGTGTGTGTGTGTGTGTGTGTGTGTGGTGGTCCACTCAGTTGCAGTGAACAGACACTACCAGGAAAAAGAAAAATGTTAAAGGGGAATTCCACTCATTTTCTAAATTTTCCTGAGAGGATACAAATGTGAACCAAATGGACTCTAGCGGGACCATTTGGTTCCATTTGTACCATCTTGGGCCTGAAAGAAAAAGATTTGCCAGATATACAACATCATACAGAATTAAATATGTGCTGGATCGATATCGAATCGAAATCGAAATTTATCGAAAATCGAATCGCTATTGGCACTGATTTATCGAAATCGAATCGCAATGGAAAAAGTGTCATCGAGGCATCCCTAATTCAGATCATTTTGGGGATCCTTGAATGAAATAGTGAAATAGTTGAGCAGCACCGACACAGCAACATCGAGTTTTTCTGAAAAGATTTGGCCGGCTAAACTCCTTGTGTGTTTGCGAGGGTGTCTGCAGAACCACCGACATACATCTAAACTCGGGGCTTACACATGCATGTAAACTCGGGGCCCACACACACACACACACACACACATCTAAACTCGGGGCCCACACACACACACACACACATCTAAACTCGGGGCGCACACACACACACACACACACACACATCTAAACTCGGGGCTTACACATGCATATAAACTCGGGGCCCACACACACACACACACACACATCTAAACTCGGGGCGCACACACACACACACACACACACACACATCTAAACTCGGGGCGCACACACACACACATCTAAACTCGGGGCTTACACATGCATATAAACTCGGGGCCCACACACACACATCTAAACTCGGGGCCCACACACACACACACACATCTAAACTCGGGGCGCACACACACACACATCTAAACTCGGAGCCCACACACACACAAACACACACACACACCTAAACTCGGGGCCTACACATACACACACATACATATAAACTCGGGGCCCACACATGCATTAGGGCTGGGAATCGATCCGAATTCCCTAGATCGATTCGATTTCGATTCACAAGGTCACGATCCGATTCGATCCACGATTCGATTCGATTCGATTCGATTCGATATCGATCTATTTACAGACATAATGGCCCCATGTGTTGAAACTAAAGATTTCCTTTGCTTCTGTGACCAAATGGACCCGCAAGGGTCCATTTGGTTTCATTTTTACGTTCTCAATTTGGTTAAACAACTTAGCTGGGGACCACCTGGAACCCTCTCAGGGACCACCTGTTGAGAACCCCTGATTAATGAATACACAGTGAGACAGAATTAGTAATAGATGGAGAGGAATGATGCTGTAACATTTTACCTGGGTCAAACACAAGCATTAATACTGCAACATACAGTATATTAGTGCAGTGGTTTTCAACCTTTTTGACACCAGGGACCACCATTTATTCAGCATTTGAGCCACCATTTGATTTTCAGCCCCAAAGACCTAAAACTAAAGAATTCTTTTGGTTTTGTTCACAATTCCAGGCTGGATGTTGCAAACTAAACAGTGTAAACTTCTTAATTAAATAGTGCTAATTCAGATGATGATTATTTTTTTAGAATGTAAAAATGAAACCAAATGGACCCTTGCGGGTCCATCTGGTTTCATTTTCACACTCTCAAGAGTTACATCTGGTTAACAAATTTCATTTAGCCTGGGGACCACCTGGAACCCTCTCAAGGACCACTGGTGGTCCCCGGACCACCTGTTGAAAACCCCTGAGATGTCTACGTTGTAAAATAAATATACTGCAGTATTCGCGCGGCATAATTCACTAGAACTAGGTGCTGCAGCTCACTTATAGGCTAATGCTCTGTGAGCTTGTAGATTGTATATTTATCGCGCAGCGCACAGCTTAACATTGCATACAGTAGCCTATATAGTACGCAGCATGCCGAGTGTGGGACTCACTTAGCTCCGTGTGAGAGAACATTATAAACTTGGCTAAAAAGGCACAAATACTCCTGTCCAGATGGGAGATGACAATGGATTTGTTCCGCAGCAAGACGGCCCCGCGTCTGTGTTATATATTTGGAGAACGTCGTGTGTCGGATGAAAACTCATTCGGTGAGAGACTGCGACTGAATGAATTGAATTGTGTGCGCGCACGGCTGCGTGTAAGTAAATCTTGCACTGAGACTGACCGTTCTAATGTGAAAGTAATGGGAAAGTAAAAGTCTTTGGAGCGAAGCGTGCGTACAAACTTTTTTTTTTGCCCGGATCTAACATTTCACAATTCGGGGGGCTTTATGAGGCAGCGTCATTATAGCGTCATTATATGAAGCGCGTTTAGGGGGGCATTCCCCCCCATGGCCCCAGCTGTATAGCCGGCTCTGCAAACACGAGCCTCCAAAAAAGAAAAGAAAGCAAGAAAGAATGCGATCACACGCTGTTTCCCCTCCCTCGACCATCGCTGCGCGTGATGGATATAATTGATAAAATACTGCAAAAGATACACAGTAACAGCCTAATTTAACATGATTCTCTCAGAACACATGCACAGGGCGCTCGCTGCGTTAGTGATCTCGTCAGGCAGCGAACACAGAGTGTTTGTGCTGTAACGCACGCACGTAAAAGAAAATAGTGTCAGCCGCCTGGAGAAGATCGATCCACACATTTTTGGATCGATGTCGTGTTTTTGAGCGTGAATCGATATCGGATCGCTGGATCGATTTTTTGAACCCAGCCCTAACATGCATATAAACTCGGGGCCCACACATGCATATTAACTCGGGGTCCACACATACATATAAACTCGGGGTCCACACATGCATATAAACTCGGGGTCCACACATGCATATAAACTCAGGGCCCACACATGCATATTAACTCGGGGTCCACACATGCATATAAACTCGGGGCCCACACATGCATATTAACTCGGGGTCCACACATGCATATTAACTCGGGGTCCACACATACATATAAACTCGGGGCCTACACATACATATAGCTAACTTGGTGTCCTTAGTGTCTATGTCCAGGTCGTGGAGGAACTTGATCTGCTGCTGCTCCAGATCCTTGACTCCCTCGCGGTCGCCCTTACACAGGACCTGGGCGTGGCTGTTGGCTTCGATGGCTTTCTTTATCTCCCCCAGAGAGAACAAGGCCTCCGAGTAGCGGTAGTGACCCTGTCCAAAAACAAACAAACAACAAATTACCGTAATGTACGGACTATAAGCCGTACCAGAATATAAGCCGCACCAGCTAAATTTGGGGCAAAATAATGTTTTTTCCATGCATAGGCCGCACCCGACTATAAGCCGCACCAGACAACAACTTCATGTTAGAGCAGTGGTTTTCAACCTTTTTGATCCCAGGGCCCACTATTTATTCAGCATTTGAGCTACAGACCACCATTTGACAACATTTTCACCCCACAGAACCCAAAACTAAAGATTTCTTTTGGTTTTGTCCACAATTCCAGGATGGATATTTGCAAACAAAACAGGCAAAACACAGAGCTCAAAATGACCATGACTTATTATTAAGTGGTGCTAATTTAGATGGTGAATATCATAACTCTTGAGTGTACTGTAAACATGAAACCAAATGGACCCGCAAGCGTCCATTTGGTTTTATTTTTACGCTCTCAAAGAGTTACAGAGTAAACCAACTTTCCATCATTTAGTCTAGGGGGCCCACCTGGAACCCTCTCAGGGACCACTTGTGGTCCCCGGACTACCTGTTGAAAACCACTGTTAAAAAAAAAAAAAAAAAAAAAAAAAAAACACCTGTAAAAATCCATAGATTGGTCATACCGTTGTATAAGCCGCAGTGTCAAAAGCATGTGAAAAAAAACTAGCGGCTTATAGTACGGGAAATTACGGTAGGGCCAGGGGGGGCTTTTTTAACAGATTATTTGAGATTGATGATTGTGTGAAATCTTTACACTCATTTTTACACTCTCAAGAGTTAAAATATTCATCATCTGAATTAGCCTAAGCCTACAAAACTAGACAATGTAGAAGATTAATGGTCGTTTTGATCTGTATGTTTACCTGTTTTGTTTTCCAAATCCACCCTGGAATTGTGGACTAAGGCAAAAATAAATCTTAAGTTTTGGTGTCTGTGTGGGGTGAAAATGTCCTCAAATGGTGGCCAGTGGCTCAAATTTGGAAATAAATAGTGGGCCCTGGTATCAAAAAGGTTGAAAACAACTGTTCTATTGTACTGTAATTCCCTCCTTGCAAAATGTTAATGAATGAACTGTTAATTCAATCCATCAATGCATTACTGTAGTGTACTTCAGGATAGTGCTGCTTATGAGAAGAAATAAATACCTTCGCCCACAGCGGCATTATCAAAATAGCCCGTTTTCCATCACCAATGGCTTTTCTGTAAAGATACAAAAAGGGAAAAAAAATGTTCCAAATCATTTACGCCTTGAATTCCAATGGAGAAGAGCAACTAGTTATCACATTGTGAGAACACACACCTTTCTTATGTTCACCATTTACATCACTACTCATACCATGTGACTCAAAAGTCATACTTACAGATATTTCTCACACCGGATATAGCACAGGGCTCTGTTCCCATAAATAATGTGATTTTCAGGGCTAAAAGAAGAAAAAAGACAGAAGAGAACATCATAAGACAGGGGTTTTCAACAGGTGGTCCGGGGACCACCAGTGGTCCTTGAGAAGGTTCCAGGTGGTCCCCAGGCTAAATGATGGAAAGTTAGTTAACCAGATCTAACTCTTGAGAATGTAAAAATGAAACCAAATGGACCCTTGCGGGTCCATTTGGTTTCATTTTCACACTTTCAAGAGTTAAAACATTCATTATCTGAATTAGCACCACTTAATTAAGAAGTTTACACTGTTTTGTCGGCAAAATACAGCCTGGAATTGTCGACAAAACCAGAAGAATTCTTTAATTTTAGGTCTTTGCTGTGAAAATGTAATCAAATGGTGGTCCGTGGCTCAAATGCTGAACAAATGGTGGTCCCTGGAGTCAAAAGGGTTGAAAACCCCTGTCATAAGAAACAGATCTGGATCGCTGACTAGATTGTAATCCCAAAAGACAGAATCTGCCTCCACTACCTCCTTAAACCCATAGTACTTGCAGTACCCTCCTAGATAGTTTAGACAGGACCTCATTAGACTGAGATAGCAGAGACTTATATTGGATGTCTAATGTATTACCATGTTTTAGTGCTTATGTTGTACAGCAGGGGTGGCCAAAAGGTAGATCACACAGGCCATGCAGGTAGATCACAATGACATGCAGTCCCCTAAGATGTATAGTTCTGTAACTCTTGAGAGCATTAAAATGAATCCAAACGGACCCGTAATTTTACACTCTCAAGAGTTAAATTATATTTAAACATCTGAATTAAGTAATTTCAAGAGTCCACACAATTAGAAAATGGAGAATAATTGTTATTTTGACAAACACTTTGCCAGTTCTATTTCCCAATTGTGGACAAAAACATGACAGTTATTAGCTTTGGGTGCAAGAGACTAAATTCAACATCACGAACTGTCAACTCAAACCCCAAATACCGTTTTAAAACGTCAGTAGTAGCATATACAAGAAAACCTTCCACTTCTCCCCCTCCATTTTTCATTAAAAGTGCATTATTCTTAAACACTATAACAGTAAGTAACACCATCACCACTATTTCAAAGTCAAACTTTCCTGGGGGCCTTGAAAGATCTTGTTGAACAGGTCATTTTGAAAGTAGCTCCCAAGTCAATAAAGTGTGGGCACCGCTGTTGTACAGTATATTGTTAAGTGTATTGTAAATTCTGCTTAAATTGTAAGACATTGTGAACAGAAGGACAGTTGAGACTCACTGATATCGGATGGCTTTGGAGTAACACTTCACTGCAGCCTCGTAGTTCTTCTCTGTGAAGTGCTCATTCCCTTTAATCCTCATCGCATCACTTTTCTGGGGAACACAAACCAAACGGAATTTACTATCAACATGGAAAACATGAAAACTGGGAGATTACTGTCATATTATTTCCAGTGAGTCATTGTTAATTTCAACAACACTGACTTTTTTCACTGACAAAAAAATAAAAAAGCTTTCATGACCAAATATGCAGACAATTCCATCAACAACTAAAAATGTTTTAGGGAATGTAAAAGGCACCCGGTAGAACTGAAGGACAGTTTAGTCTGGAGGCTTGTAGATCACCTATTGTGATAAATATTTAAGAAATAAACAGATATTTTTCCCCCCCAGATTATTTTTCTTTAAATGTTCAAAACCTGTAAAAGGAAAACGGACATATTTTGGGCATAGTTCGAATGGTGATTAATCATGATTAAATTAATTTTGAAACTCTGAATAATTTGATTATTTTTTTTTAAATCAGTCAACAGCCCTAATTTGTACATAAAGTATGTGTGCGCACACACTCATTCATTCATTCTATGGCTGCAGCGATAGATGAATTGTAATCAAATTGATAATTCCATTAGCTGTCAAATAATTTAGGCATCGATTAATCAGACCATTAACTAATTTCTGGAGTTAAAAAAAAAATGTCATGGGAGTTTTCCCTCTTAACCACATACTTTTTCCTCATACAACCTGCTGATAGTTGCACATGCACAGTAGCAACTGCAAAGCAAATTATGACACAATGATCATAGAACAAAAGATAAGGCTTGAATATTTAATTAACTACTTGAGCCCAGTAGAGCACCGTTCCGTAGACTGACACGTATTGACATTCTTCCATCGAATGTAAGCAGTCAGAATGAGCCTGAATACACCATGGGTTGCTTTAATTAATTAGTAAAATGTGTTTGTTTGAATAGCAGCCTAATCACCAGCTAATGAAATATATTTTTGTCAGTTAAAACATGTCTAAAATATATATTTTAAGGTGATAGTTAAAGAAGCGCCGTAATCCGATTGTTTGATGAATCGTTCATATTCTCTGACCTCAACAGCCCATTGGTTTGGGGAGGCTTTCAGGGACTTCATGGTAGATTCTTTGTTGTCTCCCATCGAACGCATATACTGCGCATCTGAAACACACAGAGAGAGAGAGACAACATGCTGTAGTACAATACAGCTTGGAACTGTAGACAAACGCTTTAATTTAGGTCTGGAAGTCTAAATAAATATCAAATGGTGGTCTGTAGCTCAAATGCAGAATAAATACTCATTTTAGGTATATTTAGAACTGATGAAAAATATGCGATTAATAAGAGATTAACTATGTATGGGCAACCATGTGATTGATCGCGATCGAATATTTGAATCGATTCACAGCTCTAGAAATAATATAAAGTTTTTAAAACAGACACTGATCTTTCATTTCCAGAGATGGATGTAAATGAATGAAACTGCGACTGCTAATAGCTAGCTAGAACCGTCACTACTACTGCTACTAACCAACTACAGCTGCGTCACCACTAGACCAACAGCATTTCATCACTGAAAACAGAAAACTCTGAGTCAGACCTTTAGCTTTATGCATGCTGTTGTAACTTGGTGTTATTATTGATGCTTTACTTGCCTAATACAAGTCCTGTACAAGATATAAAATCTTGTGGGTCACAGAACTAAAGAATTGAAATGAAAATGGTATGGGGCATGCCATTTTCGCCTGCCACCCCAATTGGGAAATGTCACATCAGGGCCTGCTTCTATGGAATCCCATATAGACTGAAATCAACGATGGCTGAAGAGTGAAAGCTTCCTTGAACTTACATTCAGTGAAGAGGTGATGCAGAATGGTGAAACACAGCTGCTTGTGGCCCAGCTCCTGGACGCGTTTAATGATTTTGTCGTCGGCGCGCTCCAGCCAGGCCATGGCGTCCTCCAGGACTTCTTTAGCATTCTGCAGGGAAAAAAATTGTCAAAATGTGATGCAAATCTTTGAATATATATTCTTTCGGAGGAAAATATTTTTAACGAAAATGGATGCTTCTGGGGGATCCCTACAACAACATGTTTTCAGATGGGGGTCCTCTGCAGCCAAATATAGATAATTCTGGGGGTCCTTGGCATGAAATATGTTGAGCATCACTGACACAGGAGCATAGTTTTTTCAGAAAAACTAGAATCTGTCAGAAACTAACATCAGAAACAGAAACTGGAAACTAGTCAGAAACTAGAATCATTTTCACAATTTAAAAATAAAAATAAAAATAAAATATCAGAGCTACAAGCTCATGTCGTGCCAACAAAATCATATCAAGGACCCCCCCCCCCCCCCCACACACACACACACACAAAACAGGCACAGGTACAGGCATTTATTTGTCTACATTTACAAATGGCATTTCCAGAACCCTGGGGACCCCCTTAGACCCACCCTGGAGGATCCTTGGAACATACAGAACCAGAAAAGGGACCCACTTACCAAGTTAAACTTGTTGCTTATGAAGACCGCATGCCTGGTCTGGTCCAAGTTGTACTGGAACACACACATGAAACACTCATTTCACAATATGAATAATATGTTCTAGGAAACAGAGTGGGAAAGATGAAGGGGAGTGTAGCATCAAGTGAGGGAACTCACTCGCTTTTATAGGAGCAAGACGGTGTTTTGAAAATGTAAACCACTACTGCCACAAGAGACAACATAAAAGCCACTTTTAAACATTTCTCCAATCACCTAATCTCACTGGGCCCCGAGAAGTAAGAAAACTTATTGTACAGAATAATCCAACCCTTTGATGCCGAGTGCCGCAGGGAGGCATTGGGTGCCATTTTTTGGTACTACCCAGCCGGGAATCGAACCATGAGCTCCCAGTTTTGTCATCAGAGGATGGGCTCCGACCACCGCAAGGATTATACAGTGTATATCAAGCATCGAGTCATTTGGTGATGGTGTTGCACGTCGGAGCGATCTTAAACTCTCCATTAAGCCACCGAGACCTGACTCAGACCAGATTCAACAAAATGTCCTCTGAATCATGACACTTTTGTGGAAAACTGTGGCCATATAGAAAGTCTTTCGATAAGAGCCTTTCTATAGCCACTTTTGCACAAGAACGGCGGCAGAGAAAATAGCAACGTCCTGTTGCGTTCTAAATTTTTGAAATCAGGAATAAAGTGTTTTCATGAAAGGTGTTCCTTGGTATGAAGTTAACACGAAGGTGCACATTTCATGAAAACACTTCAGTGTGTGTGCCAGGTGGATAGGTTGCACTGACGGACTGCCAGATGGGCTGGTGAAATGTGTACAAGAGAAAGCAGCCAAGCAGAGAGGCATTGGGTGCCATTTTTTGGTATTACCACCGTCATCACAACTTGGTGCTCCATGTCGCTAAGGCCTGATTTAAACTGGCAGCCAAATCTATCCTGAATCGGATCCGAGTCACATGCAGATTGGAATCTGATTTGTGTAAATGAGTCGTGTGACCTGCTAGGCTGCTAGACCAATTGGATTTCAGCCTTGAAGTGACACAAATCAGATCCAGGCTACATTTGTCTGCCAGTGTAAATGGGGCTGCTTTCCGGACAACACTGGACATTCATTTTGTTAAAGACTTACGCATCCCTTCTCCAGCGCTGACAGAATCATTTCCAAGGTTTCAATCTTGTACAGCCGCTTCAGAGTGAGGTCATTCTGATGACTAGAAGAACAAATAATCGAAAAAAAAAATACAGATAAGTTACTGTCGACCATTTTGACAGGTTGGTAATGACAGACATCCGGTTATATTAAAACAGTTTAATTGGAGAAAAGGTGGGGGGTATTTAAATATTTATTTTTAAAAGGATCCCTGGCTAATAAGACAAATGTGCCTTAAACCATTATACTTGTTCTGACCTCGATAACTAAAATTACAAAACAAAACTGTGCTACATATTGTATTTCTAGTAAACAGCAACTCAACACTTACACAATACTTACACAATGAGTTAAATAAGCTTTACAGTGTAGATTGAATCAGAATCAACTAAACAGGAGTGAACAAAAGTGAGTGAAATGCGTGTGTATAACTGGTAAACACTACCCAGATGTATATCAGCAGCAAATCAAATGTGTTTTTGTTTGTTAGAACATGTCTAAAATATATACACTTTAAGATTATAGTTAAAGAAGTGTCATAACTCGATGAATCGATTGATTGTTTAAATAATGGGCCAATGAATTGGTTACGAAAATAATCGTTAGTTGCAGCCCTACTGAGAATAAACTGTTAACTCCTTACTTTCAACAGCTGCAAGATAAGACTAGTTCTATGCTCCCCCCAGCTGACAGATAAGGCCAGTGTTGCCAACTTGGTGCATTTGTCACCATGTTTAGCTTTTTTTTCAGCCCCCCCCAGTGCCAAAATTAGTGAAAAGCTCCTGGCTGAAAATCTAGTGCTTTTTGGCTGGTGAGTTGGGGCGAAATTGGTTGACAGGAGCCAGAGATAAAACCGTTGTTTTTCACCATTGATCCCCAGGCTAAATGGCGGACAGTTGGTTAACCAGGTGTAACTTCTGCATAAAAATGAAACCATTGTGTTTCAGTTTTACACTCAAGTTTTAACTCTCAAGTGTTAACATATTAATATTCATCAATTACCCCTAGTCGACACAACTACAACTATCTACAACTACAAAATGTAGATGTAGAAAGATGAATGGTCATTTAGCGCATTCTAGGGCATTTTGGATGTGCCACTAGTGCATTTTGGATTTTGGCAGTTGGCAACACTGCTCCCAGCTGCCTGATAGATAAGGCCAGTTGTAGCTCAGAGGACTGAATATCAACCCTATCAGTCCAGTAGCTGCTTTAGAGCCAGGAGGCGAGGGAAGGGGAGGGAGGGGAAGAAACGTTACAACTAATTCCTCTGCAGCAGCAGCCATTGTTATGTATTGTTAAATGCTGAGACGATGTGCCTCGCCTAGACATGGCATGTGTGGCAACAAGCCACCTGAAATGAACTGGTTTTCAAAATGTCTGTGGAGTCACTCTTAACATCTTAAAACGATTGCTTTTCATGTTTTGAAGAGCATGCCCAAAATGTGTTTCAAGCTCATGGGTCTTCTAGTTTTGTCTGATCACGCAGAGCATTCATTAATTTACGGCATGTTTACACACTCAAGAGTTAAAATATTCTTCATCTGAATTAGCCGAAAGTCTACACAATCAGAATGTAAAAGAATTTCTTCGTGAAATCCAGCCTGGTATTGTGGCAAAAGAAATCTTTAGTTTTGGGGTCTGTGGGGCAAAAATGTCATCAAATGTTGGTCCTCTGTGGCTCAAATACAGAGTATATATAGAGGGTCCTGGTGTCAAAATGGTTGGTCTTACTCTTACTTTTATCTTGAAATTAAATTAATATTACCCAGACTTTAGTTCAGCCTTTAGTCTTGGCCCTCCACAATATTTTTATGCATCTCATTTGGCCCCTTGAGAAAAATAATTGCCCAGCCCTGATTTAGGGAGACAATGCACATTCAAAGCACATCACCCTGCGTCGTGCTGCGACTCAAGCCATAGTATTATAGGGCTTTGACTTACTTGGAGTCTATAAATCCAACTTGCACTGCCCAGCGGGTTGTGTTGTTGGTCTCTTGGGGCTGGAGCAGGATGGGATACCAGAAGGTACAGACTCTCATCAGCTGGCCAGCCTCCTTTTTCACCTTGATCGGGATGTTGCTCCACCCTTCATATACCTTTTCTACAAGAGAAACGCAAATAGAAACATGTTGATCAGGCCCAAACCAGGCTGAAACTGAAAACAACAAAAGTGTGGATTTAGAGTGTCTGCTGAATGCCTATATTGTAATTTAGCAAATCGCTGGCATCACCTGTGTAAAACATAATTGTCCAGGACTGTATTTGGAAATAAATAAAATAATATGTCTATATACTCCATCGACTTTTTCCTATTAATGCATCTGTAACTTCAAATTGAGAACAACACCTAATAGACCATTTGTTTCACCCCTTTCTTTTTTCCCTATTTTGGCTTTTCCCTGATCAGCAGCTGACATGAAACATGACAAAACAGATCAGCACATTTTAGTCTTTATTTCTGACCACTTGCTGGCAAATGTGACACATATTCACATATTCATATTCTGCTCTACCCTTGTCGCTAAATAAAGTCTGGAGCACTTTAAAGTGAGTTGCGAGCCCATTCTCCTTTTTTTCTACACATATTCACCCACACAGGGCTGGAACACCAATATCACGAACTAGCTCATCGGGAGCAGACAAACTGGGGCACAAGCTGTTCCCAGGCCACTCAAATTTATTCAGGCAAAATTATTCAGGGTTTCCTTTTCCTGTTGCAGACATATGTTGTCCGCTGATAGATCGGTCGATATAGCGCCAACCGTACCGATATATTGGCCGATACAACAGTATGGATATCATCAATACAAATGCTGATATATCGTATGATCGATATCTCCGCCGGGCTCTACCAAAACAATTTACCGGTACTTCCTTTTGATAAAAAGGTTTCATAACCACCGACAAATACCAATATACAATTGTTTAAGTGCTGCTACAAGTTAGTAAAATAATAACGTGAGTGGTACATTAAGAGTATTTAAAACATTAATGCAATATCAACTAAAATTTCAAAATGAAATATGTTGATAAATGACTTGGTGTCGTTATGGGCATCTTTTACGGTGCTGGTAATAACTAATGAGGTGAAGCTCTTACCTGAAGGCCTGATGAGAACAACTGGCACCTCACCTGCATAAATCTAAAAACAAGAGGGTTGGTGATGATTATCACAGAATAACAAAAGTGTTAAGGTGTTTTCACACAGACCAATGTTCATTCGGTACGAATATCAGACCCGAAATTCTTACAAGAAAAAAAAAGGAAAATGAAATAAAGAAACATCCCACAAAACATCCTTGCATCGCTGAGCTCTGTCATTGCAACAAGTGGGAAAAAAAACTGAAACATTTTCTACATACACAACATTTGGCGGCAGAGTGCAAACGTGATTAACATTAAGACAAGGTTGGTTATTATCCTGTGTTCCAAAATTCCCTTCATTTTTTTTACCCCCCAAAACGCGCTCTGTGTGCAAACACCTTTACTGTTGTTGGATGGATCAATGATTCAATGTCGTTTCTCTTCAAATGAATGCCATTTGCTAGTACAATGGGAGGGCGAGTCATAAAAACATAGGAAACAGACAGATGTATTTAAAGGTAGGCGAAGTGATTTCACTTTTGTCAGATATCACCCCCAAAAAGATTCTGTTAAAATGCTTTATTATAAGGTGTGCAGACCATATATGGAGTTTCCCCCTCCCCCACGTTAGCAGAGGAGCTAATAAAAGTTCCCCGGGTGGAGGGTGAATTCTCCTCCAATCAGGATCGAGCAGCAGGTTCACATAGTGTAGCTACTCTTGGAGGCCCCTAGTGCACCAGGCTGGTACTACAGGATGAATTTCGAATCACTTACCCTACCTTTAAAAGCACACTACTGTAAAGATATTGTGAAAAGCATGACAGTCCACCACTGGACTAGTACAGTCATTCAGTCCCTGTTTACTCATTACACAGGCAGCATTTTTTAAACATTTGGGCCTTTCATCCGTAAAGGCGCACCCACATCCACACCCAAAATAGACATTTAAGCATTCAAAAACTTACAGCATTAAACCGTTGCTTGCGGTCGTCTACACTGTCCGCATATTCGGGCTCGGAGTCGGAGTCTGACTGCATTTTGTCGGAAACAACGAACATGGTCACGCTCATACCAAGAACATTAGGCTGTGGGAAAGAAGGAGAGTCGCTTTATTATTGGGGAAGAGTGCATGGCTTGGCCGTAAGCCCAAGCTCAGTTCAATATACACAGAGATAGACAAAGCAGATGCAGATGATCAGGTCACATGACATTATCAAGTTTTCAAGTGTGTGTGTGTTTGCGCGTGTGTGTGTGTGTGTGCGTGCGTGCCCATGCATGCGCATTTATGTGTTGGTATTCAGTAGTGAATTTCACACTATTTTTTCGGAATCCATCGTTTGTTTAAATTGCGATGCCTTTAAGTATTAGGGGCAGACAAAAAAAAATCAATATGGCAATATATTGCGATTCTAAATGCCATGATATCAATATCCTATTGCCAGGTCCAGAATAGATTTTGATATTTATGCATTTTTTATTTTGTTTTGTCAGAAATATTTTATTTTGTCAGAAATAACTGATGGTTATCTGGCTACATTGAAGTGTAGGATTGAACTTTTCATGGTACATATATTGTTTTGAATTGCTTTAAAATGTTGTAGTTGATGAAACTTTTCATGGTCCATATTGTTGAGAAATCTCTGAAAATGTTCTAGCATGACAAAACCAAGTAATTTGTGGGGGGGGAAAAAAAACGCAATATATCGATATAACAAATCAAATCACAACATAATTGAGATTGCAATATAAATCAATTTGGCACCCTAAATATCTATATCATTGTCAATTGTTTAATATAAGAATACTGATATAATATCAGCATTCAGATATTAACCTGAGGGCCACATTTGGCCCAGTGCCATTCAGTTGCCACATACACGTTTTAGAGCTATATGGACCGGAGCTAGTTTTATGTTTATTGCATCATGATTCAAGGCAGATTGGCTACAAATTAACTAAACACTACATGTGCTGGTTTTTACAACAGGCGAAACACAACAAGCAGAGAAAAAAAAACAGCCTTATACCTGTAAAAACGGTTAAAACCTGCAATGTTACGACAACATTGACAAACAAAGTTGATTCTGATCACAGTTAACAGTGCATTCTGACCCTAAAGACTAATGTCACCGTGACACGGTTTACGGTAGGGAACTTAGTATTAACACCCATGTCTGAGGAACGACTTGTCATAAGTTACTGATTCACGCGCATGCTTTAAAAAGAACACACACAGAGGTCACTTTTTTCCTTCTGCACCGAAGCACCACGGATATGTGTGACCGCAGAGAAACATGTGGAATGCTGTCACGTTGCTGTACCGCTGCAGCTGCTGCTGCTGCTGCTGAATGAGGGTTTGTTTGTTGTGCAACACTATAGTGACAACAGTCAGCATTCGATAAGGTCGCCACTTTCTGCGTGACACACCACCACCACCACCACATCTGTTCCAACATTCAGTGTTTCCAACTTCAGGGGTCGACATTATAATTGGCCCGATGGCCCGAAACAGGTTTGAAAACACGTGCGGACCACCAGATGGCGCCCTATACTGGCCCGATGGGGCCAGTGGTAAAATGCCCTTGTTGGTGCGCCCACACCTTTGTTGTACAAAGTGTTGGTGTTTATTAGCACAACAAATATTTTAGGCATTCTGCATTGTATAAGGGTCAGCTTGCTGAACGGTCTACTGGTTTTGACCCCCATGAAAAGAGTGCTGTTAACTTGAATGCATTTAATGCATTAATAAATGGTGGTCTTTTTTGCAGACTATGGGGATCGATTACCTGGGCCAGTGGTTACAGTTGTGGGGCCAGTGATTCTTAAAAGCCACTGGCCCGAAGGGCCAGTGGCAAATTTCCCTTAATGTCTACCCCTGGAACTTGGCACATTTGTTGCAATATTTAGCTTTTTTCCCCAGACGCCTTAGCACCAAAATTAGTGAAAGACTCCTGGCGGAAAATCTAGTGCCTTTTCACCATTTTTCCTCCTATGATAAGAGTCCTTCTTCCTTTCTAGAAAGGACCATTGGTAACCAAATGGATCTGTAACTCTTGAGCTCTCAAGAGTTACAGATCTACAGATGAATTACCCAATTTTCAAGAATCTACACGTTTAGAAAATGTAGAAGAATTGTTATTTTGACCAACAGTTTGCCAGTTATTTCTCCTAAATTAGTCCGAGAGACCTAAACTCATCACCAAATGTTGGTCCTCCCTGGCTAAAATGCAGAATAAATAGTGGGCCCTGGTATGAAAATGGTTGAAAACCACTGCTTCAGCACATTCCAGTGCATTTTGGCAACACTGCCAGCATTCGATGTGGGCGGGTGGCTGTCCTGACATGTTCTCCTAGTGTTTGTATAGTACATTCCCAAGGTGGGGTCAAGGGACCCCCAGGGGGTCTTTGATGGGAATTCTACGGGGTCCCCAGCTAAATGACAGTTTGGAACCAAATCAATTTAAAAACCCTCATGGGTCTCTATAGAAAATGGAAACAAATCCATTTGGTTCTAATTGTACACCCTCACGGGTAGCAGTGATTATTTACAATATAAATTGGGGGTCCCAGAGATAGAATTGCCCGCAAGGGTCCATTTGGTTTCATGTTTACACTCTCAAGAGTTAAAATATTCATCATGTGAATTAGCCTGCACAACTAGAAGATTAATGGTCATTTTGATTTGTATCCTTGAGTGTTTTGTTTCCCAAATCCAGCCTGGAATTGTGGACAAAAGCAAAAAAAAAACTTTTGGGTCTATGGGGCTAAAAAAAATCCTCAAATGGTGGTCCGTGGCTCAAATGCTGAATAAATAGAGGGCCCTGGTAGCAAACAGGTTGAAGACCCCTGTCTTAGGGGGGTCCTTTTTCAAAGGAGAGGTCTTTGACTGGAAAAAGTTTAGGAGCCATTAGAGCTGTCAGTTCTAGGTTCAATCAACGCGTGGGTTGGCGTGTCTGCCCTAGCGTGTGCTCCTGGCGTCCAGGGCCACCTGGTGTCCAGAGTTGCGACATTGGGGGCTCAGAAACGGCAGCGCTCGAGTAGCTGTTCGTAGCAGCCTGAATAGGGACAAACTGTAGTTGGAAATTCACAGGGAACAGGTAGGGCGGCGCCCCACGACGGATCATGGCACAAATATGAGCCGTTTTACTCACGTGTGCAGCATGACAACTGTTTTCAAGCATTGCACGGCAACAACTAGAAGTCTCTGCGATGTCTGTGTTGTACAATTACAGTGGTTTTCAACCAGTGGGCCAGAGACCACCAGTGGTCCTTGAGAGGGTTCCAGGTGGTCCTGAACTAAGTTGGTTAACCAGATGAAAAGTTGGTTTGCCAGAGTGTAAAAATGGGTTCATTTAATTTCATGTTTACACTCTCAAGAGTTATAATATTCATTACCACTTAAAGGGCAACTTCGCCACTTTTCAACACTCCTTGTGTGGTGTTGGTCATTAGCATACATGCTAATGACCTCCTGATTAACAACATTGGGATTCTGTGGCTCCAGCGCCGTGCTTCCCAAGTTGTCAGATTCTCCCCCAGTGACGTCACTGGTATGGAACGTCCCTCTGCCTAAAACTACAGCGAGTGTTGGACCAGTAGGCTTGCCATGGGGGTGAAACTGCCTAACCAAACAACACAAGACAACAAGCCAGTATAACTGCGTTTGTTGAGGAGATTATTATTACTTATTGGCAGAATATGTGATAGGCTCCTACTTAAATATAATGAAGAAATGCAAGCAAGTTGTTGTGGAAGGTGGAGGACACTGGAGTGCAGCAGCCACGGAGCTTATGCCAGCCAGGAAGCCAGCCACGTAGCTAAGGGCTAATGCTAACGCCAGTGTAGCTAACGTCGTCTAGCTAAAAGTCTTGGGTGAAGCTGACACACACACAGGGAACCATCACATCACTGGATCCACACGCAAACCTTTCTGCACAGGAATGGAGCAAGAGTGACATCAGTTGGAAGTAAGTGTACGTGTGTGTGTGTGTGTGTGTGTGTGTGTGTGTACACGTGTACGACGTATTGTTTACAATACGGTCGTGTAGCCCTGTAGGCTAGGGCAGTGGTTTTCCGGGGACCACCAGTGGTCCCATTTTGTTTCATGTTTACACTCTCAAGAGTTAAAATATTCATCATGTGAATTAGCCCAAGTCTACACAACTAGAGAATGTATTAGATTAATGCTCATTTTGATCTGCATGTTTGCCTGTGTTGGTTCCCAAATCCAACCTGGCTGGTATTGTGGACAAAAGCAAACAAATCTTTGAGGACTGTGGGGCTAAAATGTCACCAAATGGTGGTCCGTGGCTCAAATGTTGAATGAATGGTGGGTCCTGGTATGAAAAAGTTTTAAACCTACTTGAGGGAGTTCAGGAGGTCCCTTGCTAAATGATAGTTGCAGTAGCCAAATGAATGAGTTAAATCTGAGTTGCCCAACTCATCTTACAATATAAATTGGGGGTCCCAAGAGATGGCATTTCTCTTAGTGGGGTCTATGGAATAAATTTGGGGGTCCTTGACATGGAATAGTTTGGAAATGGGAACCATTGCTGTAAACCATGAACACATTTGCCATATTCATGTGATGCTTGCTCATGTTTCAGCATATAAATACCTGTGTACAACTGTATTCATCAGGTCAGCCCATGAAGATGAAGGTGTACAGAAGCTGATCTTTTTGTGGACAGAATGGTGAGCTTTCCATACTCGACTCAAACTTTATACATAAAGCACATCGCAAGCTCCTAGCTGTATTAGCTGTATTATATTTGCTCCCCTCATCTCCCAGTATACTAGCCAACCAAGTCTGACCATGTTGTAAATATTGTATACCGTCCTTTGTCTCACTCTGTAATATTGCATCTATTAAATCACACTAGCATCTGTCCCCAGATGACAGTGAATTGACTTTAACCCTTTATAATACTGCACCTCAAAAGAAAGCAACACACTATACTATAAAACTGACAACATTGTAGAAATTACACAACGTGCCTTGCACTGATTAATAATAAATCCATTTGTGTAACACCTTTCATGAAATGAAATGCAGCACAAAGTATTTTAGAGATCAATGGAGAAATAAAATAGCCACAATAAAACACCAAAGTATTTGCAGTAGTGGTTATATAAATTTACTCATGCATTTCTGACAAGCTGTATTCTCTCAGTTGTTTTCTTTTTCAGCAAAACACACACACACACACACACACACACACACACACACACACACACACACACACACACACACACACACCCCCCAGTGTTTTTTGCATTGTGCATGACAGACAGGCTCTCTGATTCATGCAATATTTCTAATGTGAAATTAATATGTGCCATTCAGTTGTAGCATAATTTGGTCTGCACATTTTGTATTGAGTCCAATATACTGTACAAGCATACATCACATGAATCATACTGTAGCCTACACACTCAATCATCTTTGAGTGTTTTCACCATTTTTGACTCATGTCTTCTCTCACAGCTGTGTGCCCAGATCCAGATCCATCGTCGGGTCATCGACTCTGCAAAACTCCTGCCTGCAGTGACCTCCGAGTCTGACTAATGCACTTGTACATGAAGTTTGATAGATTCCATAGTGTTCAGTAGAATTGTTAAATCACTAATAATAAAATAATATTAAAATATAGTTGATTTGATGTCAAGTTTGTTTATTCATGTGGGCTATTGTATTTATACACTCTGACCAATACAAGGTTGAAATTGTCATCAAAGGCTACCGTAGAACTACAGATCATTCACACCATTCTCTTTATACAAGAAAACCACAATGGAAATAAGTCTTGAGTTGTTTATTGAACTGTAACATGAGGTAAAACACACACACATTTAAAATGTACATTGTTGTTAAATGCAACACTACAGTTCATGTACATGTCTGATACATCAATGTGATCTAATTTTAAAATATTGATCAAGATTGTGTGTAGATGTCTTTATAGCCATTACAGTAACATACAAACTATATAATATATTGTATACTTCCTTGAAAACCACTTGAGGTGATGACACCCACCAGGACCTCAGCTCCTGCAAATGAAATTATGCATTTATTGGCCTTTGTCACAATCATAGTATGGTAGTATAGTGTCACTTGGTAGCACAGCACCAAGTGACACTGAGCTTGTATACCGTATCTGCTATTTTTCAATAACTTTTTGTAGTTCGAATATGCAGTAATTGTGGTATTCTATGATGTGGTGGTATTAATTACAACAAAGGGGTATTTTAGCATCCTCAATTCTCACTCAAGTACCAGAAAGTACAGAAATGTTGCATTTTTGAATACAGCTAGGGTCATAATGGCAGCACTGGGCATTTAGCATTACAAATGCATCTGCATGATTGCTGGTACTCGGAACATTGTCTATTCATGGAGGTGTGAAACATTTGTGGTAGCCTACTTCACAAAACAATAGATGTTTTGGACTTCTAAAAAGCCCAGTTCCACCACTCAAACATACATTTACATTTCCAGATGGCCATGCATTTTAAGGAAATCGTATTGTTTTATCTGTAGCATGTTACCGATTTCCAGTACTATATAGTATAGCTTACTATACAGTATAACATACCGATGCCGCGGCTACGTCCACTCTGCCATTAGTCCGGTGTAACTGGTACTTCAAATGTGTGTCGCAGTCCGACGTCCATCCATCACCGTTCGCCGACACGAAATGACTATTATTACCAATACTACAATAGTACTACTACTACTACTGTTAGTTTTACTACTAGCGCTAAATAATGGACGTTATACTTTCATCGCGCAGCAACAACGAGGAAAAAAAACAAAACATCCAACCTCCACTAGCCTGCCTACTTCCTGGAGGCAGCGGAGTGGGAGGAAATGCCGCGCAATGCACTGTGGGTAATGTAGGCCAGGGGAGCCAAGAGCGCTCTGAATATAAACGCGCCTAAATGCGTCTTTTTTGGGCATTCATTGACCAAATTAAAATGTTTATATTTTTACATGAACAGATAGGATACTAAAGTTGGGGAGCGGCCCCGTTTATATTGGCGAATTTCCCCTTTAAATAAGAGTTCTACACAATTAGAGAATGTAGAAGAATGGCCATTTTGATCTGTATGTTTGACTGTTTTTGTTGCGAAAATCCATCCTGAAATTGTGGACAAAACTAAAATAAACCTTGGGCTGATGGTCCTCCGTGCCTCAAATGCTGAATAAATAGTGGGCCCTGGCATTAAAAGGCTTGAAAACCACTGCATTACTACATTCCTTAGTACCTCCGGGCCCCACTAGGACTTATTCACGTATTTGTTGTCCCATTCTCGTAGCAGAGGTCTACCTAGAAGAGCCTCCATTAGAATAGAAACGACACCTGGAAGTGACCGAAGTTGTCGTTCATTTAACAGTCTCTGAAGGCGCCTCTAGGCAGACAGCGGTGGCGTCTAGTCCCTTCAGGCGTTTTTTTTAGCCTAATAAAGATTTAGACTCGAGTTTGAATCGTATTTTTGGTCGATCCGGAGTTCTGACATTCGTCACCGTCGACTAAAACACCCAGTTAGAATCGACAGAAAGCGTAAAAACCTCATCTACGTAACGATACAGTCCATATGTTTAGTTAACATGCGAACGAACGAACCACAACAATCTGGTTTTTCCTCTCGTCTCGAACTTTTACACCATAACAACAAAGGCCGGAAGTGCGCGTTTTAAACTACGGCAGACGGCTGTGCTGTAAAAAACAAACGTCCCCAAACCTTCACTGACATAATGTCTAATGTAATCACTGCGGCTTGAAGACGGTGAGTGTGAATAGAATGTCGTGTATGGTGTTTTAAGATGTGTGTGTGTGTTGTCACTCGCCTCGTCGGCGCAGCACAGCCGTCCTCTTCATCGTAGGTTTACAGAATGGAGAGAGATGGAGCGCAGAATGCGGAAATGACTTGTTTGGTAACGTCATGTGGGAGGGAGAGCCTTCTAGTAGGAGAGTTACGATATTGAAGGGTCAGAAAGCAGAGCAGAGCACCGTGCACGAGACTACAGAGATTCGTCTATGAGTGCAGTCCCAGTCCTAACTGTCATTGGGAGTACATTGTTTTCAACGAAAACGGCGCAATAAGAGCTATTTTAGGTACGTATGCAGAAAGACAACTGTTTTAAAGTATTGTTCAGTCACGGCTAGAGTCTCTGTAATGTTTATGTTGTAGTATTATTAGAACAACTAAACAACTAAACTAAAATAAAGTCATTAAAGCTGGATTAAATAACTGATTAAATAACTTTCTGTATACTCCTACCCCCCGCTGTTATCGCGAGAATCTTAGCTTTTCAGTGAATTCTCGCGATATCGCCTGCTTTGAAACCAGTTTCAATCAGCACTAATACTTTCAAGACGTCAATATAATGATATACTATTTGCAAATCATGTGACAAAGTATTCGA
Organism: Benthosema pterotum; assembly: GCA_039105355.1. Classification (NCBI taxonomy): domain Eukaryota; kingdom Metazoa; phylum Chordata; class Actinopteri; order Myctophiformes; family Myctophidae; genus Benthosema; species Benthosema pterotum. The sequence goes on along the minus strand of CM076975.1, from coordinate 46,031,502 downwards.
AATCAACCTCCGGAAGGCATTCTTTAATTTGCCTGCATCGATAGTTTGTTTACGAGGTCACCGCCAACAATACATGTTGTTTTCGTGCCTTCTTTGCTGGTCCCTGATTACATCCATAGAGTCCCATTCATATTCATCGACTTCCGGTTTTCCGAGTGCACTCAAACGGCTTTTACATCAGCGCTGCTGCTCCTCCAGCACCGCCATTGCCCTGACGCACAGGAGTGAACGGGAATATCGCAACTCTCCCCTAGAAGGCTCTGGTAACGTCATGTGGGAGGGGGGGAAAAAAGGGAAAAGGGCTACGGAAGCCCCACTGGGACACAGCGCACGGTTCGCGCCGCATGTCGCTCCGCCAGTGTTGCCAACCAACCGTCCAAATCCAAAATGCACTAGTAGTGACCAGTGTTGGGACATGTGCACTACATAACTTAATACATTACATAACATATTACCAAAACGCAGCAACTTGTAATATAAATATATTACTGAACAAAAACAATCTAATATATTATACTTTTCTTTCTGCATTACTTTCAATATTACAGTGTTCTTGTGAAATTATCACGACAACCACAGAAGTTAAATAATGACTTATTTTCTATAATTTAAGTCATCAAATTATTTACTGGCTTCCATTAATTCAAGGAATACATTTAACTCCTGTGTTAACTGCACATAGCGGAGTAGGATGAGGTAGGTCTACCCCAGGGCTTTTTAAAGTAATATTTAATAGTACTATTAATATATTAGCCTACACTTGCTCAGACAGTAATATTGTAATATAATATATTGCTTTAAAATGAAGGTAATGATTAATAAGTAATATATTAACAAGGTAAAGTAATATTCCCAACACTAGTAGTGACACTTCCAAAATGCACTAGAGCAGTGGGTTTTCAACCATTTTCATAACAGGGCCCACTGTTTATTCTGTAAAATACAGGGACCCACAGAGGACCACCGTTTGATGCTGAGATTAGTCTCTCAGCCTGATTTATTTAGGAGAAATAACTGACAAAATGTTGATCAAAATGCCAATTATTCTACATTTTCTAAATGTGTACATTCTTGAAAATTGGTAGTTCAGATGGTTAAAGGTAGTGGAAGTGATTTCACTTTTGTTAGATATCACCCAAAAATATTTTTTTTCTGTTAAAATGCTCTATTATAAGGTGTGGAAACCACATATGGAGTTTCCCCCTCCCCCACGTTAGCAGAGGAGCTAATAAAAGTTCCCCAGGTCACCACAATTCTCCTCCAATCAGGAGAGAGCAGCAGGTTCACATAGTGTAGCTACTTTTGGGGGCCCCTAGTGCACCAGGCTGGTACTACACAATGAATTTCAAATCACTTCCCCTACCTTTAAATATGATTTAACTCTTGGTAGCTTTCATACGGTTTCATATTACAGATCTAAAAGGCTCCATTTGGTTACCAATGATTCTTTCTAGAGAGGAAGGAGGACTCTATCATTGGAGGAAAATGGTGAAAAACAAGGGTTTTATGCGCCAAGTTGGCAACACTGCGCTCCGCATGTCTGACCCAAACAGAACTGGGAACGCGAACCAGCACACTGCTGGTTGGTCTTTATTATCACATTACAAGTTAGGTTAGGTGGATGAAAAACGAGGTTATGCAGCTCATTGCAGAGAAGAGCATGTAAAGTGCTGAAGTTTATGCATTGATTGATTGGTTGAAGTAGTATTGATTGGTTGAAGTAGCAGTTTGCAGTCAGATCAAATTATAAGTATACATTTCATGCACAACTCCACGCAAAAACTTGAACTGGAGTGGACAACATTAAAGCATTAAAGGTAGGGGAAGTGATTTCACTTTTGTCAGATATCACCCCCCAAAAAAAAAATCTGTTAAAATGCTCTATTATAAGGTGTGGAAACCACATATGGAGTTTCCCCCTCCCCCACGTTAGCAGAGGAGCTAATAAAAGTTCCCCAGGTCACCACAATTCTCCTCCAATCAGGAGAGAACAGCAGGTTCACATAGTGTAGCTACTTTTGGGGGCCCCTAGTGCACCAGGCTGGTACTACACCATGAATTTCAAATCACTTCCCCTACCTTTAACCTAGCTCTGGTCCAGAGCTCAACTTCTGAATCTGACTTGCATTGGATCATGAAGATCCAAGATTAAACTTAACTTAACTTAACTTAACTTAACTTTACTTTACTTTACTTTACTTTACTTTACTTTACTTTACTTTACTTTACTTTACTTTACTTTACTTTACTTTACTTTACTTTACTTTACTTTACTTTACTAAGGATCTTCATTAGTCTACACCATGTTGGAGACTATTCTTTCTGGAGTTCAATCAAAAGCATCACAATACAAATCATAAAATGCAGTACAGTATGATCGATGTTGGTGAACAAACATATACACATACATGCATTAGCAGCAAAAATTAAAACAAAACAGATTTGTCTGCCTGAAGCCTGAAAATGAGATTAGTCTGAAGGGAAGTGGTTCAACAGTGACACCCGGTGGTGGAGCTATACACTATACAGCTATGAACAGTACTGCTACTTGCATATCCACAGGACAATTACAATTTAGGCATTTAGCAGACGCTCTCAATCCAGAGCCACTTGCAATAGTAACAGTTTACAATTTAGCAGAATTTACACTACACTTTACAATATTCAATGCAAGCATTAAAACATGGCAATATATTAGACATCCAATATAACACTGCTGCAAGTAGGCTGTGTGTTCTCAGACTGCAGTGGAAGATAAGGAGTGAGTCTGTGGTTCTGATTGCAATGAGAAGTGCGGGAGCCAGGAGGGAGAAGAACTTGGAGTGAGGGGAGTTTTGTCCAGGCGTTTTAGCGGGGTACTCCCAGCTTCCCCATGTTGGATGATCGGAGTGCACAAGAGGGCTTGTAGGGTGTTATGAGACTAAGATATGGTGGAGTCAAACCTTTGGTTGCTTTGAATGCAAGAGTACGTTTTGCACTCTAGGCAGGCAGCGACTGGGAGCCAATGGAGGGAGCAAAGAAAGGGTGAGAATTTTGGCTGGTTAAAGACCAAGCGGACCATGGAATTTTGGATCAATTGGTGTAAGTGCTATGTAGACCAGTAAGGAGGGAGTTACAGTAGTCCAGTTGTTGTCAGGACACAGCCACAAAGCCCACTGTGGAAAGTAACAAGTTGTTGCATTGCAAATAATAATAATAATATTAATAATAATAATAGTAAAGTTTTGAAACAAGGCTTAATTGTAGCTAGTCAGAAGTGGGGGGAGTAGTACTACACAACAGTAATGGAAAAGTCTATACTCTTTAAACTCAGTAAAATGACAAAAGTAGAGTATACAAAAGTAGTGACTCACGTGTGGTGCACGTGGTGTGAGTGCGTATGAGTGGTTGCGTGCACTAGGGCTTTAACCAAAAAATCGATACATCGATGCATCGATTTGCATAACACGTGTCGACTCTAAAAAGCACGAGTCGATAAGTTGTTTTTTCCCCTTCCTCCGAGCGAAGGAGTAAGGAGGAGGAATTAAACATTTACCTTTGTTTTCCCCTTTTTTCTTTCTCTATGTGTGCGACGCGTGTGTATATAATTCAACTGTAATATTGGTTACTGTCACTCACGGACAGAAGTCTCCTTTGAACTTTCCTTTGCAACTCTATCGGAGTAAAGCCTTAATTTAGGTTTACCAATCTTATGCAGCTGCGTGCGCCTTGCGCTCTCGGCGCGCGGCGTTCCAGCTGATCATTACGTACACGGATCAGATCGAACAGCAAACAGTGTCAACGAAATACAGAACTTCAATCAACTCGTCCTCGTGTGCTACCTCGTGTGACCGTCTTGTTCCTCGTTTCGCATTAGGCTACGCAGTACGCACGGGACGCATGCTTCTGTCCGCGTCGTTCTCATTAATTTACTGAATGGATCAGAAAAGAAAGCGGCGCGGTATGGTGGTGGTGGTGGTGGTGGTGGTGGAGGAGGACGGAGGAGGCTACATGTAATGGATAGTATTCTGATAATGTGGCCGCTATGTTAGAACCAGCGTGTGTGTATGTCTTCTGTTGCGTTCTAACATGTGGTTAGAACGTTGTGTGTTTTATGGCTGGCCATAGTGGACGTTGTGCTGCTTGCCAATACTGTTGTGCTGTGTGCCAATACTGTTTTCATATTAACCTTGCCACATGCGTCAGGCTCGCGATGTGTTTTCTATAAGCACTGCGCCGGCACCATTTGATCCCCGACCCCCCTCGGAGAACCACCACGACGGACCCCCCCCCCCCCCCCCCCCCCCCCCCGCGCCATAAAACGATAAATCGATAATTTATCGACTTGACTGTCTGACAAGTCGACTTGAAAAAATCTCAAGTCGTTAATGCCCTAGCGTGCACGCATCTGTGCATACTAAGTATGTTTAGTTCGTGATAAGTTTCAGGCCGTTGTTCATTCCACATGGAGACATGTAGCTGCAACGAGAGGCAACCAAATGAATTTGAGACCACGGCATACGTCGCAACGGGTGGCCGAACAGTGGCCAAACGGGTGCCCGTTGCCATTGGTTGCAACCGCTGGTCCAACGGTCCTTCTAAACCTAACCCTAAACATAACCTCAGTAAAACCTATCCCCAAACGTAACCTTAACCCCCAAACGTAGGTGCCAAACGTTGCAAAAATGATTTCACGAAAGTCAAAAAATAACATTAAATTACATCAAATTAGTCATGACTGGTTAAAAAACAAAAACGAACAAAAGACTGAGACAGGGTGTGTACAACTTGAATCACCAGGCCTGTGGTCCTCTAGAAACCCCTTGGGTGTCTGTTGGAATTTGGTAGTAGTCTAACTCATTAATAACGAAAAACTAAACAGCTTATTCTATATGGAAATGTTCCCATATAGAAGTGTTTTCTTCTTTATTGGCTCAGAACAACAACATCAAAGATTTGGCTCCAAAGTTGTGGCTTGCTTCTGGAAACGATATGATCCTCGGCTTAGGTGAATTAAATAACAATCAAGGCACCTGGCCGACATGGCGATAATATTCACTTCCGAAATCTGGGCTGGCCACGGAAGTTGACAGGATCTACTGAATGTGAAGGAGGCAGCACACCGCAGAGCACTGCACACACTCCATTTTGTGCATACCTGACCCAGAGGCTCAATATGGCAGTTTGTCACATTCAATAGATCATTTGTTGACCGTTGGCCAGCCGAAATCTCAGTGATCTGGTTTTCTTTCAGACACCAGATAACTCTGATCAGCATGGCGTCTGAAAAACGATACTCCAGTACTGCTGTGCCGCTAGAGGTCAATATTAAATGGGCAAATAACTAACTTCCAAGTCATTGTAATGTCAGTTTTCTCTCAGAGTCGTGATAATACCGTAATTCATGTGGGATGCTCCAAAATGGAAAAGTAAAAATGTAATTCATTCATTAATTCGTTACTTTTGTGATCAGAGCGGGCTCGAGTTAAGCAGTCGCTTTCCGGTCGTCGGTCGTGGACGCCAGTCGTGAGAGATTTACAGATTAAATCATCACCTAAACTGGCCAATTGGAGTACTTGAGGGACGACATTAATTCATTCATTCATTCATTCATTCATTCATTCATTCATTCATTCATTCATTCATTCATTCATTCATAAAGCACACTGAAAAGGTTCCCCAAACAAAAATAACTGACCAACAAACATACAATGCATGGCAATGCGATGTGTTTGGAGTTTGGAGTTCAACAATGTCTTGTTGCAATTCAGAAATAACACAACCCTCCCCCCCAGTCTATCAACCAGATTATGGATCAGCCTCTCTGTCACCTCTCGTATACATCAGTGTCTCAAATAGGGCTATACTGTCTAAACATTAAATACACACAAACACACAATATAAAGTCTCATATTGTTAAGAACAATTCATCCCTTTTTCGTAAAAAAATCTATCACACTTTTGTCCAGTGAGGGGCATCCTTATCACCTTACATCACATTCCGGACCACTTGCCTCCTCAATATGTTCAATCTAAAAAAACAAACAAAAAGAAAACAGTGGCTGCCGCCAGCTAGTGGTACTGCATAATTTGCCTTCTACGAAAAAGAGAGATTGCCCACTAGCGACCAACAGTCTCGGTCGCGACTGGTAGCTTGGGGTCACGACTAGTTTACAGGTCGGAAAACCCTGTCTCTAAACCTAAGCCTATAAACATAACTGCAAGCGCGGAGCAGTGCCGAATTACTCTCTAAACCTAAACGTAATCGCAAACTATAGTTCAAGCGTGACCAGAAGACGTGGTTGGGACTAGTAAGCAACCCCCCCTCCCCCTGCAGGTCATGAGACGTCCCATCGCAACGGTGATTCAAGCGGTTCAACTCAATCTTCCGAATTACACCACTGGGGTCAGCCACGGCGCAGAGAGGAAGTTGGAACTCCACTCCCTTACGAAACATTAGCCGCCGCCTCCCGACGGAGCCTGGTCTTCGCTGATGTCCTCGATCACCGAGGGTTCCCTGTTCACGCCGGGTTCTGTGAGGTGCAACCCGACGAAGATGTGATACAAACCTGCGCCCACAAGTCCACCCACCATGGGTGCCACCACAGGGATCCAGAACCAGTAGTAGCCAACAAATTCGTATTTCGTTTTTTCGGTCGTGGGCGCCAACGTTGCAATCTTTTTGATCTGTGGGCCCGAGAAGACCTCTTCGCCCCAGTAGGCGAACCAGGTGAACAGGCGCGGCCCCAGGTCTCTGGCGGGGTTGATGGCGTAGCCCGAGTTGTGGTGTTGGGACACCCCGATGGCCAGGATGATCATGCTGATGCTCAGGGCCTCCAGGAAGCGTTTGGAGTGGACGTAGGCCGGCAGTGCGAGCTCCTCAATGCCCTTCGGGATGCCTGCGTTCTTCCGGTCGGTGATGGCCAGGACCAGCATGGACAGGAGAGCGGTCGCACACATCTGCTCTATGAATCCGTTGAGGTGTCCGAGGTGGTAGTTTGCATACGTCGCAAATATGCCCGCCGTGTCCATGTCCCCTTTCACCATGTGAGTGGGGTTGCGGAACATGATGGCGTCGTTGTACACTGTGTAGACGGCCAGCGCTCCGACAAAACCGCCGCCGAGTTGGGCGGCGGCGTAGAACGGAAACTTCCACGCGGGCATCCTGCGCAAGACCACCATGGGGAGCGTGATGGCGGGGTTCAAATGGGCTCCCGACGTCTCGCCCGCCAGGATTATGGCCATCAGGGCTCCCACGGCGAAGCCCAGGTTGATGCTCAGGATGTCGGCCCGGTTCAGGGTTACGCTATAGCTATGGTCCTTGTGGAAACGAGGCCCGGGGTAGCTGAGCACGGCCTGCGCCACGGCGCTGCAGCCAAAGAACACCAGTATGAAGGTGCCCACAAACTCGGCCATCACCTCTCTCCACACCCCGACGACGGGCTTGGGGGCGTATTTCTCCTTGACAGCTGCGTATTGGTCGCGTAAAGCAGACATCTTGATTCTGACTGAGTGTGGCCATCGCCTTCGCCTTCGTGTTTATACTCGATTCCCAGCTCCACTGTGATGATGTCACGCGGCCCACCCCGGCCATTGGCTGTGCTTGCTAGGTGGCAACCGACCGACTTTGGCAATGGAGCAGTGGTCCCTCGAGGTGTGCACCGAGGGCCCTTTTGATGGGGTTTCTCCACAGGCTCGAGCTTCTACATCCGCTATTTTCCGACAGCTTAAAGCATGACCGCACACTTTAAAACACCAAACGCGCTTCCCCTTCCGGATGGGTCAATGAACCGGGTGTGGCAGCCACACAAAAAAACACAATTTTAACGCTGTCTGGGTGAACACGTTTTAAAATAAAATACTAAATCTTCCTCCTAGTCACAATATATGAAGGTCATTTTTTAGTTAGGGAAAAAAACAACAACAACATCTACTAAACTTGCACATTGCGCAAATTGCCCGTTGCTGAAGTGGGTCGCCATTCAGCTTGGAAGATGCGGATGCAAATAGACGACAGAAACACGTCCTCGCTGCTCGTTCCACTAAGCAGGGTACACAAGGGGAAGGATTTATATCTCCAGGCTGCTTTGGGGACACGTCGTGATCCAACCTGCACGAAAGAAGTCGTGAAGGACCCTTTGACACACTGCAAAAGGTGCCCTGGCCCCTCCCTCAAACACCTGGACGGACAGATGACAGATGAGAAACACACGCGCACACACACACACGTGACAGTTTTGGTATGGTATGGAATGGAAAACTATACATGAACATAATCGTGAACATTTATCCCATGGATAAAGTACATACAAGTGGATTGTACGGTTATACAGCTCACATTTAACAAAGAAGCAGTAAGACTTGTTTACTTACAGGTATAAAGGTATAAAGTTAAAACAACGTGACAACTATATATGGAAAAATGAGGCAGGGGGCGGGGCTGCACGGAGCATAGAATAACTACATGCCTGTAGATATTATTTGTGCGCCTACTTTATCATGATACCTGAAGTTTGTTTACGATTGTGTTCATAGTTCATTCAATGCCAAACGCATCTATCTATCTATCTATCTATGGCACTCTTCTGAAGGAGTTGTTCTTCGCGACCCAATTACACTTTGAAGCTCAGCAGGGAGGTTAATATCAAGTAGCGTGCGAGGCAGTGGAATATGGGGGAAAACCATTGGCAAACAGTGGAAGGAATCAATTTGCATAACGACTACATTTGGGATAAAAAAAATAAACAAAAAAAACTAGATCTAGTTTAACTAGATTTGTGCCCCAAAGGGGCACGGGTCTGTCACCCTGTGAGGGCAACAGTAACCCCCACAGGGTGACTGTTACGTCACCCTCACAGGGTCACCAACAGTCACCCACCGTAAGGCAACTGTTACATCACCTCTCGGGTGACGTAACAGTTGCACAGACGGACGGACAGGGGGGTGAAACATAGTCACCACCTTGCGGACCTTACGGCGAAGACAAAAAAGGGTAAAATAAAAAGGAATACATTTGCAACTTACTGTACATGGGTAGCCTCGATCTCCAGGCAGACAGGGTACCCAGAGAGACTTCCCCTGGAAGTTGGCATTTTTTAAGCCAATTGCGGCACGGGGCTCCCGAAAATGTATACCCCACAGAAACATTACTCCCTTTGTGCTCGCAAAGTTATTCTAAAGGTTTAAAAGATGGAATTATGTGCACTTTTCACGCTTCTATAAACTGCTTTGTTCGTTGAAATCGTTCTTTTTTTCTTCTGAAAGTAAGAGTGAACAAGTCAAGACACTAGTGAGGACTGAGCAGGGTTGCTTCTCTGGGGACTGTAAATACAGTAACCAACTTTCGTTAGCAACTTCTACAGCTACCGTTAATGGGCAACCTGGCCGCAAAAAGTAGAACTTGCCAGAAGATATCCATGATAATGTCGAGTTACGGTGGCGGCGGCGCTGTACCTAAACATAAGGTTGCCAATTCGATTGCCATTGTTGTACAAACTGGTGAATGGGATCTGTAAAGCCCCTAGGCAAAGCACGCTGTACAAATGCACCGTTTGCAGCCATAGCACCACCTACTAGCAACAGACGGAAATACCTGGACCCCGACTCTATGTGGCTGGTAAATTGGCGGCTTTTTACAAGGTCTGTGACTGAGAGGGTACAGACGCAATTTGTACATGCCCGAGTTAGATTACTAACACTGAGGATTATATTAAAACAAAAATCCTAATTATGTCATGTGAAAGGTCGGATCAATGGAGGGGGGTCTTGATGCATTTCAAATAGCGGAATGTTAAATTCACTAGCTTAAACTGTAGCCTACAATATACCCTATTGGCCTGAATATAAGACAGCGTTTCTTCCAATCGAAATATCCTTAAAAATGGAATCATCTTTATTTGGGGACTATAGTATTTGACATTCAATGTTCTTTTTGCACAAATGACTGGAAAATAGGGGTCATCAGGGTCATCTTGTATTAAGGGGCAATACGGCTCCGTTTATCATCGAAATAAAAACACCACTTTGCCCCTCCTTCTGGCAACAAAACAGTTGTATAATCTTTTTTTTTCTAAACTTCACAGCTCTCAAGTCAAAGGCTGGAATGACATCCCAAAACCACACCAACCACTCCAAACCACACCAACCACTCCAGGCGGGATTCATCCCCAGAGGTGGGCCGTGATGTCCTGTTGGACGCCAAACCGCCTTGACCCATGAAGCGATTCAACTATAGTTCACAATTCAATGGCCTCAAATCACACCAACGGGTCGCCATGGGACTCCTTCATTCTATAGTATGGTGATGACGACGGCAAAAAAAAGTGGGGAAGGTCCCCTTCACGGAATTTGAGTGCCGGAGGCGGCGTCTCCCCCCGCTTCTCCCTGGTGGGCCTGGTCGTCGCTGACGTCCTCGGCCACCGAGGCCTCCCTGCCGCCCGGCCTGGGCTCCGACAGGTGCAGCCCGATGAGGAGGTGGTAGATAAACGCCCCCAGAAGTCCGCCCAACATGGGCGCCACCACGGGGACCCACCACCAGTTGTTGAATCGTTTCGACTCTCGCATGTGGACGTTGTTTCCCGCCGTGAAGACCTGCCTGCCCCACAGGAAGGCGGAGAACATGCGCGGCCCCAGGTCGCGGGCGGGGTTGATGGCGTAGCCCGAGTTGAGGTGCTGGGACACCCCGATGCCCAGGACCAGCAGGCTGATGCTCACGGCCTCCATGAAGCGCTTGGTGATGGTGTAGGCCGGCCGCCCCGCGTCCTCCATCTCCTTCGGGATGCCGGCGTTCTTCCGGTCGGTGATGGCCAGGACACACATGGACAGGATCCCGGTCGAGCACAGCTGCTCGACGAATCCGTTGAAGAGTCCGAGGTGCGGCGCGGGATACGTCGCGAATATGCCCGCCCCGTTCGACCCGGGGTTGAACGCCTTCTCTCGGCCGATGATGTCGAAGTGCGTGCGGAAGCGGATGTTGATCGCGTCGCTGTACACGGTGTAGACGCCCAGCGCCCCGAAAAAGGCGCCGAGGAGTTGCGCGAGCACGTAGTACTTGAACTTCCACCGGGGCAGCCTGCGCAAGACCACCATGGGAAGGCTGATGGCGGGGTTCAGGTGGGCTCCCGACGTTTCTCCCGCAATGAATATGGCCATCAGGGCGCCCAGGGCGAAGCCCAGGTTGATGCTCAGGATGTCGGCCCTGTTCAGAGCGGGGTCCTCCTTGAGGTGGCCCAGCACCGCTTGGGCCACGGAGCTGCATCCGAAGAAGATCAGCATGAACGTGCCCGCAAACTCGGCCAGCACCTCCCGCCACACTCCGTGGACGGGCTTGAGAGGATGCTTCCTCTTGAATTCTGCGTATCTCGCACTTATACTCGCCATCTCGATTCGGTTTGGACAGGCCCGTCGCCTTTACGACGCTTTTATACTCACCGGTCGTTGGCTGTGGTGACATCACATACCGCGGATATAGGGCCACTGGTCCTCAAGGTGGGCTCCGATGCAGGGGCGGATCTAGGCATGGGCATGGGGGGGGGAGCAATGCCCCCCTAAATGCCCTGACTGCCCCACCAAACATGATGGCATGCAAAACAACCCCAAAAATTAAAGTGCTTATATTTAAAATGATGTGAAACACTACTACTGCTACTAACTAACTACAGCTGTGTCACCACTAAACCAACAGCATTTCATCATTGAAAACAGAAAACTCTCTGAGTCAGACCTTTAGCTTTATGCATGCTGCGTGTCTGTTGCAACTTCAACAACAACAATGTTATTATTGATGCTTAATTGCGTAATAAAAGTCCCGTAACAGATAATGGTATGGGTGCGACTTCTTCGCGCCACGGGCGATGAAGCCGCACCCATACCATTTTCTCTTGCCCCTCCAACATCTCCACTTGCCCCCCCAAATGGGGCATGTTACATCCGCCCCTGCTCCGATGGCACTTGGGGGTCCATGGACACACTCACCAGGCCCCGTTTCCACCAAACTAGATCAGCTCCTCGGTACAGTGCAAACTTGCACGCGAGCTGATACTCATGACATTTGTTATCAAGGTCTCTTACTTACAGTACGTCTCCATTATGTCATCACTTAAACAGGCCAATCGGAGTACCTCGAGGGACCACGGGCCACAGACCATGGAACGCAGAGTGGCCGCACACCGATCTCTTAAATAAAAGAGGAAATAATCTGAGATGGTAACACTTTACAATACCGCCCGTTATAAAGCATTCATAAACATTCGTAAGCAATTTGTAGATGAGTAATAATCATGAACAGATCGTTTATTAACATCCATAAATGCTTAACTAAACATTTATAACTATATTTTTTTAAAGCTCAATTATAAATTATTAGTAAATTAACAGGTAGTAAACTATTCATGAATAAGCCATTTATAGAGCTGTGGAATTGTTAATAAATCATTTGTAACTAAGTTATACAACATTCATAACCTATTAGTAGAGAGTTAGTAGATAGTAGATAGTTAGAAGAAACAATAGTTTATAAACTACTCGTATACCTTGGTAAATTATTAATAAATATATAATAACATCCTAGCGAAAACATTTGTAACTAAGGCTACATATTATTTATTCATAAGTAGTTAACAACGAATGGATAAGCCATTTGTCATTACATCATTATAGAAACATTTATAGCCTATTTATAACATTTGTTTATAGACATTACTTGCACCTATCATTAAGACTATTCATTGTTTACAACTGTCTGTTAAACATGAACAAACGTGAATGCTACATTAACAGACAGTCCTAACTAATGAATTGTCCTCACTTTACTTTAGGGCTCTTGATAACATCTAGCAATGATCAATAGATCTTTTAGGAATGTTTTACAAACATTTAGGCCACATTAGTATATGCTTCATTGCCAGTGACGCAAAGTGACACCGGCAATACATTTACAAGTGTAGATACATTTACAAATGTAGTTAGCATGGTGTTTCAAATCATTTTAATTACAAGCACTTTCATTTGAGATATATTTGAAATGTGCGTTGTTTTGCATGTTTGCTGGGGCAGTCAGGGCATTTAGGGGGACATTGCCCCCCCTGCATGCCCATGCCTAGATCCGTCCCTGGAGCAGGCTACAGCCTTCGTAGCCTTATTGAGAATACGCCTCTGTCTGTGAGTAAAACAACACAAACACATAAAAATCAGAATCCAATCGACCACGATTCTGGTCTTTTATTTTCAAGCTGATGGTTGCTGTGGATTCTGTGGAGGGTTTTCCATGGAGTGTGATGAACACTGCTATTTATGAGCCTGTGTGATCTGCAATGTCAGCTGAAATGCAAAGCGAACGAGCACTCCCATGTTAGCTATGCATGCATGCAACCATGCCGTGTGTGTGTGTGTGTGTGTGTGTGTGTGTGTTGTGTGTGTGTGTGTGTGTGTGTGTGTGTGTGTGTGTGTGTGTGTGTGTGTGTGTGTGAGTGTGTGTGTGAGTGTGTGTGTGTGTTGCTCGCCTTGCACAAATCTATCTATTCTAATTATAATAAAACAGGACCAGGGGTGCATGAGGATGAAGTATGAAATATGGGTCAGATTCCGTCTTGAGCACATGACTCTATAGAGATGCGCAGTGACGTCACCGCCGCGGTTCCGGAAGTCTTTTCCCAATTCATTTTTCTCATAGACTTTTCGAAAATAATTCATATCAAGACGATTACGCCGCGGAAAAAGCCAACTCCAGTCGTGACGAATCATGATGACACACACAAACTTTTGGGACAATAAAATAATTTCTAATATGAAAAATGAAACAAAAAGTCTTGTATCATGCCGTTTTCTACTTCTTCCCAATTATATATTATATGACGATATTGTGTTTGTTGTCATGATTTTTCACGACCTGAGTTGGCTTTGGCCGCGGCGTAATTTTCGAAAAGTCTATGAGAAAAATGAATGGGGAAAAGACTTCCGGAACCGGGGCGGTGACGTCACTGCGCATCTCTATAGAGATTCTGTGTAACAATTTGCTGGAGTTTGGTTGGCACAGAATCTGTATAAGAATTGATGTGTTTTAAGAATACGGTGGCAGAGGTTCACCGTTGGCATCCAGGGAGTGTGTGTGTAAACTAAAGTTTGGCCGTCTGTCTGTGTGGTCGACCACACAGACAGACACAGACGGGCGGAGGTCTTCAGCGATTCTTGTTCACCTTATACTCTTGAGACATTATCAAATTAAGGGGGAAGACCATCCATTTTCAACATTTAATTAATACAGCATACCTTAGAGATGTTGTGTGGACATGATAAAAAAAAAAAAAACGTTCCCCAAATTCTGTATTTCCTAAAAATGGAGGTCTGAAAAAAATCATTAACATGGTGAAATACATATGATGACATCACCAAGATGTATTTCACCAAGGTCATTTTTCTTTCAGATCCAGGAAAAAATTGAAAATGGGTGTAATTTCCCTTCAAAAGGTTGGCCCACTCTGTATCTGAGTTTGACACCCCTGCTCTATCTGATAGAGTGCCCTGCATAGAACTGGATGAAGTCACTGCATGACTGTCATAATAACGACAGTCATGTTTCAGGGCTAGCATGGTAAATGGTAAATGGTGCATATATATAGCGCCTTTATCCAAGGTGCTTTCCATAGCTTGTGCATCACATTCACCCATTCACACACACATTCATACACTGATGGCAGTGGAAACCATGCAAGGTACCTACTAGCTCATCAGAAGCAATTAGGGGTTCAGTGTCTTGCTCAAGGACACTTCGACAACAGTAACTCTGCGGGAGCCCGGGTCCGGGATCAAACCGGCAACCTTGTGGTACCATCCGGTGACTCTACCCCTGAGCCACTGCTGCCCCGCAACCAGCCTGCTGCTCTCTCCTTGCCTGGCTGTCACCCGGAGCATGTGTCTAATTGGCACTAATGCAGCCTCAGTACACACACACACACACACACACACACACACACACACACACACACACACACACACACACACACACACACACACACACACACACACACACGTGCGTGGAACCTAAACGAGATGGCGCAGGCCAACCAGGTCATGCACAATCTCCTGTGGGGGAAATTAACAGAGCAGCATGGCCTGGTGGAGATAACCACGACTGGTGTGTGTCCATCCATGTGTGTGTGTGTGTGTGTGTGTCCGTCCATGCGTGCGTGTGTGCATGCGCACACATTGAACGTGTGTGAGTGCTTAAACGTGAATGTTTATGTAGACCAGTGGTGTCAAAGTCATTTGGGGTGGGGGCCGCATTGGACTTAATGTGACTTCATGGGGGCCAGAGCGCCGCCGTGCAACCAGTCGCAGACTGCAAGCATGCGCAGCACACGCATGTTTACATACACAGCCGTTACTTCTACACTACAGTATATCACACAAGTCATATTTATTATTAAGAATAGATATTAATATATATTATTGGTTTCATACTTGTAGCCTAGATTAAGACATTTGCTATGAAAGATGCTATTTTTATTTACAGAGCATCAATAAACCATACGAAAATAGCATTTAAATTTCAAATACTAAATTTAAGTAAGTACCGGTATGTAAAGTTAACTAAGTGTAGTTCTCGCTTATCCACCCTTGTACTGGTGAAGTATAGTTCTCGGTTACACACCCTTGTACTGCTGAAGTATAGTTCTCTCGGTTACACACCCTAGTACTGCTGAAGTATAGTTCTCGGTTACACACCCTTGTACTGCTGAAGTATAGTTCTCTCGGTTACACACCCTAGTACTGCTGAAGTACAGTTCTCGGTTACACACCCTTGTACTGCTGAAGTATAGTTCTCGGTTACACACCCTTGTACTTCTGAAGTATAGTTCTCTCGGTTACACACCCTTGTACTGCTGAAGTATAGTTCTCGGTTACACACCCTTGTACTGCTGAAGTATAGTTCTCGGTTACACACCCTTGTACTGCTGAAGTACAGTTCTCGGTTACACACCCTTGTACTGCTGAAGTATAGTTTTCGGTTACACACCCTTGTACTGCTGAAGTATAGTTCTCACTTTGCAGCGCCAGCAGCCTAGCCTGGTAAAACGACTCCCCCTGCTGGACAACATGCATTACATGCCGTTCAGAAGAGCTCAAAAAGCATTTCTTTAAACGACCATAACTTTTGATAGGAACGTGCTAGAGACTTACTTTTTTTTTTGTTAGACTCAGACATTTTTGCTCTACAAGCCTGGGGCCGGATTAAATCATCTCGCGGGCCGGATCCGGCCCGCGGGCCTTGACTTTGACATATGTGATGTAGACGTTTTGAATGTAAATGTATCGGTCCCCCTAAAACTGGATTAAGTCACTGCATGAAGGCTGGTGAAGTATGAGTGTCATGTGTGTGTGTGTGTGTGTGTGTGTGTGAGAGAGGCTCTAGATCAGTGGTGCCCAAAAGGTAGATGGTGATCTACCAGAAGATCACACAGGCTGTGCAGGTAGATCACATGACAGTCCCCCAGCACTTGGACCCTTATACAACTGTATATCTGTTAAATTATATCTAATTACGTACTGTCATTTTCAAGAGTCCACACAATTAAAATGGAGAATAATTGTTATTTTGACTAAGGTTTTGCCAGTTCGCTTTCCCAATCGTGAAAAACGTGAAAGTTTTTTGTCCACAATTGGGAAACTGTCAATTCAAACCTAAAATACGGTTTCCAAACGTCAGTAGTAGCATATACAGAAAAACCTTCCAATTCTCCCCCTCTATTTTTCATTTGAACTGCATTCTTCTTAAGCACTAACATTAAGTAACACCATCACCACTATTTCAAAGCTCAAACTTTCTAGGGGGGGCCTTGAAATGGATTTTCAGTAATGGATCACATTTTTGATGTGTAGATCTTGTTTTGAAAGTAGCTCTCAAGTCAAAAAAGCTGAGACCGTCCTTCACCAGTCAAATAATTACGCAACAGTTGGAAAATAAATAAATTAAAAATAAATTGGGCCCCAACGGACACAACTGTTTTATGGCAGTCGTGGTTGTAAATTGTAATTCAAGGAACAACAATTTGGACACAATTCCTTTGCCCTCAGTCTCACCACACACAGACACACACAGAGAAAACATAATCAACCCTGGTCCAATCCTCTGCAAAAGTATACATTCATCATCAACCCATTTTGTCCTACCCTTGATTTGAGTTTCTGACACCAGATTATACAGTAGTTCCTTACACCAGATTATAGCTGCAGCAACATTCTAGCTTTTGACGCTAGATTCTACAGTAGTTTCCGACACTAGATTCTAGTTTCTGATGCTAGGATCTACTTTTTGACACTAGAATCTAGTTTCTGACGATAGAATTGAGTTTCTGACACTAGATTCTATAGTTTCTGACACTAGATTCTGTGTTCCTGTGTCAGTGATGCTAGCATGTTTCAAGCCAAGGGCCACCAGAATTATCCATATTTGGCTGCAGAGCCCCATTTGAAAACAGGTTGTTCTAGGGATCCCTCAGAAGCAAAAAAAAAATGAGTTAAAAATGTTTGCTTCCAAAATAATGTATTCAGAGATTTGCAGCACATATTCACAATTTTTCAAAAATAGCAGAACTACAAGCTCATATCGCGCCACTCGGTGGCGCGATGAGCTTGTAGATCTGATATTTTTCAACAGGTAAAACACCAAAAACGCATTCAATACACAGATGGTTAAATTAATCAACATACTGCAGTGAATGCAAATCCAAATTCACAGTTCAGATGACTTTATCATCCCCCGAGGCAATAATTGATAGAATAATAATAATCGTAGCACACTATTTCATCACAGTTAAGTTTTATTTCATTCAACATTTCACATTACAAATATTTAAAAATTATGCATACTTGTTATAAATAGTTGGCTGCAAACAATTAAATAACATTAGATTTTTCTTTTTCGGTTCACTAGCACTTCTACAGACCAACTCCTAGAAATATGGACATATCTGTATTACATAACTTAATTAGAAAGGAAAATACAAAAATAGTAACTTATAAAGTGAAATGACAATAAAAATTAAGGTGATATCTTAAGTAAAAAAAATGCTATTAATAAATACAACAACCTTCCCATACACTGTTAAAAACTATCGAAATTTTTGCCATTAAGTAACATTAACAGACAAATATTTAAATATTCATTTTCCTTCAGAAAAATTGTGAACCATATATTGTGGAGCACAATATAGCAATTAGTAAAAACTAGACACTTTAACATATTAAAAGCTTCACCTCAAAAATATAACAAAAAAATCTGATCAAAATTATAAAAATCAATTATACATTCCAATTAAAAATATACCAATAAACAGCTAAATACATTGTTGACCTAATAATTACAATGCAACCAATCACAGTAGCTCCAAAAAACAAAAAAAGTAAGCAAATAGCACAAAAAAACCCAAAACGTTTTTTTATGTTTTAAAAATAACTTCAATTATTTATATTAGTACAAATAGTTTTGATTTCGTTTCTTTTCTCTTTTTTTATACAAACACCAGCATGAAAAGGAGTACAATAACAGTAGAAAATGACTGTGAAAAACATATTAACATCTTTTTTTTTAATTAAATGTCTGCAATTAAAAATGGCATTAAAGAATTACATTGCAAAGATTCTTTTTTTTTTTTTTAAATCCTGTGTGTCTCTCATCTGGAAAACAGGTTTCAAAAGAAGTATTGCACATAACAACTTGAAGTTATAACTTGCAACATTTACCACATTCAAGTTTTTTTTTTAAGCTCCGCCCCCCCAGCCCGCCCTCCCACCCTTTCCTCCAGATAGGTCTAAGGTCAAAAGGTCACAGCGACACATTTAGAGGTCATCTCCTCCACGCCACGCCCGCCCCGCCCCCTGCCGCGCACGGGGAACGCTTCTCAAGTCTATTCAGCAGTATCTTGGTGGGAAATAAAAAAACGATGCTCAAAGTCCTGCATTTGCTAGAATAAAAAGTTCCTGCCTTGTGTTGTTGTTGTTTTTTTCCCGTTATTATTATATTTATATAGCTCTATGCATTCCGCAGAGGTCTGAGAATGGGGAAGCCAGGAGATTAAGACACATGGAGACTAGAGAGACTTATTCATACTTCTCCGCGCGGCGGGTAGTAGATCGCCGACAATAGCCGCTATGCTAGCCAGCTAGCTAGCTAGCTAGCTCTGGCTGGTCCATAGCACGACTATGATTCTGCCTTGCAAGAAGTGTTATGGGGCGAAAAACAATCAACGTTATCTCCCACCACTCCCTTGTCTTGAGAGTGCATCTCCATTATGTATACCCTCACCAAGGGTTTGCCTACTCACCAATAGTTAGTGGACACAGCCTGAGCCTCTGCACATACCACATGTATAAAATGCACTTTCTGGCCAGAAAGGGATTGTTCGTCACCGTTTTAGAGAACACAAATCCTTTTTTTTCCGGTGGAAAACACTCGCCAAAAAGTGCATTTTACACGTGGGGTGGGAGGGTGAGTTTCACAATGCTACCACTAAGGAAAGTTTGGTGAGTAGGTAAACAACGAACGAAGCCGAGTCGCGTCGCGTCAGGTGGTACGAGGTAGCGCTGATTTTTCCCCATAGAAGGCGCCGCTATGTACGAGTCCCATTGAGACTCAGTGTGAGCTTGCGTAGCGGCTATTATTTCTTAGTATTACATGAAATGTGGCGAGCGCCGCCGCCGCCACCGCATGACAACGTATACGTTTAAGCATTAGGATTGAGTTTGTCAGGGACCAGAGGTGAGAGGGTGTCCTTATATAACAACGTAATAGTCGAGAGACATTTGGTGCACACCACAACAATAAATTTTTAATAGTAACTAATTCATGTAACTTGTCATTTTTTCTCTTTTCTTCTTTTTGTCATGCATGCTAAGGATTACAATATAGGAGCTAGTTGGCAAGTTCAAGAATATATATCTATATATATTTATATTTATGTATATACTTTTTTTTCTTCAAATATTAAAATATCTAAACACCAAACATCCATTCGCGTGATACAAGATTCCGCATTTTTACGCGTGAAATCTAAATTTTTGCATTCTCCTTATAATAATAGTAAGTTATATTTCCGCTATGGGGTGGAAACCCAGGTTACTACCCCCCCTCCCCTCCCCCTCCCCCAAACAGGACAGCCATTGTTTATAGAGACATTTAACATCAGTTTCAAATGACATATTCAGTTTGTTGCCATGCCGTTGATCAATCATATTTGAAAACGTCTGGGCAGAGATTTTCGTCACTGCTTAAAACCCCTTATCCCTTAACTTTAACTTTGACTTTTTAAACTGTTTTTAAAACTGTCTAAAAAACATTATTCAATAGTTAACATAGCCAGTCTACAAGCCCACAAGCCCTGTGTCATTAGACTGACATGTTGAATGATGCCAAAATGTTTGTCAAAATAGTAAAAATAAGGGGGATAAGGGGTTTAGCGTGTGATGAAAATGGAGCCCCCTAGTGTACGATTAGGAAAGCTAGGACCCAATAGAGAGGTGCGCTTTGGTTGTATCCTCTGCAGATATTCTTATTTTTCTTTTTTTTAAGTCGCGTCAACACAAGTGTGCACTCAAGTTTGTAAAAGATTTTCCTCAGCACTGAAATGTATAAAAAGCATAATTGAAAATAATATATATCGAAATCACTCTACTTTTTTTTTCTCTCTCTCTTCAAATGAAAACATTTCCATATAATGCAGATCTCTCAGTAACAAAAGTACAAAAGCTACCTTTTACAATGTGAAAAAATTGAGGTATTGCAAAAAGGAGTCTTCCCATTTCGTTGAAAAATGTGCCTAAAAATGACTGTTTGGGAAAAAAAAAAAAAAAAAAAAAAACAAAGAGGAAAAAGAAAATATTTAGAAAAGGTAGTGCATAATAAATGTTATGTGCATGACAAAATAATTTAGCTAGAAAACACTGTACCAAAAAAATCAGCAGGCCATGTATAAAACAATCTTTTTTTTTTCTTTTTTCATCTCATTTTAAACAGCAAATTCTTCACAAAGTGATTCATTTAACTTCTAAAGTGTATCGCAAACGACTGGTGCAACAGTGCCCCTCCCCCAATGCGAGGATAGCTCTCTCTCACTAGTGTGTTACAGAATCAAGTTTATTATTGTTATTATTACGATTTAATTATTAATATTATTATTATCACTACATGTTTGCAATACACTCCCTGACACGCTCAAACGCTAAGGTAAGAGATTTTAGGCGCCCCAGAGCAACTTAGAAAACTTTGACCAAAACGGGAGGTTTTGTTTTGTGTGTGTGTGAGATGTTTATAGATGGAGTAGATGTTAAAAGGATCCCTGGCTAATAAAAAATATTCCTTAGAACACTATACATGTCTACGGTATAACACCTTCAATATTTTATGTTTTCATGAATAAAGAATCTTTCACCCCAGTAGGAACTGCTCTTGTCGCATGATGTCATGTGTCCAAGTGTGATCCAGCCCTATGGACATTATGGAATGCACCTGCTAAGAAAAAGTATTTAAAATATTGCTTTTATTATTACATTTAGATACTAGATTTTTGTTGGCATGTGCATTTCATGATGCTGGACCACACATCAACCTGTGTCAGGAGCAGTCCCTATTGAGTGAAGGATTCATTTGTTTATTTAAAAGGTGTACGAGGTACACCTTTTACGAGTCCTACATTTCCCAGCGTCACTTGCGCTTTACGTCGCATTCTGATTAGTCCTTTTAATCAAGGGCCAATCAGATGTGTGTGACATCAACGAAAACATATTTAGAACAGGCTTTGAGAGCTGAAATTCAGGGAGTGGCTTGTGTGACAAATATACCAGGCTATAAGGATATCACATTTAAGATTTGTTTTAATGAAAATGGTACCTAGTATACCTTTAAGTTACAGAGGGCAAGTGCTGTACATATTTGTCGTATTAGCCAGGGGTCCTTCTAAGACAAAAGCTATTTAAACGACAATCGCCTTGGCAGGAAAAAAAGAAGAAAAATAAGTATGGTATGTGTTTCTGTGTGTTACATGTTTCACAGCTAAGGAAGGCGTGCCCCTTTCTATAAGATGGGGATTGCCCTGGCGTTCTCTCTGGGTCGGTTTTTAAGTTTTCTCCACAACGGTTCACAAAGCACAAAGTTCTACTTTGGAGAAACGTTGCATTTACCACTGTTAAATTAACGAATTTATGGCCAAATCTTTGGTTTGGATTTTAGAGTCCGTCTGGTCTCTCT
Source organism: Benthosema pterotum (assembly GCA_039105355.1). Lineage (NCBI taxonomy): Eukaryota > Metazoa > Chordata > Actinopteri > Myctophiformes > Myctophidae > Benthosema > Benthosema pterotum. The sequence continues at coordinate 46,009,286 of CM076975.1, read as the reverse complement.
GTGTGAAATTGGGTTAAAAAATAAGAATTAGGATGAGTAAAAAAATGCAAAAAGAATAAAATCGGAAAATGAGCTACAAGGTGTGACCCGATGATGTGCGGCCATCTTTGGTTCCCTAAATCCACAGGCCCACAGGGAATGCGACGTTGTCCGAGCAGCAGCGCAACGTTGCACCCAAGGACCAATGTGGGGCGACAGTGGCTCGGGGGTGAGTCACCGGAAGTTGCAGGTTCGAACCCGGAGATAATGTCGATGTGTCCTTGAGCAAGACACTGAACCCCTAATTGCCCCCGATGTGCTGGTCAGTACCTTGCATGGTTTCTTCCGCAATTAGTGTGTGAATGGGTAAATGGGATCTACAATCTGCGTAGACGCGCCTTGGATAAAGACGCTAGATAAATGCACCATTTATCATTTACCATTTGTCATATTGGTCACAAAGAAGATGAGGAGCGGTACAGAGAGCAGACTATCTTCATTTATGCTTAGAAAACATGGGATGCTGAGTTTGGGGAGGGGTGGGGGGGTGGCTAAGCTACACAAACGCAGAGGGCAAATTCCTCCACTGTATGACTTAAAGGTATATTAAGTGAATTCACTTAATTCAAATATTTTTATTTTTCTTATTTTTTTTTGGCCAATCCTCCATACTATAGAGTGTGATGACCATATAAGGAGTTCCTCCCTGTCCCCAGTGAGCCCCTGGGGTCAATAAACCCTAGTTTCAGTTTGGGGCTTTGGGATAAAAGGCTTTCGTCCAATCGGGGTTTTGGACGATGAGAGGAGGCCTTCCTCCAATCACGATCGATGAGTGTGGATGGGCTTTTGTGCATGTGTTGTTGTTCATGTTGTACTTCCTTCCCCTCACTGTAGAGCGTGTGCATGTGCACATCATGCATACTAGCACAGGGGGGGACCAATAGGGGGTTTTCCAAATCACTTACTATGCCTTTAACCCATTTCAAACCTGACAATAAAGATTCTACAAATCGCTTCTAAAGAACATATGATATTCAAAAGATTTGCGCTGCGTTTTCGCGTTTTACCCCCCTCTAAAAAATAGCAGGTGTACACGCCCCATAGCGCACCACTCTGTGGCGTGCTATGGGGCGTGTACACCTGCTATTTTTTTTTCAATAAAACACCTTGAGATTAAACAACAGGGTCAACGACTCGGCCGCAGCGACAAAGTTTGAACGTCCAAAAGACGTCCAAAGGGGGAACTAAGAATTGCACAAACACGCCCTTAGAGTAGTAGTGATTTGTTCCGCCTTCTCTTTCGCTTCTTCGTAAATTTAGATTATTTTTTGTAGCAGCTGAGCTTGAGGTATTAGTTTTTGCATGTCAAGATGGTAAGGTCAAAGACCCAAACGTGTTGTTGTTGAAAAATCGATCTTGTCAAGTAACAAAGTATCAAAATATTATTATTAAGTGTGGTCTCAGTCGGGGGAAGAAACAAACAAATACAAACGATGTTTTTTGGGAGTAAAGAGGCACCGCTTTCTCTCCATTTCTTCAATTCTAAATAACAATAAGCTTTGGTTAACTACAAATGCCTGGTTTAGACTTTATATAGTAATAAATGTGCCAGTGTTGCGCTTGAAAATAACACCAGCGGTAGTAGACGCATAAATCGTTTGGGCCAGGACACCAAAATAATTCCCAAAGTTGTATACAATTGTATTTGAACCAGGGAATGCCCCAGAAAATAAATCATACCCCCCCCCCCTCTCAAAAAAATAAAAAATAAAAATAAAAAATACAATAAAAAAAACATATTTGAATGAGAGAAAATCCCGCCCCTCGCTCCCATTGGTTGAGAACCACTGGTGTAGATTAGTAAGTAAATAAGTGCACTCTTCTTTAGCAACATCATTCCAAATGTATATAATATCTCTATGTGTGTATTATTTTTTCATGAAGCTTCTTTTTCGCAGAATGAAAAATTAACACAAAAATGAACGTCAAATCACTCAGTTTAAATAAGACTCTCTCTGGAGCATTGAAACTAAAGTAAAAAAACACTGAACATTGTTGGCCGTTCTGGGTCCTCTTTATCCCAGCCAATCACGAACTGCTTCTGATTCAACGGCCAATCAAATGGCCTGGGTCCTCTTTATCCCAGCCAATCACGAACTGCTTCTGATTCAACGGCCAATCAAATGGCCTGGGTCCTCTTTATCCCAACCAATCATGAACTGCTTCTGATTCAACGGCCAATCAAATGGCTCCGGCTGAACCAGCCAGTCCTTCCTATTATAGAGAATCTCCTTTTCTTCACCACCAACATAATAAAAAAATATATAAGAACAAAATCGAAATGCATAAATTAAACTTATGTGAACAACGTTTTTCTTTCAAACATTTCTTGCTGGACATCTTTTTGTTGTTGTTGTTGTAAGAGGGGTGGTATATAATTCCAGTTTCTTCTCTTCTATTTTTTCAAAATATAGATATATCTATATAGATTTATATTAACTTAGTTATAAAAAAATAAAAAAATAAAACTGAAAGAAAGGGAAAGATAAATAAAATAAAAATATATAGATTCTGATGAAATTAGAGGAAAAATAAGTAAAAAAAAATAAATAAAAAAATAAAGGAACCAGCAACAGAAAAGTGCATTTATTTGTACAATGATTTGCGACTCCCTAACGCTACCGTCCCACTCCGTTTTAAAACCACCTCCTCCTCGAACCTAGAACCACCGCCATCTTTCCTCACTCACGCCGGTCCGTCAGTTCCAGCGGAAGGAGATGTGGCGCGGCCGGTCGCCGCCCTCCTTCACCAGCGGCTTGTGGAACTCGCGCCCGGCGCGGGAGTGGATGGCGGCCCAGCAGTACTCGCAGTAGTACTGCAGGCAGGTGACGTTGGCGCAGAAGAACGGCGCGAACTTGCCGCCGCAGCGCGTCCCCTGGCACTCGTCGCACAGCTGGTCGTCCAGCACGTATGGCTTCACTTCCACCTGCGGGGGTGGGGGGGTTGGACCCATTAACACATTGAGTACCAGGATTTCCACTAAAAATGGCAGTGCCTGGTGACTAACCTGCTACGGTTACGACTCGGAGACCGACACGGAGGAGAAAAAAAGGGAAAATTGGGAAAAATGCTTTTCTTTAATGTTGGTCTAACGTAGGGGTCAGCAACCTGCGGCTCAGGAGCCGCAAGCGGCTCCAGAACACAGCCCTAGTGGCTCAGTGGCTCTAGCATTATTACATACACACACTGGGGTGATCCACACCAAAATAATATAAACATTTCAGTCACCCAAAACGTGTTGCGCTGTCTGACAGTTGCCAGTTAAAGTAGCACTTGGACATGTCAAAAAAGCCCAGCAGTTACCAGAGGTGGAGATTTCAATCTGAACCACCCATTTTCAAAGGTTTACTCAGTTTACTATGTCATTAACTCTCTCAGTGCCAGCCCTTTTTCATATTTTTGGAGCTCGCCAGTGCCAGCGATTTTCATCTAAAAGTCATATTTCATATTTCGGTCCATGTTTCCCGACGGACAAGTTAGTGGACGGACACACACTTTTGGTTCCGGGTTAGGCCGTCCCTTGTTATGCTCTAGCAATGGTCGCCGCGGTCGCTGCTAGCTGCTGTTAGCATGGGGATCGTATTGAACCGGCGCCGGTAAGTTACGTCACGTACAGTAGCGTTAACGTCAGCGGCATCAGTTGTTACTGTAAATCATAATGATAACGGATGACGTAGATCTATTTCCATGGCATGAAAACTGTTAATATACCTTAGAGGTGTTGTGTGGACTAGAAATGGAGTTCTGTAAAACTCCTTTATTTTTTTTAGAAACTCCATTTCTGAAGAAAGGTTGTGCTTCACCATGTTAATGATTTTTCTTTGAGGACCTTTTTCCTGAGAGTGTGCAAATGGAACCAAATGGAAAAAAATAATAAAATGCGGCTCCAGACAGATTTCGAATTTAATTTTGGGTCGAAAATGGCTCTTTCAACATCTTGGGTTTACAAAAGTAAATGATGTCAATGTCGTATTCTATTGTTTACTTGAAAGAGAGAATAAATTTGACGTTTAGAAGTTTTTCAAATGTATTTTTAATTATTTTAATTAATTATTATACATCGGTCCCAAACATCGGTAACATCGGTGCAGTTTTTTCCAAAAATCGGTATCGGCATCGGCCACAAAAATATGGCATCGGTCGGGCTCTAGTATACTGTATATTGCACCAACCATGATAAGGAATGATCGCAACTCATTACTTGCACAAGCAGAGCACGTGTTTTTCTTCTTAAAATTGCTGCACAAATACTTAGTATTGTTAACGATTCAATACTGATTCTTTCCATTTGCAAATTGTGATATACAAAGTTAAACGCCACGATACTCTGTTTACAGAACGACATACTTTGATTTTTGACAATAAAAAGGATATTTCGATATTGTTTTCTATATTGTTACACCCCTACCATTTACCATTCAGAGCACATAGGTAGAAGTCAAGGCCCGCGGGCCAAATCAGGCCTGCGAATAAATAAATCTTGATGGTATTTAAATACTATTAGTACTGGTCTTCTGGTATATATGATAAGAAATGAATGTTAACTCATTGTTTTACAACATACTTTTTCCTGCTGTATGTGAGGATCACAGGACCCGAAACGGCACTTTAAAAATTCATTCTCAGTTTTAAGGAACATTGATTTTTTTGAAGGAAATTCACTTTTTTTTTTTGCTTTTTTTGCCTGGGACATCCTCATAAACCACTTGAAACACATTCTGGCAGCTCTGGCCCTCGACTTGTACCACTTTTTCTATTTTGTCCGACCGTGTACTTGAGTTTTACACCCCTGCTTTAGAGTGAGAGACACAGACACACACACAGGGGTTGACACTAAGGTCTCCGAGGCACTTGCCCATCGGGCAAGTGCAAGTCAGGTTCTACTTGCCCTCAGGTCATGGTCACTTGCCCCCCAGGTTCCAGGTGGTCCCCAGTTAAGTTGGTTAACCAGATGTAACTCTTGAGAACGTAAAAATGAAACCAAATGGACCCTTGCGGGTCCATTTGGTTTCATTTTTACACTCTCAAGAGTTAAAATTCATCATCTTAATTAGCCCAGGTCTACACTGTAGAAGATTAATGGTCATTTTGATGTGTTAATTTGCCTGTTTTGTTTCCCAAATCCAGCCTGGAATTGTGGACAGCTAGAAAGCAGGGAAAGACACAGAGGCAGAGTGCAATGACTGCCTTCAAGACACATTTATCTTGTGTTGTGTTATAGTGCACTAAGTTGCACACTTGCCCGATCGGGCAACCAGGTAGCAGTCTTCACTTGCCCCACCATTTTTTTTACTTGCCCCGGGCAAGCGGGCAAGTGTTAGTGTCAACCCCTGCACACACACACACACACACACACAGTGAGAGAGTGAGAGACTGACCCGTTTATCGATCTCTCCGTGCTGCAGCTGTACAAAGCGTGCGCTGATGGCAGCGATGTAGCTCTGCTGGTTGGAGAAGGCCACCCGCCCCGCACCCTTGGGGTACTTCAGCTCCGGGTCCGTGTCGATGCCCGCGTAGCACACGCCCCCGTACAGGCGGTCCATGATCATAGCCAGCTCCACTGCCACGCAGACACACACGCAGACACAGACACATGCTTTTGATCACAAACACTGGAGCACACTCGCACAAGCCTGTAGATTAGCATACATGATGTTTGACCCATTCTGAATGGGAAATCCCTTTACACGATTTAGTTGAAAAATAGCAGATCAACAAGCACCCATAGTGCTTTTCTAGGGACAAAATGTTTAGTTCCAGGGACTTCCAAGAAGGTCAGTGGAACTATTTTCAGCTGGGGCTCAAATTCATGAATTTGGAGCTCCTTGAATGAAATAGTTGAGCAGCACTGACCTAGATACCCATTTTCTTTCTGTAAAATCCAAATTTTGAATTTTAGAATTTGCACTAGCTCAGAGCGACTCTAAACAGGGCTGGTTACAAGGACCAATCAGAATGCGACTTAAAGCGACAAGCAAGGGATGCTGGGAAACGTAGGACTTGACCCAAAAACTGCAGCACCGGCAGTGACCAACCTAGTATAGCTTTAAAGACATAAACCCCAGCATCCCTATCCTGGACCCCCCTCTCTGCGGACCCCCTATGGGGATAAAGACCAGGTTAAGACCCCTAAGGGCTGGAGAAGGCATCTGTGTCACCTTAGCTTTTAACCACATCAACCATTATTTTAGATTTAGAACTGTTTAGTAAAAACTACAAGCTCACATCGCAGCTTGTTGGTATAATCTTCTACTGTAAGGTCTTTTATTTGTTTTATCTGGGTACCTGCGCGGAGCGGACGCGGGACACCACCCACGAAGATGGTCTTCCTGGGGTCCAGAGGCTGAGAGCCGTCCATCACAAAGTCACTGTCGTTCAGGTTCCAGGGACGGATCTGGACCTGCACACACACACACGCACACAAGCACACACGCACGCACGCACACACACACACACACACGCACACGCACACGCACACACACACACACACACACACCACAACCAAGAGTTAAAGGGGAATTACAGCCATTTTCAAAATGTTCCTGAGAGGACACAAATGTGAACCAAATGGACCCTAGCGGGTCCATTTGGTTCACATTTGTACCCTCTCAGGAAAAAGGGGTCTGAAAGAAAAATCATTAACATGATGAGATACAGAATTGGGAGAACTTTTTTATCATGTCCACACAACATGTCTAAGGTATATTACCGGTAATGACATATTAAAATGTTGAAAATGGGTGGAGTTCCCCTTTAAGGAGTTAGCACACCGACACGTTTTGGGGGAGAGATGTGTGTGTGTGTGTGTGTGTGTGTGTGTGTGTGTATGTGTGTGCGCTGTGTACTGACCGGTTTGTCTTTGATAGTAGGACTGGACACACACAGGTAGAGTTTTGAGGTGTGTGTGTGTGTGTGTGTGTGTATGTGTGTGTGTGTGTGTCTGTGTCTGTGTGTGTGTGTGTGTGTGTGTGTGTGTGTGTGTGTGTGTGTGTGTGTGTGTGTGTGTGTGTGTGTGTGTGTGTGTGTGTGTGTGTGTGTGTGTGTGTGTGTGCGCGCTGTATACTGACCGGTTTGTCTTTGATAGTAGGACTGGACACACACAGGTAGAGTTTTGAGGTGTGTGTGTGTGTGTGTGTGTGTGTGTTGTGTGTGTGTGTGTGTGTGTGTGTGTGTGTCTGTGTGTGTGTGTGTGTGTGTGTGTGTGTGTGTGTGTGTGTGCGCGCTGTATACTGACCGGTTTGTCTTTGATAGTAGGACTGGACACACACAGGTAGAGTTTTGAGGTGTGTGTGTGTGTGTGTATGTGTGTGTGTGTGTGTCTGTGTCTGTGTGTGTGTGTGTGTGTGTGTGTGTGTGTGTGTGTGTGTGTGTGTGTGTGTGTGTGTGTGTGTGTGTGTGCGCGCTGTATACTGACCGGTTTGTCTTTGATAGTAGGACTGGACACACACAGGTAGAGTTTTGAGGTGTGTGTGTGTGTGTGTGTGTGTGTGTGTGTGTGTGTGTGTGTGTGTGTGTGTGTGTGCGCGCGCACTGTATACTGACCGGTTTGTCTTTGATAGTAGGACTGGACACACACAGGTAGAGTTTTGAGGTGTGTGTGTGTGTGTGTGTGTGCTGTATACTAACCGGTTTGTCTTTGATAGTAGGACTGGACACACACAGGTAGAGTTTTGAGGTGTGTGTGTGTGTGTGTGTGTGTGTGTGTGTGTGTGTGTGTGTGTGTGTGTGTGTGTGTGTGTGTGTGTGTGTGTTGTGTGTGTGTGTGTGTGTGTCGCGCGCTGTATCTGACCGGTTTGTCTTTGATAGTAGGACTGGACACACACAGGTAGAGTTTTGAGGTGTGTTGTGTGTGTGTGGTGTGTGTGTGTGTGTGTGTGTGTGTGTGTGTGTGTGTGTGTGTGTGTGCGCGCGCTGTATACTGACCGGTTTGTCTTTGATAGTGGGACTGGACACACACAGGTAGAGTTTTTGAGGTGTGTGTGTGTGTGTGTGTGTGTGTGTGTGTGTGTGTGTGTGTGTGTGCGCGTGTGTGCGCGCGTGTGTGTGTGTGTGCGCGCGCTGTATACTGACCGGTTTGTCTTTGATAGTAGGACTGGACACACACAGGTAGAGTTTTGAGGTGTGTGTGTGTGTGTGTGTGTGTGTGTGTGTGGTGTGTGTGTGTGTGTGCTGTGTACTAACCGGTTGTCTTTGATAGTAGGACTGGACACACACAGGTAGAGTTTTGAGGTGTGTGTGTGTGTGTGTGTGTGTGTGTGTGTGTGTGTCTGTGTGTGTGTGCTGTATACTGACCGGTTTGTCTTTGATAGTAGGACTGGACACACACAGGTAGAGTTTTGAGGTGTGTGTGTGTGCGTGTGTGTGTGTGTGTGTGTGTGTGTGTGTGTGTGTGTGTGTGTGTGTGTGTGTTGTGTGTGTGTGTGTGTGTGTGTGTGTGTGTGTGTGTACTAACCGGTTTGTCTTTGATAGTAGGACTGGACACACACAGGTAGAGTTTTGAGGTGTGTGTGTGTGTGTGTGTGTGTGTGTGTGTGTGGTGTGTGTGCTGTATACTAACCGGTTTGTCTTTGATAGTAGGACTGGACACACACAGGTAGAGTTTTGAGGTGTGTGTGTGTGTGTGTGTGTGTGTGCTGTATACTGACCGGTTTGTCTTTGATAGTAGGACTGGACACACACAGGTAGAGTTTTGAGGTGTGTGTGTGTGTGTGTGTGTGTGTGTTGTGTGCTGTATACTGACCGGTTTGTCTTTGATAGTAGGACTGGACACACACAGGTAGAGTTTTGAGGTGTGTGTGTGTGTGTGTGTGTGTGTGCTGTATACTGACCGGTTTGTCTTTGATAGTAGGACTGGACACACACAGGTAGAGTTTTGAGGTGTGTGTGTGTGTGTGTGTGTGCTGTATACTGACCGGTTTGTCTTTGATAGTAGGACTGGACACACACAGGTAGAGTTTTCCATCCTCCTCGATGCAGGCGTCGATCAGAGCCTGAACAGAGCTCTCATCCTGGAACAGCAGGAAGGCATAGCCTGCACACGCACACACACACACACACGCACACACACACACACACGCACACACACACACACACACACGCACACACACACACACACACACACACACACACACGCACACGCATACACACACGCACGCACACACACGCGGACGCACACACACACAGACAGAATGGTTTTAGTAGGCGTCCTAATGGTTGGATTTACACTTGTTTGCATGCAGAGTGCAATTTCCAGGCATGACCACAAGTACAATCCCAGGCTCCCGCAGAGTTGGTGTCGAAGTGTCCTTGAGCAAGACACTGAAACCGCTAATTGCTCCTGATGTGCTAGTAGGTACCTTGCATGGTTTCCACCACCATCAGTGTATGAATGTGTGTGTGAATGTGACGCACAAGCTATGTAAAGCGCCTGGATGAAGGCGCTATATAAATGCACCATTTACCATTTAGGACAGTGGTTTTCAACCATTTTGATACCAGGGCCCACTATTTATTCAGAATTTGAGCCACTGAAGAACACCATTTGATGACATGTTAGCCCCGTATTTGTCCTCGGATCACAACGGATGAGAGACAACCAGAAAAACACAGTCCTTTTGAAGGCTGTGGTTCAGAGGAGGTCGCTGTGCACAAAGGAAACCAGCTGAAGGTAGATGGTAGGCAGGGCTTGATACTAACACTTGCCCGCTTGCCCGGGGCAAGTAAAAAAAAATGGTGGGGCAAGTGAAGACTGCTACCTGGTTGCCCGATCGGGCAAGTGTGCAACTTAGTGCACGATAACACAACGCAAGATAAATTTGTCTTTAAGGCAGTCATTGCACTCTACCTCTGTGTCTTTCCCTGCTTTCTAGCTATCCACAATTCCAGGCTGGATTTGGGAAACAAAACAGGCAAATTAACATACACATCAAAATGACCTAATCTTCTACATTCTCTAGTTGTGTAGACCTGGGTTAATTAAGATGATGAATTTTAACTCTTGAGAGTGTAAAAATGAAACCAAATGGACCCGCAAGGGTCCATTTGGTTTCATTTTTACGTTCTCAAGAGTTACATCTGCAAAATTTACAATATATTTTTGGGGGGCAAGTGACCATGAGCTGAGGGCAAGTAGAACCTGACTTGCACTTGCCCGATGGGCAAGTGCCTCGGAGACCCCTGGTAGGGATTAAAACAGCATCGTAGCTGTTTACTGTATGTCATGTACAACCCAAGACAAGACAAGAGAGCAACAATTATGGCAATTATAGCTCTTACAGTAGAGCAGATGAGAGAGGCTCTGTATGTATGGATTTTTACCATTGGGGAAAAAAATGTCCCCCCACTCTAAAAAAAAAAAAAAAAAAAAGGCTCTCTCCAACGCAAATATATATTTTTTTCCCCCATTGGCTCTAGGATGAACCCTGGAGGATATACCGTAATACAAGCCGCTACTCAAGCCGCTACTTTTTTCACATGCTTTTAACCCTGCGGCTTATACAACGGTGCGGCCAATCTATGGATTTTTACAGGTGATTTTTTTTAACGGGGGTTTTCAACAGGTGGTCCATGAGAGGGTTCCAGGTGGGCCCTCCAGACTAAATGATGGAAAGTTGGTTAACCAGATGTAACTCTTTGAGAGCGTAAAAATGAAACCAAATGGACCCGCAAGGGTCCATTTGGTTTCATGTTTACACTCTCAAGAGTTATGATATTCACCATCTAAAATAGCACCACTTAATTAATAAGTCATGGTCACTTTGATCTCTATGTTTTGCCTGTTTTGTTTGCGAAAATCCATCCTGGAATTGTGGACAAAACCAAAAGAAATCTTTAGTTTTGGGTTCTGTGGGGTGAAAATGTTGTCAAATGGTGGTCTGTAGCTCAAATGCTGAATAAATAGTGGGCCCTGTTTTGCCCCAAATTTAGGTGGTGCGGCTTATATTCAGGTGCTTATAGTCCAGACATTACGGTACATCATACAGGGGCCAGATCAGGCCCCTGAAAGAATCATCTTAGGGCCTGTGGGATGATTTTAGAATGTTATTAGAACTCTCCCTCTGTTATATTGAACACACCAAGTGAATGCAACTAAATGTTATTTTTGCAAGTCATTGCTTTACATTCTCATTTTACTATACTCAAGTTTTTCCCCCCATTATTTAAATTATAAACTTGTGCAACTCGTTTTGGGGGTGAAAACCGTTGTAAAAAACGAATTATTGAGTTCCAAACTGTTAAACAATTGCAACTATGTCTTGATTATGTAATACAGTAACCGTGGCAGGGCTACAGTATGCCTAACCGATTCAGTTGTTGTCACACTACATCCCCAGACGTCTTGATAAAAGCATTGGAGGCATCTGTGTGTGTGTGTGTGTGTGTGTGTGTGTGTGTGTGTGTGTGTGTGTGTGTGTGTGTGTGTGTGTGTGTGTGTGTGTGTGTGTGTGTGTGTGTGTGTGTGTGTATACACCATAAAGACAACAGTCAACAACAGAACAGCTAAGGCACAGTGTTTTATCAGGCGGTATTAAAAGGCTACAGTGCGAGTCATGTGGAAGAGGTCAGAGGAAGACTTGACTGCAACGTGACTGGATTTATTCACTGTATGTTCCCCCCTGCTGTACTGCACTCAACTACACACACGCACGCACACACACACGCACACACAGACACACGCGCACGCACGCACGCACGCACGCACGCACGCACGCACGCACGCACACACGCACGCACACAGCCTGTATTTACACAGTGCACGCACACTTTTTCTCTCACTGTACAACTTCCTTTCGTTGTCTATGTTGCGTTGGTGTTGACGTTTCAACTGGGACATTATTTGCGCTAAATGGCTGCAAGTCTCCCCCATGTCCAACCTGGACTGCCTGTTGGGGACACAATTTCTGTTATACTGTGTGTTTTGCAACTGTGTTATTGGTTGCAAAATATACTGGCAGCCTATACTGGGAGCTACTGACAGGTATGGAATCAGGTACAGTGTTTCTAACACAGTGTTTGACAGTGGGGGAAACAAAAACGGTGACTCACCTTTGGGAGGAAAGTAGGACTTGCTCTCGGCTTTGTGAGGCCAGTCCACGAAGAGGTGTCCGAAACGGCGGAAACTGGCCGTGATCTCATCTGAGGAGAGAAGAAGGAGGAGGAGGAGGAGGAAAAAGAAGAAAGAGAAAGAGTGAGAGTTTTGCTGAAGTCGTCCAAGTGTGCTTTAACAGTGTGACAAATACTGCCACAAAACATCAAAACACGTAGGCAGGGAGGTGTGGTGGGTGGGTGGTTGGGGGGGGGGGGGTGCTTCCACAAAGCCACTGTCAACATGCTGTGTCCCTTTGTGGCACCAAACCTTATCTCTGGAGGCACACGTCCCCCCCTGCCCCCCCACTACACCGTCCCCTTGTGAGCAGAAACCTGCGACATGTCTCAATAGAGACACAGCTTTGCTGCACAGTATACAGTGAAGAGAGTGTGACAAATGCACACACATACAACTGAAGGACTGTATCGAACTGCTGCTATCCTGTCCTCTTGCACACGTATACCTCACCTCATATAGTAGGCTGTATGTTGTTTGTTTAGTTGTAGCTTTATATAGTCTCGTATATAGCTTAGATTTATAGTTGTAGTTTCTAGCTGTAGTATATTGTAGTTTCTAGTAGTTGTATATATGTCCTGTCTAGCTGTCTGTTAGCTTCACACTACTGCCACTTTATCACACCTGGTTAGCTTAGCACCTTCACCTCAAGTTAGGTGTACAGTTAGCACTTTACTGGTCTGCTGCACTATTGTTTGTCTCGTCTTTGTCTTATTGCACTGTCTATTGTCTTGATTATTGTCTTATTGCACTGTCTATTGTCTTATTGCACTGTGGAAAATGGAAACGCTATTTCATCCCTGTATGTCCTGGCATACACTGGAGTGACAAATAAAAAACCTTGAACCTTGTGTGTACGCACAAAAACAAATGGACCCTTGCAAGTCCATTTGGTTTCATGTTTACGCTCTCAAGAGTTACATCTGGTTAACCAACTCTTCATCTGGTTAGCCAACTTAGCTGGGGGACCACCTGGCACCATCTCACGGACCAACTGGTGGTCCCCGGACCACTGGTTGAAAACCACTTTTCTATTTGTAATGTGTCACCGCACGTCAAGGATATCTGAGAAGAGGGAAAGACCTGCACACTCCGATTAAAAATCAGCCAGACGTCATGAACGGCCTGCTCCTGCTCCGTATTTAACAGTCGGAAGGTTTCAAGGGACGCCTGGCAGCCAATTAATCCATTATCTTTAATTAAAACGTCAAAAGAGAAATGGCTTCGACAGTCGAGTGCCTGGGAGAGGGAAAAAAAAAACATGCTGCTTTTTTATGTGAACCCAATTACGCTGGAAATGTCGCTCAATGTCAGCAAGGACGTGAGCAACAGCGACGTTGAAACATGAGCGCTGCCAGCGACAGCACGCACCTTAAATGAACCACACTTCTGTCGAAGAGTAAAGTTTGGGGTGATTAACTCTTTGACACATTAGCAGAAAAGCTAGGCTCGCTCCCATTAGGCTCAATAGCAACAAAATAATTCATAGAAAATCCTCTGTTGTGAATTTGTGCAAACTTGTGCAAACATTCTGTACTGAACGCATTTGGGTGTTTCAAGCATTAACTAGCTTTAACTATTGAAAAATAGCAGATCTACAAGCTCGTATCGCGCCACCGAGTGGCGCGATACGAGCTTGTAGTTCTGCTATTTTTGGAAAATCCTTAAAACATGGTGCAAATTGGAACGAATGTTATTAACTCCAATCTTTGTTTCTGGGTGGGTCCCTCCATGGGATATTTTCAGATGGGAGGGGGTCCTCCACAGCCTGCCGAACACAGACAATTCTAGGGGTCCTTGGCATGAAATATTTTGAGCATCACTGACACAGAAATATCGATTTTTCTGAAAAACTAGAATATTGTGCTAGAAACTACAATCCAGAACTACAGCCAGAAACTAGATTCTAGTGTCAGAAACTACAATCTAATGCCAGGACAAAATTGGTTAAGGTTACGTTAAGGGAAAAAAAATAAAGTTGATGATGTGTTTCAGTTTTTTTATAAATACAATTGACAAAACAGCCTGTATTTTCACATTTCACTGTTTCTAGGTTTGGAGCATCTGGTTCAGACACCTCTCGGGCGTCTCCCTACAAACAGCCGAGAGGCGTGTATGTAAGGGATAACTAACTAGTTAGTTAGGAAACAAATCACCGGTTCGAAGGGTGTTATCCCGCTTATTACATGGCTTACGTCAGTGGTTTTCAACCAGTGGTCCGAGGACCACCAGTGGTCCTTGAGAGGGTGACGGCAACGGCATGTAAACAACCAAATACCCGCTAACGGCGTGCTGGAACTAAATGCGGAAGCGCAGCGCGGATTGATATGAACACAGCTGTTTATTTGTTGATTATGCAGCGGTCCAATATAGAGCGGAGCGGTGAATTATAGCATAATATGTCACCGCTCACATGACCAGAACGCTGGCTTCTGATTGGAGCATTCATTCAAGCCATGTAATAAACATTTCTATACACTCGTACGCCACTCACGGTACGGTACCTTCATCTATGTCGGGGGGCAGGCCTCCCACGAACACCTTGCGTGAGTATCGCTCCAGGCGGTCCCCGTTCTGGTGGGGGAAGCAGTGGGCGGTCCCCAGACCCCCCAGGTCACCGCGGTCCTCGTCCGCAAAGCCGTCCTCCATGGGGAACAGAGACGAGTGGCCTGTAAGACACAGACACAGCCAGGAGGAGGAGTGTTCACTGATGAGTACACCTAGTGTAGTGTAGGGGGACGCCTCTTAAAGGGGATTTCCGCCCATTTTCATTTTTTTTTCTGAGAGCGTACAAATGTGAACCAAATGGACCCTAGCGGGTCCATTTGGTTCACATTTGTACGCTCTCAGAAAAAAGGAAACTCATTAACATGGTGAAACACATCTTGACGATGTCGGGGGACCTTTTTTTTTTACCATGTTGACACAACATCCCTAAGCTATATTAATGACTATTGAAAATGAGTGGAATTCTCCTTTAACACAAGAATGACTGGGGTAGCAGTTATACCTTAAAAGACGGGGCATTCGCGGTCAAATTTGACCGTCCTCACCCTCTTCCCCCTCCTCCCCCGCTACTCCTCACAGAAGGATTTTTCGCACCAGTCTAATGGGTAATTTACATTTCAATTGTTGTCGCGTCGGGTGCGGCCTCTCTCTCTCTGTCTCTCTCTCAGCACTAAAGCTAACTAAACTTCGTCTTTGTAACTTTTCCACATTTTCAACTGTTTTTATTAGACCCGCAAAAGGTTTTTAGTCCATTTAGTCATTTCATTTTATCACGTGCAGCTGCGATGCGGCAACGCGGCCTAAGCACGCAGCAGACACATGCATGAGTAGCCTATTCTCAAACGATTAGGCTATAGATCTTATTTTCAAACAATAATACCTCGGTCAATTCTCAATCATTTCTTAGCATTCAACATGTTATGTTGAAAAAAATGTTCCTTGTTTTTTTTGCTGTATGTGGCGTGCATTTATCCCAAGTCTGCGAAATGTTATAAAGTAAATGGCAAAAAAGTCGGGCATTTGCGGCAAAAAATATATGTTTTTTGATCATTCATTTCTCGGTCAATTCTGGACCATTTTTTACATTTCAAAGTGCAGCGTGATGGGAAAAGCCTTCTCTCTCAGATGCTGTATAGTATATGTGGGTAGGTGTTCTCTACGATGCGGGATCGAGCAAAATGTAAGGGTCGGGATTTCGGTGGAAACGTCCCTTCTTTCTTGCTTCTTGCTTTTTTGCGTATTTGCAGAGCCGGCTAAAAGGCTGTGCACAGGGGGGGATGCCCCCCTAAACGCCCCAAATACGTTGTATAACGCATAAGGTTTTCGCCCCCCCCCCCAATTGTGAAACTTTATATCGGGGCCTGACAAAAGCCGCCAGAGAGAGAGAGAGAGAGAGAGAGATGCTTCTTCGTGTGGGGATTCGGTGGACGTTTCCACCGAAATCCCGACACTTACATTTGCAGCTTCATCACCCGTGACGCGATGAAACCGCACTCATACCATTCTCTCCTGTCCCCCCAATTGGGAAATGTTGCTGCATTCACACTCACGCTTAGCTTGTACTAATCTAACCAATAATGACTGAGCAACAACAGACATAATCATTTGGCATGTTGGAGTCAGTCTCTCCCTCTCTCTCTCTGACTCTCTCTCTCTCTCTCTCTCTCTCTCTCTCTCTCTCTCTCTCTCTCAAGCACACACACACACCGAATCCCCACACGAAGAAGCATCTCTCTCTCTCTCTCTCTCTCTCTCTGGCGGCTTTTGTCAGGCCCCGATATAAAGTTTCACAATTGGGGGGCGAAAACCTTATGCGTTATACAACGTATTTGGGGCGTTTAGGGGGGCATCCCCCCCCCTGTGCACAGCCTTTTAGCCGGCTCTGCAAATACGCAAAAAAGCAAGAAGCAAGAAAGAAGGGACGTTTCCACCGAAATCCCGACCCTTACATTTTGCTCGATCCCGCATCGTAGAGAACACCTACCCACATATACTATACAGCATCTGAGAGAGAAGGCTTTTCCCATCACGCTGCACTTTGAAATGTAAAAAATGGTCCAGAATTGACCGAGAAATGAATGATCAAAAAACATATATTTTTTGCCGCAAATGCCCGACTTTTTTGCCATTTACTTTATAACATTTCGCAGACTTGGGATAAATGCACGCCACATACAGCAAAAAAAAACAAGGAACATTTTTTTCAACATAACATGTTGAATGGTAAGAAATGATTGAGAATTGACCGAGGTATTATTGTTTGAAAATAAGATCTATAGCCTAATCGTTTGAGAATAGGCTACTCATGCATGTGTCTGCTGCGTGCTTAGGCCGCGTTGCCGCATCGCAGCTGCACGTGATAAAATGAAATGACTAAATGGACTAAAAACCTTTTGCGGGTCTAATAAAAACAGTTGAAAATGTGGAAAAGTTACAAAGACGAAGTTTAGTTAGCTTTAGTGCTGAGAGAGAGACAGAGAGAGAGGCCGCACCCGACACGACAACAATTGAAATGTAAATTACCCATTAGACTGGTGCGAAAAATCCTTCTGTGAGGAGTAGCGGGGGAGGAGGGGGAAGAGGGTGAGGACGGTCAAATTTGACCGCGAATGCCCCGTCTTTGTAGGAAGTTCCGCATCAAAATTCATATTTAGAAATTATTACAAACGAAAAGAAAAACATAGATGACTTGAATTGCATATTTAGGAAAAGTCATGCAAGGGGGACCTTTTCAGACC
This sequence comes from Benthosema pterotum, assembly GCA_039105355.1. Lineage (NCBI taxonomy): Eukaryota > Metazoa > Chordata > Actinopteri > Myctophiformes > Myctophidae > Benthosema > Benthosema pterotum. The sequence continues at coordinate 45,991,898 of CM076975.1, read as the reverse complement.
ATCACAGGCAGAGAAAATCCACTTCAAAATCTCAAAAACGATCGAAATGACCTCTCAGGCATTCTAGTGTTAAGACACGTGCATGCACACTTGCATTTGCGTGCACCTGCGCAACACACACAGACACGACAAGTATAGCATATTGAGAAAGATTGTTTACAATGCCTTACTGTATCCATAGTATCCGAGTAAATGACAAGGCAAAAACATAGGTCTACTTTTGCCCCAAAAATATTTTAGATGTGAGAAGTGGGGGGGACGCCATCCCCCCCCCCCCCCCCCCCCAAGTACACCTGGTCAGCAAAGGATTCAAAGAACTTTTGGAGTTTTTATTTTTGTATTTACCACATCTGTGATTTCTGTTAGACCAGTGGTTTTCAACCTTTTTGATACCAGGGCCCACTATTTATTCAAAATTTGAGCCACAGACTACCATTATAGGACATTTTAGCCCCACAGACCCCAAAATTAGAGTTAAAAAATAGTGTGAGATTTTTTTTTTTTTTTTCAGACGCCTCCCACAAACACCAAGAGGCGTCTATAGCAGTGTTATTATAATTTAGAATTTTTCATTTTACAATGTGGTTTAGTTTTAGTTAGTTTGGAGTTCAAAACGAAAGATTTATTTTGCTTTTTTCCACAATACCAGACTGGATTTAGTCAACAAAACAGGGAAACACAGATCAAAATTACCATTAATCTACATTCTCTAGTTGTGTAGGCTAATTCACATGATGATATTTTAACTCTTGAGAGTGTAAACATGAAACCAAACTGGACACGCAAGGGTCCATTTGGATTCATTTTTACGCTGAAACGAGTTCTCCTGGCGACTATGAACTTTAATCCAGGAGGATTCATTTCATTTCCATGCCAGTGAAATGAGATGAGCTACTGAGCTGAACGCACGCATGCACACGTGCACACACACACACACACACACACGCACACGCACAGGGCAGTAATCCTCACTCTTCCCAATTCTGCTGTTGTAAGAGGAAGGACACACACGCAGTGACATTACTTAACCCATTGTGTCCCGTCTAGATTTTCTAGTTTCTGAATAACAAAGGTTTGCACCACGTTTTCACGATTTTTCAAAAATAGCAGAGATACAAGCTCATAGCGCGCCACTCGGTGGCGCGCTATGAGCTTGTAGATCTGCTATTTTTCAATAGTTAAAACATAATGCGTAGAACACCAAAACGCGTTCAGTACACTAATATTCATACTTGCTCAGTAGCTTGGTCTACAGTTCTGCGAGAGTTCGTCTTACTATACCCAGGATGGTAGAATCTTACAGATAAATGGACTACCGACAGTGAGATCCATTTTCTAAGGACAAGATTAAAGGTTGTTTGATGGATGAAAAGGAGATTTCGTAGAGATACGTGTTTAATTCGGAAACAATGCAGGTTGGGGCCTGTCAGTATTAGGATTTGTTGAACTGTTATTTTTTATGCTATTGGTATCTATGAATTGGATGTTTTTTTTTTGTTTGTTTTTTTAAGTAAGGGATAACACCCGACGAACCAGTGAGTTGCTTGTAGATTCGTAATAACTGACCTCGGCTGCGCCTCGGGCAGTTATTAGGAATCTACAAGCTCAAACCGCATCACGCTGCGATGCGTTGTGACCTTGGAGATCTGTTACTTTTCAAGCTTTGGGCTCAATGGTTAACAATGGCGAAACGTTCCCCCGATTATAATGACATTAGAAGGCCCAAAATAGGGACGCCACTTTGAAAAGTTGTGTAAAAGTGGGTCACTGCGACCCTAAAAGCGGATTCGCTGTAACTGCTTTGTGTTGTGGTGGTGGTGTGTGCGTGTGTGCAAATGTGCATGTGTGTGCATGTGCGTGTGCTTGTGCACGTTGTCACAAGGTTGGGAGTCCACACTGCGTTTCTTGGCAGTGCTGAAATAAACGCCACATGGCAGCAGGGTTGGGAAATAACCGATTACATGTAACAATGTTAGTTACGTAATCAAATTACAAAAAAATGGAACGCCTTGCGGTACATTTTAAAATGAGTAATTTGGATTACAGTAACGGCAAGATTGTAACAGAGGTTACATGATTAACACTTTGAACGTTTTGAATCAAATCTGATATTCTACTCAGACTGCCAGGATTCTGTTTCTTCTTCTTAAAAAAGAAAGAAAATTTAAAAAAGCGAAAATGACATGAGCTTTACATAGCAAACAAGGAAAGCAACAATAAAACAGATGCCTGATTATTTTTTGTTTTGTTTTGAGAGTTTTTCTTGAAAGTAATCGAAAAGTAACTGAAAGTAATCAGTTCCTTTACTTTTTAAATTGGGTATCCCGCATTACGCTACTGACATTTTTTTTAACTTGTAACTGTAGGGAATTACTTTTAGTAAGTAACCTTCCCAAACCCTGCATTGCAGTGAAGTGGAAAAATTGTCAAGCGTTGTGAAACTAGCCGACATACTGTACATCTGACGGGTTGTGAACTTGTATATCGGCTACTTTTACTAAGTCTATATGTGGAAAGGATTCAAACCAGATGTAAATGCCTCAACTCCTACCTTTCCAAGGGTTAGGGCTCCCTCACTTCACCCTCCACCGTTTTGCATGTATCGGACTAAGAGAGTCTGCTAAATTATGCCCTTTAATTATTGACATAACGGATGTGCATGTAGGAAAGACGACCCGAAAAGCTAAAAAACCTGAAATGGACATTATTGCTTGTATAGCATTTTTTACCCTTTACCATAACAGAAATGGACCATTTATCATTGATATTCATTTTTATACTTTTTATCATTGTTTTATACCAATCAACCAACCAACCAACCAATCAATCAATCCCATAATTATTTCAGTTTCCCGAAAAGACAACAATTACAGGAACCTCGCAAGAGACAGGTAGAATATTGTGGGGAAACGTTACATACAATGAAAAATCATATATGCTGAGATATTAATATTTGTTTTAATAATGTTTTAAAGTTCATGGATTGCATGAACGTTGCATTTAGGCATGTGCAGTGTTTCCCCACAGTATTCCAATGTTTTTGAGATGATACCATACATGGACCATGCAGACATTTCACATGGATGGAGGGATGGATGGATGGATGGATGCAGTAGTACATCACAGCATTCAGCATCACATTAGTGTCCTATTAATTTAAGGTGTGGTGCGAGTGACTTCAGGACAGAGAACTCATACAGGGTAGAGAGATTCTCTCTACGTCTGACTGTAAAACATAATATGTTGTATTTTGTGGGCTCCCTTTTCATCACTGCTAAAATCCCTCATTCCTAAACTTTTTTTGCCTTTCTTTGTTGTGAGCTCTACAAGCTCACAACGTGTCTATGCAGATTGGCTAGTTGAAATATTCAACAGTGTTTTTCAAAATTGTAAAACAATGGAAATGTGGAAATATGTTTAATAAGTTTAGGATTTAAGGGGTACCCCTGTTACTGAACAAAAACACTATATAGAACTATTCAACACTAGTAACTGATTCAACCTCCATAGCAGTGATATCACAATGGCAAGATTTGAACAAAAAAACAACAACCCTTGTTTCAACTAAAACAAGAAAATGTTAATTAGATCATCTTCAAACACAGGAATCAATTAAACCTGAATGTGGAGGGAGCGTTCACTCCCCACCAAAAAGCTGATCTACAAGCTCACGACGTGATTGTGACAATAACGACACAACACCACAATTTGATTGACCCCGAAACCAAAAAAATAAAAAGTAAATCATGCGTAAACATCCGATTTGACATTTTGTCACCAACACTCAGTACAGTGCTCTGTATGGTAGTAGTAATAATAAAACAATGTGTTTACCTCGCCGGCGGCCATAGTTCCTGGCTGCGTGTGGAGCAAAGAGCACAATGAGAACACAAGATGATCACAACCATTTGGAAATTAAGTCATATTAAATGTGAGGACTACTATGGAATGAACTTCCCACCGCAATCAGAACCAGTGTTGGGCAGTAACTAATTTTAGATGACATATTACTGTAATATTATTACTTTTCTCCAAAAAGTAAAGTAACGAGATTACTCTGCAAAAATGGGTAATAAGTAACGCATTACTTTGCAAGTAACGCCAAGTTACTTTTTTAAAATGAGCTTGTTGTTGCATGCAAAAATAGAGTAGATTTACAAGCTATCGACAGGTACTGTAACAACAGAGATATGCACTAGATTGTAGATCCAGTTCACATGCAGCATCCTGCTCACAGTTATCTACACTACAAATCGCTTGCTGCTATATTTTGTATTTATTTTTAAATACAAGACCTCAACTGTCTTTGAAAACAATTGTGAAAAAGTTTAAAAAGTCAAAGAGGCAAAGAGACTATTATTATTCCAATAAATTGGATTCAGTTCTAAAAAGAGCTTGCTAAACAGATTAGGTTGTACATCTCTATTTTTTTTTTCAAATGTAGGAGTTGAGAACTTGGGAAAGTAATAACGTAATATGTAATATATTACTCTTTGATTCCAGTAATAAGTAAAGTAATGATATTACTTTGTCTAAGGGGTAACGAGTAAAGTAAAGAAGTTACTTTCCTAAGTAATATTGACCAACACAGATCAGAACCACAGACTGACTCCCAATCTTCCGCTGCAGTCTGAAAACACAGCTTTTCAGACTCCATCTCAGCTCATAGCACTTGTATTATCAACCCATAGTACTTGCAGCAGTGACTTATATTGGATGCCTAATGTATTACAATGTTTTAGTGCTTACATTG